>CM076574.1:1384125143-1384528574 GCA_034641835.2 Pinus albicaulis
GCTAGCTTCTACCAAAGGAGATAGTTTCTTATATAAATGGAAAAGAGGAATTTGGGATCCCTACAAAGGTGGGAGAGAGTCCTATCCTTTAGGAGAGTTCCAAGGGAGGTAGAAACTACTAACTAAAGGAAGGAGTTCGTGGTTGTTTCAATTCAACCACTGCCAATGACTCATCCCCGAGGTGGTTGGAATGGAACCTCCACCTTTATTTTTTTTTAAAATTCCATAAACATCTTGGCGTGGGTGTCTAAATGGAAGAGAGTGCCAAGTGGTGTGGGCTCAGTGTTAAATTTCTAGGTCAGCACGAGGATGTAATGGGTTACTTGTGCCAAGGCAAAAATAGGGATTTTCACAGCTCTGCTTAAGGAAATGTCAACATGAAGAATGTTGCTTTCATCAAAAGGGATGCAAGGATGGTATTTGCAAAGCATGACCTTTGCGTATCGATTAAACGACCCTCGATGTAGATTTGGGGATTGTAGGGACGTGACAAAATTTTGTGCAACAAGAACTAGTGAGGGTTTATTCTATCTATCCCCTTGGGCTTAAATATCAACTTCCTAGAGCGTCATTGAAAATTTGGGATCAGGCCAAAAGTTAATGACCTCCCAGCAGCAGTACTTCCTTTAGTAATTACACTTTCTATCTTCCAGATCAAAAGGGAGGAAGGAAGTTGCTAGTATTTCAGCTAGAAATCCTATGAGGGATCGTTCCCTCACATTTCCATCAGCTCGGAGCTTATTGCAAATTTTTTTAGCAGGCATAAGGCCTCTCTTTCCCTCACAGCACAGTCTCTAGAGGAAGTTGTGTTGCAACAATTGCAATCATCATTGGAGGATTGAGAAGCTAGATCTAGAGCTTGTAGCTCATAGATCTGAAGAAGGGATTAGCCCTTGAAGCATAGATCTGATATGATATCATATTTCAGCCATCTATTTTTCAGATCTAGCTTCAGATCTGCATTTCCCAGTAGATCAAGGATCAAACCCTAGAGAGGTGATTTTTCCAAAGTTGCAGATCTGGAAAAATTCTTTCTGGGTTATCTTGGGAATCCATCACATTGGCCAGATCTTGAATCTTGGCATCATCTGAGCTCCAGATTTGAGTAGATCTAAATTTTCCTTTACATCCTAGAGTTATATGTTTATATTCTGCTGAAGGGACAACACAGTATTTTCTTCAGTGCCTCTCTAGTTACATTGTACCTATTGCAGCATGTTTTCTGAGTGATTCTAGACCAACTTTTTGGCTACATATACTCATTTTTTGTACATTGTGTAGATGATTCTTCTCCAATATAATAAAATGGCTCACCTTCTCTATAAAATTATGATGTTTTCTTAATATTTATTGTTTATCTTGCTACAGTTCTTATGTTGTGTTAAGTATTACTGCATTTTCCCTTTTGGGATATTACAACCAAACCGCACTTGCGGATTCAAAAGGACATCACCAAAAGAAATGCTAAATATTGTGATCTGTAGGCTTTGGGAGGTCCCACGTTTTCCTACCACATCACTTTCCCCCTCCCCGCGCTCTACACTTCGCAAGTTTCAAAAGGTAGCGCTAAAGGAACAAGGTAAATATATGTGATATGCGATGCCATCGAGCCTTCACCTTCCATGCACGTCATTTTCCCCACATGCTGCTATTTGCAAGTTTCAAAGTATAACCCTTGCTACTTATGACAAGAATCTAAGATATGTGATCGGTGGGTGGCGGTTGAGCCCCACCTTCCCTCCACGTCACCTCCCATTTCCCCACACATCCCACTGCTCAAGTTTAAAATTTTTCCCTTAGTGTTGATAACTAAATTCCCCAAAGCACGATCTGAGATAGTCGTGGGGCCCTCCCTACCACGTCACCTCCCCATTCCCCACATTTCTCACTTTCTGAAATTTAAGGTTTGCTTCTTCCACACATAGCTTAATCCTCCAACGTGCGATGTGCGATAGCTGTCAGGTCCCACCTCCTTCCGATGCCACATCCTCCCTAGCGCTCATCCCCTGACCCTGACCCAGGCCCATGGTCACGTCACCTCATCACATCACCGGTAAACACCCTACTCATTTCCCTTCATCTCTGCCACTCACTTTTCCATCAATGACCATCGATTCATTTTGACCCCCTTTCATCATACGGGAATTAACAAAGCTAGGGGAGGAGGGGGGTGTCCAAAAGAGAGGGTATCCATTACCACCTCCAACTCCACCTATCGTGCTCCCATTGTTTCGCACCCCCCTTCACCATTACCACTTACTGCTAGAGCCCCCCCTCTGAAATGCATTTTTTTGCATTCCTGAAACCGTTGTCACCATGACCATTACCAATTCTGTCGCATCGCGTCCTCCATCGTCTGTTTGTTTCTCCATGTCACATCCCCTCTTTCCAATAGCATCGTTACACCATGAATAGTTGGATCATTATCCAACAGACCCACGAAAACTCAACAGTTACCCTCCAACCACCTGTTAAAGCTCGATTTCACTGCGGTGCCAAATTTTACCTTGCAGTTTCTGTTAAATTTCCACGAGTTGTGACACTTACGAAATTCTGCAAAGGAGATCACGACCTGCTACTGTGGTCGAAGGGTGAACTACGCATCAATGGAAGAACATGACCACTCTGCGAGCATGATTACAATCTTGGTTTAGGCAATTCAGTTTCGATCCCGATCCCCTTCGGTCTTACCCCATTCCCCAGTATCATTTCATACATTTTCTACTTTCTTCCTCTGGCTAACAATGATTACAAGATACACAAAACAGAGTCAGACCTTGACATGTTCGATGTCTATCGTGGGCTCAAGGAAAATATCATTGATGAATAAGGTGGCATAAACTTTTGGAAGACCAAGATACCATACTACATCTTCCCTAGGACCCATAACTACCCTGAGCTAATTAGGAAATGTCAGTCTTGCTATGACATTAAGAGAAGGGTCATAGTGAACTCTGCAGGAGAAATTTTGTTTCATGTAAATGCCACATCCATCCAAGAAATGTTCCAGGCCCCCATTGTTGAGAATGCTATCCATTTTTCATATGAGGCCCTTATAGGATTATATCAAGGGTTAGATTCTTCCAGCAGGACCAAAAACTTGGAGATTTGCATGAACCACCATGCCCCAATACTTACTACTATTCCCCCATATCCATCATACTCCTTCCCAGAAAGGACCCAGTGTTTTGTCAATATCCTGTCATATTTGTTAGGTTATCATAATGATAAGTTGATAGATGAAGCCATAATTGGTTTCATGTCCATCCTCTCTCTAGAAGCTCAACCCATTGTTACGTTCAACTATGCTCAGTTCCTTGCTAATGCAATCCATGGTCATTTCATGAATTTTCAAGCAGAAGGGGTATTCAAATACACATCTCTGTTGGTGCACATGTTCACCTATTTTCAATCCTGCAAGTTTGAATCTGACATGAAAAACCAAGGAGAAGACTTTGAAGCCCAATCTCTCAATTTTTGGACAACTATTTTGAGAATGGAGAAGGAAGACTATTCATACAAGGAATTTTTGGATCTATTTGTTCATTTGGCAATCATTGCACTTAGAATCACCACAAAGCCTAGAGTCAATGAAGAAATCAAGAAAGTGAATCAACTAACAGATCAGATCAGGACAGCAGACTGGTATCTCTACAGAAATACACAGAGATCAGGGTTTGTGGCAGTGAATTGGCTCCCTATAAGCTACCCAAAAACCTCACCATGAGGATATTTTCCCTCGAATACATAAGGAAAATGATAGATGCTAACGAGCTGCATTTTTTTTCAGCCAAGAATAAATCACAATTCAAGATCAAATCCCAAATAGGTCCATTCATCACATGATGTAGAACGGTAGCGTAGAAGCGGATATAATATTATTTGGAAATATCACCCTAGAGGTTTGTTGGGTTACAACCTCCACAGAGCAGGGGCATGCTACTTAAGAAGGAATCACACAACCATGCATGTTCAGAAAAACTAAATAGAGTAGAATGAGGAAGTTACCCGTAGGTCCTACGGTTGAAGAAGATCCCGCAGGGTTCAAACCCCCAGCAACCGTCCTTCCTTCTTAACCTGAAAGACAAGAAGAAACAAGCACGAAGAACTAGTTGTATAGCATATATCTACTCTAAATGTTAGTGAGATTCATATAAAACATTAAATAAATCATAATGAATGCTTAAATAACAATTTTCACATACATATAAGCATACACTAACACGTATATTTCGGGAACAGCATGGTACTTCTGTATTATAAATAGCATGTACAAAAGTAATGAGTGGAGAGATCACCTGAATCCTTCCACGATCTTCGAGCAGACCGTCGTCCGGATCCGTCCCGCCCTTGCCTCGCTAAGACTCCTTCCAAACTGGTGCATACGAGATGACATATAGGGAGATGAGCATCTCAAGGAAACAAGGGTTTCCTGTAATGAACTGGGAAAGTGCAGGAGGCACGAGGAATCAGACTTGGATAGGGATTACCAACAGAGTATAATATCAATAAATTCTCTCTCTCCCTTAGGCCATACACATGAGGGGTTTTTATACTCCCTCCAAGTAGTTTCAACAGTTGGAAACAGTTGGCCACGTGCTGGGGTGGTTGAACTACCTGAGTAACCATCAACCCAGCCTGAAAATAGGGAATAATTATATATTTTTAATCATTTTTAATGGAATGCAGCATAGGAAAATTTCAAGCTGGACTCCTTATACAGGAAAATGCGGGCATAGTGCGTGTAGGGTTTTACCTTTGTTTTTAGTGAATTTTTCCAAATGCTGTAGGAATGGGTGCTAAAAACCATCATAAGAAATCATGAATCATGTGAAGGTAGAAATGATCTTTATAACAAATACTAAAAGAGATGAAATTCACACACAGTTTCACCTGGTCCTATGATCCAATGGGGATGATCACCAAGAAGAGGGTGGATAACAAGTCCACACCCTACATCCATACCCACAGATTGGAGATAGAGAAGTACATGAATCAAGAAGAATGGGTGGCAAACACACTCTAAGAGGCTAAAGAATAGGTCATCTCTACTTTAGGGATCCAGACAATAGGATTTCAAGAAGACAAAGGAAAGGAGCCTGAAAATGAGAGAGGAAGCGAGAGGACTCGGGAGAATCAAACATACATGGAGATCGATTCCCCCACTAAGGAATTCAAAATGAGATATAGAAGGAAATCTAGGATCAACATGGGCCTCGACCAAGAAAATGAGAAAAACCAGAAAACTGCCATCACAGTTGGGGATTCACCATGTTCATCTTCAGCAGGTGGCCACCCAATATTCTCCACATCCTCTGCCACTGTGACATTCCAACGGTCAAATTTGCAAAATCCCACACTTACTTCCATTGCAGAACAAGAGGAGGAGGACATCTATGGCACATTCAGGGAGATCAAGAGGAGGAATGACGTCCTCAAGACAAACACTTACAATCAATTTTGGAAATAAATAGGAAACTCCCACAGTAGAATCCTATCATCCTTTGGCCATGAGAATGGAAGGATGAGGCTAGCCTTCTTGGAATCACAATTTCCTCAGCCCAAAGGTCCAACGGACTACAAGAAGAAATCATTTGAGTTTAATGCAAATAACCTCCACTGCATAGAATAGATGGAGATGCACAAGAGGGCTGGGGAAATGGTCTCCTCCACCCTCACTAGCACATCCATGAGTCTTTCAAAACTATAGGTGACCTTGTCCAATGCACAGTCACAATTAAAATTGGAAAATATCTCTGCCATGAACAAATATTCTAAGATAAAATATCCGGAGGAATTAGTGATGCAGCTCGGGTACGATCCATCAAACATAGTAGTGGCACAAATCCTTGTGAGGAAGAATAATGAAAACATAGATGCTTTGAGGAGGCAACTTAATATGCCAGTAATAGAAGACCCTATGGCCAATGAGATAGAAGCAATTGAGGCTCAGAAAGCAGAGATGTTGCAATTGATTGTAGAAGAAGCAAAGCAGATCAATAAAATGGAAGATGAGATGGGAAAAATGATCAAAGAAAGAGGTAATTCCTTCAGGGATGTAGTGAAGGGGTAATCTAAATCCATGATTCCCCTACAAGAAGTTCCTCTCATAGTAATCCCAGCATCCACAACATCCACAGGATAACCAAGGGAAAGTACAAAACAACCAGCGAAGGAAATGGATAACATGTATCTACAGTCAGCAGAGATCAAAATGCTATTGAATAAACTCAATGATTTGTTGGAGCACCTCAAAGGAAAGGAAAACTCCCATGCCAAAGAATTGAAAATTAGCAAAAAGTTAAATGAAAGTTTGTAGAAATCTCTTCAGGAGTCCTCAATTGGCAACATGATGTGAAGAGTCAAGCAAATCATATGGTTGGATATAATTGATTTTGTAAATGATATATGGCCCTGAATTTAGATAATTTTTTAGAAAATAGATTTCATTGATGTAGTGAAGGAGGCCATCGAGAAAACAAATGAGGAACTTAGAGATAAGGCCCAAACTGCCAACAACATCATCAGATTCCTAAATTCCAAGAGCAGCCATGAATTGGAGCAACTGGAAGTGGCTAACAGGACAACCTCTGTTCTCAAAGTTAAAAGGGTGTTGAATAAGAAGATTCTGGTCACATAGCTAAAAGAAATATGCCATCAGCTAGAGGTTGGGGTGAGTAGGTTTTTTAACAAGATTGATCCACTATACAACAGAGGTTTTCCATCCTTGTTTTTCATCAACGATAAACTGATGTCGAGGAAGGATTATGTAAATAAGCTCACAAAGATCTCCGAGGACACATCCAAATTCACAAAGCTTAAGAACACCATGACCGGGAAAGCATTCTATGAGACCATCAACAACGATGTCTTCATAAAGCATGAGTTGAAGCACATTTTCCAGCAGAAACAAACATTTGTGAAGTACCTAGAGACCAACGAAGTCTACAGGAAGCTAAACAGGACCAAGATCCTAACTCCAAAATGTTGGGAAAATATATGCAGGCTCCAGGAAGGATGAAAACTCAATTCAATGACGAAGATGGCATCTCGTTAAGTTTTCAGTAACAACACATCCAATTTATCTAATCCGCTAGCACAACAAATCGCCACAGCATCAGATAATGGCTCCACAAGGACATCGGGCACGTGCTCGGGGGTCATTCCAACAAAGGACAATTCCACTTCTACTTCAGAAATCTGTACAGAAATAGTCACATGCATCTGTGCTTGAGTTGCACAGACCCCTTTTTCAGTTACCCCTATTTGTAAATGAACCGATTTCCCTTCCAATAATGGCAAGCAGATGCGAATGGTTTAAATACAAGTTTATATTCTGCAACAAGGGTTGGACCCTGGTTTTTTAAACACTTTTCATTGCAAGTATTCTCATTTTTCAAGCTGGAGCATCAATAAAGAGACTATTCTGCAAGATTCATGTGTTGTGTGTCCTAGTGATTTTTTTCCCTCATTCATGTTTAATTTTTATCTCGCACTAATCTCTTCATGTGCCCATTTATAGTTCTATTTGTAAAGCAAGAAGGTTAGATTAAGATTTGTTGTTTCAGAGTACCTTAATTTTTAATATCTTTACAATTTCAATGTCTTCTTCTAATGTATTATTTAAGAATTCTTAATTTCTCTTAAGTCATTACTAAAAGCACTCTTCTCCACCCCATAATTACAGTCAGTTATAAACACCCATATTCGCAGCTAGCTTGCCTTGTAGTCACTCTAGGATTTGATGTGTACACCCAACCTATTCTGACTTCATTAGTCCAATGGAAAATATTTAGGAAAGACCTCTTTTGTCCAACCAATAAAAACCAAACAAACAAACTCCTACGATCAATTTAACTAGCTTGACATCAAAAAACTTAAACAAATCTAAATCTAATAGAGAGATCCCTCTCTGAGTCTAGCAGCGTTAGACCCTAGGCTTAAAGTGGTTTTGATGTTGTGCTTTGTAGTTTAGTCTTTCCAATCTTCTAAATTATAGAGTGATAACATATTGGCGACCATACTAGCGAAGAACTTGGTTGAGAGTTTTCAATTTTTACTCAAATTCAGAAACCCTAGCTAAAAAACACTTAATGATACAACTTTATTTCAAAGATCAGTTCTTCCAATTTTCAATAATAAGTTGTCTATGATTTTGAGATAATTTTTCGCTCCCTGAAGAATATCCACTAGAACCCATCCACATCCTCCTCCTCCTCCTATCGTAGATATCCTGAGAAAATATTGAGGAAGATTCCCAAAAATGGATAATCCAACCAAATAGCAAGGTTCTTCATAGATCTAACTCCTTACTTGATATCTTTTCACTTTTCAATACATTCAATTTGATTTTTTAGTTCGAACTAGGTCTATTCAGAACAAATCTCGAACCGGATCGACCTCACAATTTTTGATCCCTCCATATCCCCCACCATCACACATCCAACCCCACCCACCCCTGCCATCTCCCTCCACAACCCCTCCACCAATCATGGAAACTAGATATGCCCTACTGTGTTTCCCCAAAGATTCTACTCCTTGCCTCAAGACTATCAATCCAAAATTCCCCGGTTTGATAGCACCGGTCCAAAAATAAAATAACAACACATTGATAAGATGAAGGACTCAGCTTTCAACTTGCAATAAATCGACGATGAAATGTCCAGCTGGAGAATATTCGTCGCAGTTTATGGGGGGTTTAAAATGTGGTTTAGAGGCCTAACTCCTAATAGTATCCATGATATCCTCGCTCTCCAAGAAACATTCATCAATAGGTGGGAAATCACAAAAACCCATCACGCTCTAATGAGTATAAAACTATCCAAAGATCCTCAAGAGAGTGTGCAATATTATTGTGCTGGGGACAAACACCTTATATAATGCACTCTGCTAATATTAGAACACCCTGTGTGATAGTCCTACTCAAAATTACCAGATGAATTTGACCTAGACATGGCCTACCAACTAAGGGAAAGAGACTCATATCAACTCAAGAGGAAATGCAAAGTAATGTCGTGAGTGTAGATACCAAATTGTTAGCTAAAAGGCTTAGATGAGGAACGCAGTGTTAGCCACCAATAAATTACTACACCAATGAAAATAAAATACTTGAGCCTCACAGTCAAAGCCGATTGTAAAATTTTTATCTCGAAGACCCATGAAGACATCATGCCTCTCCTCATTCAAAATCTTCATTGTTGCCCCATTTTAAACTCTTAAAATTTACCAATTCATCGAGAAAATACCGCCGCAAACACCATTTTTCCATCCTTCCACTTCAAAACTAACCTCCATTTTTACCCTTTTTCATCTCATGAAATTCCCTCTAGTTTTCATTTTCCCCCATTACCCATTCATGAAATCCCCTTTGCTGCAGTTTAAAACTCCTTTTTAACCTTCCGTTGAAACCCCCAAATCCACTAAAACTCCGGAAAAATTTCATAAAAAATAAGTTTGTTTACCATAGGCTTAAGCCCCTCGGGCTAAGTCCTAACCACTTCCCCATTATATGCCCTAGTGCTAGATCCGTGAACTAAGCCATTTAAGCGCTTATCAGATCACAAAATCCGAGCGCATAAGTATTTTGGTTAGGTTGAAAATTCCAATGAGATCAACCCTTCGTTCACAACCCCCGATCCTATTATCGCCTTCATAAACCTTGTGCCCGCAATCGGCACTAAAACATTTTAATAATCCATTCCCGATTGATATTTCCTTGTAAATTAAAAAAAAACCCACTTTCCCAAAGTTTTGTTCTAAACCCTCGCCGTGAGTTATGTTTTTAATGAAAGATGGGTAGATTGAAAGATCCACATCAAAAGTTCCGATGCGATTTAAGCCCCATTACATAACCCGCCTCCACTTCACCATACAACTTACGCCCGGGACCTCGCACCCCAAAGTCCCAAAGCGCTAATCGCATCGCAGAAAATCAAATGGTTAGATCAAACACCAAGTCCGATGCTGGGCCCGATTGCAATTGGCCCTTATACATAAAGCCCCAGGCCTTCGCATTCCATATAATAAAAAGGCCCCTAGGACGGCGCCAATTCACTTCTTATATATAAAACCCGCCCCCCCTAAAGCCAAACTTTGTTTTATATTAATTTTTGGGTTTTTTCGTATGTTTCAAAGGGTTTTTGCCGGTTCGCTTTAAAATCAATCTCCAATCGTTGTCATTTAACTTTAAAATATACTTGTGTTCGAAACTTCCGATTGTAAATAGTGTTCAAAGGATCTTGAAGCTCGCTTGTGATAGAATAGTTAGGCCGATAAGTGAAGACATCACGTGACCAAAACACTACAGCGAAAGTCGTAACTAGTTCAAGCATCAATACAAGTCGATTTATGGGATCCTGTCTATGTCTACTATGGATGTTATTTGTTATTTTAAATCGTTATTTTATTTCTCGTTTCCCACTTTATTCATCTTTGCCGATAAATAACAACAAGAATATTATGATTTCATCGATATCAAGACTCCCTTCCGACCGATGTTTTTTATCTTTTAATGTTCTCTTCCAATTTGTGTTATTTAGGAATGATTTAACCTTACCAAGCAAAGAGAATGCGTCATGCCTCGTCCTCCTATTTAGCTAATTGTTATTCTTGAAAGTTATTTTCATTTCATGTTAAGTGCAGAGATGAAATAAAGAAGATATGGTGAGCCCCGGTCCTAGTTCTATCCCAAAATACCGGGATCAAGGTTTCCTTAGGAATGTGTTGAAAGTTAGCTAGTTTCGAGGTACTTACCAGATCTTAGACCATTCTTTGTTATCATTTGTGTTTCCCTTTGTGTTTAAATGTTTTCTATTGAAAGTTTATCAAAGGCTAGATAGTTTTGAAGTACTTACCGTATCCTAGTTTACTTCTATGTATTTCTTAAGTGTATGTCAAAGTCAGCTAGTTTCAAAAATACTAGATCTCGGGCTACTCTTTGTTCTTCATTTGTTTAATTTTCCTTCGTTGTATCATTTCATTCCATAAATCAAATTTAAGAGTTCCTTAGACATAGATGACTTGCCCCATAGACCACTCTTTTTGAACCCTAGTTGTTTCAATTAAAACCCTATTATGAATCCATAGCCCAATGGACTAAAAACCAAGAAACATCCATCTTTTCGTCAAACCTTGCTCATTTTTCGCAACTTCTCACCTTTGAAACTCTTTTCCATTTAGGACTTTCCACTCAAGCCATAATCATGCTCAACCATCCAAAACAAAACAAAACCCTTGGCCTTCATAACTAGCCTAATATCATTACCCAAAAAACCCAAAGATAACCATATTTACACTTATTGGAGAGATCCCTCTCCCTGATTCAAAGAGGCTAGATCCTAGAATCCCAAATTCTTTGCTGAAAGCCAGTTGTTCTCCCTACCGTCGGACTTAGCCAATCTTTTCAATAAAGGGATTAACATTTGCGACCACCGTGATAGTTGAGTTATTTTCTTGTTAAATACTTTAAATATCTTAGAAAAAAACCCTTTACTCACTAAAAATTTGGCCTATCAAGCATAAGCCACCAACAACTAACATTTGTGACTCCTGATCAGAACGAACCCAAAATCTTTGGTTCCCCACAAACTTCATAAAAAAATCTAAGGAAAGTAAATTTTTCAAGCACTACCAGGTAATGGTAATCATGATGAAGCTCGCTTAACCGTTGACAAAACTAGGCAATTACAGATTCTCATAAGACTTATCTAACCTTGAAAAATAAACTGGCTAGCCATAAAAGAGTTGAGTTTTCTTTATCTCACAACCGTAGCTAAGTTTTGAAAAAGATTTATGACACTCTTAGAAACCACACAACCGAAAAATAACTCCTAAAAACCAAAAATATTTCGCATTGGAATTAACAAACATGGTAGGACTACAAAACATTTTACCTCCAAAAGAGCTAAAAACTTCCCACTGGCGACCCACAATCCTCACCAGACCTTAAGACTCCACCGGGGAAGAACCATTATCATTATAATATCATTTAAAAATAGTTAGAGGATTGAATATTAAAATTTGTGTAAACAGATTAGTTAACCTCTAAAGACTATCATATCTCGTTGAAATTTTCTCAAAGCTATAGGGTTCAAAAACACAGATAGTGGATCCTAGAAAGATCTATACTAGAGCCTATCCTTTACCTTGACCCACCCGATATATTTGAAAACCTTGGAAATTATTCTTTTAGAAGTATCCTAAGATGTTTTTTCTAACTGTTTTCGCATCACCCTTGAGAGCTAATTCAGCCTCCTAAAATCTTGTTTCACAACAATCACAAGCGTAACGAATAAATCCATTTAGAACTAGGTCTCTTGTGATTTAGATCAACTAGATTATGAGTCTTCACTTTCATCTCCTGAAACAAATGAACATCCCTGCAGCAGTAGTATAGAAATAACACCACTTGATTCACATTTCCTTTCCAATTTAGGTGTCTCTCATCCAAGATATGTTTAGCAATCTATCCCTGGTCCATCCACATCTCTTCACCCTACATCCACCGTTCAACCACTTCTGCTCTGTTTCACTTTTTCTCTTGTCAATCCACCTCTTGTAAACTGCTCCCCCACTCATATCATGAAAGATGTTGGTATGCTCCTCAGTTCTTCCGTACCATTAGTGAATCTTCCACAGGACTGCTCATCTAAAAATTCCATTATATGATGCTATTAATGCTACAACCGCATCACAACATGTGAATAAGATGAATGACTAATTTTATAGAAATGAATGATGATGATTCTATCAAGATTATATTATTTGTCTTGTGCTGGGGGAGAAGTAATAAAATGGTTTAAATGCTTAACCCCCCATAGTATAAATGATCCGTGCTTCCTCTCCATCACACATTCTTAAAAAAAAAATGGGAAGTAAAAAAAAGAATCCTCTCCAAGTCCTTTCCGGGCCACAAGAACCCTCCATAGAAATGACTGGGAAAGCGTGTGCAAGCTTACCGCACTAGATTTAATAGCATGTATAATTCCCTTCGATATAAACCTCCACAAGGCTCGGGCTCTCTCTAAACAAGTTTCTGACATCTCAACTCGAGATGGCCTATCATCCCGAGAGAGAGATCCCAACTCTTGGAAGATATGCGGTGGGAGCTCGTCGCGGGGAAGTTAACTTAATGGAGAAGAGAGCGAGAATGAAAAAAAAAAAAATGAGAAGAGTATCCTTAAGAGAGGAATCCACCCTCTTCTACTTCACCAAAGATGGAAAAAATGATGGAAGAGGTGATGAAAAATGAGCATCCTTGAGAGAGAACAAGCAAGTCAAACCAAACTACTCCTCAAAACGAAACCGCAACTTAATCATAATTTTAGAAGGAACCAACCTCCAAAGAGAACGTAAAGATGATCAATATATCACTCCTCCATTTCATCAAAACTATGTGAGTGAGGTTGAGGAAATAGATGAAATACCGCAGGAAGATGATATCAACATGCCGGGAGTAGATAATGATGATTTTGAGATTCATTATGATAGAAAACAAGGTCTTTACACACCTTATGATGAAAAAAGAGATGATGATGAAAGCTACTATCAATATATGGAAAATTTCATCATAGAATCTCAAAGAGAATACAACCTTAGAAGAAAACTATCAAAAAACTCCCAACACCGAAACCTCTCGAAAATCTTCACAAAACAACACCGCAACCAAGCCTAAAGTTGTCAAACGAAGGACAAGATAGTAGCTAGAAATTCTCGATAAAGATAAAGAGAAAGGCACTCAAAATGTTACAAAACAAGAGGAAAACCTAGTAGTACTAACACTTGAGCTAGTACTGTTAAAACCATTTTGTCAGATCAAATACAACAAATCAGCAAGGCATGTCATTTACGTAGCATGTTAAAAGGTTGAGACAAACATTACAAAGAATCACACCTTCTACCCAGAATGAAATTTCCAAAATTATAATCACATTCCTCGACTAAGTTAGCTATCAAGAATGTATATAGGACCCAAATTTTGAAGGTTTTTAAACATTGAAGAGAATAATGACATAGTCAATCTTAATGATGACTAGCTCGAGCTTATTTTTTAGTCCAAATATTGAAGGTAAGTATCAAGAGGGACCCGTTCCTCCATTTTATGTAAGTTTAAATGTTCATGACAATATTTTTCACAATGCTACGCACGATCTCGGGCTTCTACAATTTAATGCCTAAAGTCACAATATGGAGAGCCCGGGTCTAGAAATCAATGTACCCTATAAATACCCTTACTCTTTGACTCAAGCAACAGTAAAATGTTTAGGATTAATCAAAGACCTTCCGTGTTAACTTAGCACGTATTCCACCAAATGCTTAGCCATGGATATTGTTAAATAAAGTCTCTCAAAGTATGGAATGTTATTATCAAGATCTTGGGGCTAAGTTACAAGGAACTATGTATGGACATGACCTATGCGACTATCCCTATTTTTAATCGCACAAGAAGACTTTACCGAGAGTCCCATATGCAATACATAGTTACAAGCCAAGATAGACTATTAAACTCTCCTCCTGTATTCTATAAATACAGTTCGACTTCGTATCATGTTTAACGATGAAACTTTCTCTCGAACATGTGACTTTAATAGAATTGATGACCGATAGAGAGGAGAAGAGTAATAACAAAGAAGTGCCAAAGGTACTTGTTGAACCTTTAAACTTTAGCAAACCAAACACAGTCTTGAGCTACAAGTCATTCGTCCTTTTCTTTTTAACCTTGAAAATCAAGAAAACAACCCTCAAATACGTAAAAACTCCGAGGAGTTGAAACAAACTAATCTGGCAAGGCCGATACTCATGAACAACCCAAAAGCACTTTAGTTGAAGAGGACAAACATCAAACAAACATGAAATCGAAACTAGTCCTCTCCGTGGAGTATGAATTTTGATGGTCATGCACTAGAACAAATGTCAAAGGTGTGTCCTGATATGCAACACCGAGAAAAACCACAAAGAAAGAATTTCCGTAGATTAAACCTCCAATGTTCAAATAATATAGCCGAATATGAATCCCTACTTTTAGGCTTGTGTTTGTTTAGGAGCCAAAAGAATCAAAGCATATGGGGATTCTGAATTAATCATTTAGCAAGTCAACGCAGAGCAATCAAATCACCGAAGACTTAGGCCTAAACAAAAAACAACGCTGGATCTTTTAAAACTTTAAGGAGTACCGTATACCATCCAAGAAAAAAAATATCACGGCCCACACCTTAGCCTTTGCATTTAAACATGCTTAACACCATATGAAACCAAAGACTGACAACTTTATAAAATTCAAACCATCCATTCCCGATAACGAAAAATATTGGCAAGTGTTCGACGGAGACAAACAAATAGAATAATTCATGCACTAGAAAAATGAATTCGAACTACCTAGCTCGAATTCATATTATGAAACAGATCGGCAGCTAGTGAAGAAAATTTTTCGTGGTAAGAATTGTCTCCCGAACTTGTTAATATTAATTTATTGTCTAGCAAACTTAAAAACAAAATAGAATTGACCGTAGAGTTAGAAACCGAGGATTTAGAAACCTTGCAGTCCAAAGATCAAAGTTTGCCTAAGGGTTCCACCTCTTTAGAAGAGTTGTTCGATTTTAACGATGTGGCCAAGAAGCCAAAACTCGGGATTCGTAGAGACCTAAGGAAGAGTAATATAGGCAAGTGAGCTTAAACCAATGATGATTAAACTATCTAAGACTTTACCAAATCAATACTAAACTCCAACACATAGAGTTGTTTAAGGAATTTTTTGATGTTTTTGCGTGGAGTTACGAAGATCTAATCCTATGACACTTAAATAATACAAGACAAAACTCTCTCTCAAGGAAAACCAAAAACCATTCAAATACAAGCTATAGATAATTAACCCCGGTATTAACGCTTTGGTCGAGAAGGGAGATTAGGAAAATGTATGAAGCTGAAGTTATTGTCCCTAATCGATATTCTAAGTGGGTTTCTAATCAGTCGTTTAGAAGAAAATGTGATAGATCAAGCTTTTTATAGAGTTTAGAGACTTAAACAAAGCTTCACCGAAAGACAACTACCCTTTACCTAAAATGGATCATATTTTACAAATGGTGGTAGGGTTCTAGAAGAATTTCTTTGTTGGATGGCTACTCAGGTTACAACTTCATATTTATTCCACCCTAATGATCACCCAAATATAGTGTTTACTACACCATGGGGCATTGCGAAGCAGAAAATGCTCTTTGGTCTAATGAATGCTGGAGCAACTTTTAGAGAGCCATGGATATAGCATTCTCTCAAGAATCACATTTCATCATTATATACCTTGATGATGTTACCGTCTTTTCAAAGATAGTTGAAGAGCACTTAGCACATTTAAGGACAGTTTTTGAGAGATGCGTAAAGTTTGGGATATATTTGAACCCTAAGAAAACATTATTCAGTCTCCAAGAGGGTAAGCTTCTTTGGGCACATTATTTCAGAAGAGAGTATTAAGATAGATCAAAAGAGGATCGAGGCCATACCGCAAATCTCTCATCCTCGAAACATCAAGGAGTTGCAATATTTCATTGGAAAGATTAACTTTTCGAGAAGGTTCATCTCAACTTGGCTAACCTCCTTAGAAATATTACAAACATGTCGAAGAAGGAGCAAGGGGTAAAATGACTCCTGGAAGCAAATAAGTCCTTTGAATTGGTGAAACAAGCAAGTAACCAAAACACCGGTTCTAATAAGTCCTCGATTTCTTTTTCAAAAGATTTTTATATTTTTTCATTTGCATCGTAACATAAAATGGTCATGGTTCTTTACGTAAAAAAATCCACAAGGACAAGAGCACCTATTGTATCTTTTAGCAAAGCTTTGAGAGATGCCCTTTAAGTATAACATTAAGGAAAAGCAAGCTTTTTCTTTGGTTAAACCTTTGAAAGACTTCTGCATACATATTACACTACACATCAATAAGACTTGTCCCAAATTCAGCTTGTGAAAGAAATTCTAACACAGGACCCGATGGTAAGAGAGGTAAGTGGATTGTTGTTATTCTTGAATATGATTTACGATAAAACCCACTAAACTCATCAAAGTCCAAGGTCTAGCTAGGTTGATGGGTGAATCCACCTTTGAAGTTTTTGACATTAATATGATTAATGCCGCATATGACAAGAGGAAATCTCAACACCCATTTTTGAAGACCATTTTATGAATTCTCTTGGTATTTTGATAGTATTTATGTTTTGCTTACTCGAAATACACCTCCCGCTTGACAAAAACAAAGGAAAGGTTTTTTAAATTGAAAGTTGTAAACTATTGCATTAAGATAGATGTCTTATTGGAAAAAATGAAAGTGGTATATTGCTTAAATTTTGCCTCGAGTATGATGCGTAGAAGGTTAATTAGAATTCCATGAAGGAGAGTGTGGAGGCCATTTATACCGTATTGTTTCACCAACAAAATCTTGAGGGTCGGTTACTATTGGCCTACTCTTTTTCTTGATGTTCACAAGATGATAATTGCTCCCCGTCACAAATTTCAAATTTTTGAAGGAAAAAAAGGAAGATGCTACCCCCACCTTTTGCATCCAATCACCGTTGAAGCCCCTTTTCAACAAGGGGGACTTGACTATATAGGTGAAATTCATCCATCATCTTCAAATTTCAAGACAGATGGATTCTCACCGCCACGGACTACTTTACTAAATGGATAGAAGCTATCCCTTGTAGGCAAGCCAATGATTCTCATTATTATAAAATTCATGGAGACTAATATTATCTCTATATTTGGTTGTCCCAACAAGATCATAACCTAGAATGCACGCATTTGGATAAAATAAGATGGTTGAGTTCGTCACAAGTATCGTATAACATTGGGGCATTCCACGACCATTACCTCAAGGCAATGGACTTGTAGAATCCTCAAACAAGAGTTTAGTGAACATAATCAAGAAGTTGTTGGAAGACAACAAAAAAACTTGGCACACAAAGTCAGTGGCGCATTTAATGGTAAATTGACTTTGAAGAAATCTATTGGCATGTCACCCTACTAGTTTGTGTATGGCACTCATGCAATTTTCCTACCTACCTTAGTGTGCTAGTTATGAAGTTAATTCAAGAGGTTCATCTCCGAAGATAATGACATGATCCGAAGGATAACCGCACTATTCATCTTCAACAAACTAGAGAGGAGGCTTATAATAAAGCATTGAAGAAGTTAGACAACATCAAAAAAAGCTGGACAGAAGAATAAAGGCTAGTCTTCAATATTGGGGAAAAAGTTTTAAAATGGGACTCAAGGAGAGAAGACAACTTGTACATGGGAAATTTGACAACCTACAGTTTCGGCTCCTTACCTCATTCATTCAACCGGTAATAATGCCTTTTTCTCATGAGTTGAATGAGCAGTAACCGTTTGGGGGTCATGTCAATGGCAGGATGCTTAAAACATTACTTCTCTTAATCCATGTCACAAAGTTCAAAGCCTTTTTATCTTTTTTTCTCATTATAAATATTTCACCCATCATTGCATTCAAAGTTAGAAAAATCAAAAATACAAAAACAGCGAAACAGCAAAAGAGAGCAAGATTGTAAAAGTAAGAAAAGTATAAATTTCCATACCAAAAGAAACAAGTCCGAAATGTGCAAGATTAAATGCCACTCCCGAATAACAAACTTCTAGTTAGTCAAACAAATTTAATATTGACTAATTAGTTTTAAATTTACTCTGTTTTGTTTCATCGTTGATAGGATAGTGAATTCGATTTTCCAAACTCTGCTTAATCTTGGCTTACCGCAGGTAGATTAGGTTAGAAATTAAAGGTTAAAACATGCTCAAAACTGAACCTAAGTTTCCAAAGAAGATATGACTCCAAATCTGCTTTCTTCTAAATCCCGAGTCAAAAAATATGTAAATCGGCTCTAACTGTACTGTAACATGAACCATTCAATAAAAGAAGATCAACTCAAACAAGAGTCAAACAGAGCTTACAAAAAAGATAAAGGAAGTGCTTTGGAACTTTCGTATATTAAGCCTTCCATTTTGTTTTAATTTCTGCAAAATAATATCTATGTGCAACTTGTCTTTATGGCATAGAACAAAACATCAAGTTAGATCGTTTAATCCTCGACTTGTATGTTTTTCAATTTCTCGTTGTAGAATTTAGAGAATAAAATTTAATATACTATTTAATCCTAACAGATTATTAGATTAGGTAGAGAAACATATGGACTCAACTATTTAACCGAGTTCATGGAGAAATAAAGTGAGTAGAAATATATTATATTTTATGTTTTCAAAAGAATAAAATATTCGTGGAAAATTTTAGGGCGAATTTTAGTCCAAAGGCTAATTTTAAGGATTTTAAATTTTAATAAGGCACTTTTTTTTATATAAAACCCATTTTCTATAGCTTAATAAAGTTAGCCCAATAATTATTTTAAAAATGATTAATTATTGAATATTAGCCGACCAAAAAAAGCTACATAAAAACTCAAAAAAGAAATTCACCCTCATTTTCTTTGGTCGGGAGTGTTGCATTCCAAGGCATTCTACCGATTTACAGACGGGAGGGAGGTTAGAGTGATTCGCCCCATTTTTCACCGGGTTCGTCGGAATTCTAGGAGAGGTGGTCAGCTGCATGTGCTCGCCCACTTTCACGTTGAGCGAGGACTCTGACTAACCCTCTCTCGGTCCGTTAGGCCCTCCCATAGTTCGAATTCCGTTTTTGATCTATGATTTTATTTGATATTTTCACTATTCAGAAAATGGGCAACAATGATGACGCATGAGCCTGGGTGGCCGGATTCACCAAGGGATAGGTGCTTGGGCTCGATATGGGCCGGGATTCGCTCGCTGAACGTACTGATGAGGAAACTCGGTTCCACGGTAGCCGGTTAAAAGGGGTGAGACAATTCAAAATGTCGTGAAAATAGGAGCTCTAATTGGGTGCCCTCTTATTGGAAGACAAAGGAGGACTGTTAAAAGATGTATAACTTCGTGAATAATGTGGGTACAATAATGCGAGGAGTGCCGTCGGTATCCAATGGTATTGGAGATTCTAAAGTTGTGCCAAAGGTTGCTACTTCGATGATGCCAACGCCATGAAAAATAATAAAAAACGAATGTGGGTACGTCGAAAAACTGCTGTAAATCGGATGATGACTTGGCTATAACCTCGCCGTAACGCCTAGGGCCTCGATCCGAGTGTTCTTCCAAAGGAAATATCTAGATACATGTCCTTCTCGTGAATCACAGCGTAGACCGTGGAAGATAGTATGTCAATGTTGCCAATGGCCACCGCATTTGGGTTAGTTGGTGCGTATAACGACGTTAAATATATCCTTTACTTAAAGAGAATCGGTCTCTGCTCCTCGCATTCTAGAATTCTCGCCTCCAAGTTCCCTACCCCCCATGCCAAAGTTCTTTGTTCGACAAAATGGGAATCTACAATCGCACAAGTCAAAGTTGATGCATTAGCAACAAGAGATCCTTGTGCCCTCCTTTGGGTCTAGAGTAAGAATCAGTGTTTTACCTTTAGGGTAATAGGCATTAAGTGTTAACATTATTGATCTTCTTTACGTATTCAAGATAATGGTTAATCCTAAGGACATGACATGGTTACGATATCCTCATCTTTTCCAATGATTCCAATTGATAATATTTTAGCAAAATGTTAACTATTATATATAGTATTTCTACTTTATATAGCTAACGTTAGGTAGAGACTAAAATAGTAGTTATTCCCTACTTACAATGGTCGATTACTCTAATGACATCGTAGGATGATTTTAAATGGCATACCTCAAATATAGTGTCGTAAGATATTTTTTGAAGATGCTTACCTATATGAGGGACAACTGCCGCAGCCTTTGCGTGTGTTAAGTCGATATGATGCTCATGTCCTGAACAGCTACTATTATATTTGGTAGTTATTGATCCCCCCGGGCTATAAGAGATTTCAAATTTTTTATATTCCTAGTAGTGATGTCAAAATATCCTCAGCAGATATTTGAAGGTGCTGGGATTACTTGTTGGCTTCCATTTTCAGAGTATTTGTTACACCATGGTGGAGAAAATGGTAACCGTTGGATGGATTTTGAAGTCTACCCCGAAACTTGTCAAAGGTTTCTCTTGATGGGAACAAGTGGGTGTTTTATTTGTACAATGGAAATCTATAAATTTTGTTTTGGTGAAAATGGTAAATCGGTGCATATATGTTGGAATCTATTTTGAAACACATTAAAGGTTTTTTTGGATGAGTGCCATTTTTTTTATTTGGGATGGAGATCTATAAATTTTGTTTGGTGGCAAGATAGTTGTTGCATTTGTGCAGTTAAGTAATTAATTGTGAGTAAAATTCGGGCAAAGAAATTCTTAAAAGTTATACCAAGACTGGATTGAGCTATTCGTGTTGTAACTGCCTAATTAAGATTTTATCTTCCGGGTTGTTACCTCCAAATAATGACAATGGATTTATGAAAGAGTATGGATTTATGAGAGGCATATATTTGTATACTTAAGACTAAAAATCAGTTTCTAATTGTAGTGATAAATTGTGTTTGTATGTGATAGTTGTTGGGAGCAGGTTAACAAGCTTGTTTGTGACTAAAAGATGTGTTGGAAAACTGTAAACCTACTAGACCTCGGATTGACCCGCTTCTGAACTTTTTCTAATTAAGAGTTTATCTTCGGTTGAAAACTCTTATCAATAGGAGAGTGATGATGTGTTTCCATGTAGGTGGTTGAAAACGTTGTCGATAGAGAGTTATGATGTGTTTCCATGTGGGGGATATGTGTTGATGAGAGGCATATCTATGTATACTGGGAAAGAAGATTTAAATAATCCATTTCTAATGCAGAAAGTGACGAATCTAGTATGTATCCGCCAATATGATTTGGAAAGCCTTTTAAATTGTAATCATGGACCATTATGAAGATATTTTGAGCTTCTTTAATTAAATCCTTATCAAGCATTAAGTGTGAATATTCAGCTTGCATACAGAAGGTACCGTAAATGGACGAGTCATGTAGACTAAGCTTCTAACTTTATTATCGTTTTCATACCGCATCTTTCAACATTGAACATACATATCCCTTTCATACATTCTAGCTGGGTTTTGAATGTTGAATTATTTTATGCGCATGATTTTAATATCTACTATTGAATGATTATTCTATGGATGATATGCTTTTTTTGGTGTGCCTGTGAGAGTTGTTTCATTCATTTATGGATTTCGGTGTTTATTTATTTAGCATTCTTGTGTTCTCGTGCTTTCTTGTGTTATTTTCTCGGCTTTGTGTTCAATTCTTTTTTCTTCTTCCGCTCGCTCGTTCACATTTCCACCTTATAATGCGCTTTCTTTGAAACCTGCTCTAGTTTAGAACACTTTTTCTTTGGAATTCTAGTTCACTCCATTTGTTTTCTTTCTTCTTTGCAAGGATGTATTTACTCTCTCCTTTGCTTGTTTTATATGGCTCTAATATTACTATACACATATGTATATTCTTCAATTTTGAAAACTGTAAAATCGCCTACTTTGTTACCGTTTACTTTTCTAACTAACAAAACATTCATTTGTTTTTTTGGTGCTTATGGAGAGTAGTTGGTTTTGCACATTTATGGATTTCTCGTGTTTTTGTGCTTAGTGCTCTTGCATTCTCGTGCATGTGTTATTGGTTCCGTTTTATGTTCAGATTTTTTTATTTTAGTATACTTTTCCCTTCAATAAATGCTTCTCTCGCTCGCTCATTCACATTTCCCTCCATCTTATAATGGCTTCTCTTGTAGCGTTCTATTTTCACCCACTTGTTTGGTTTCTTTTTCAAAAATGTATTTGTTCTCTTTCATTGCTTGTTTTATATGGCTCTAATATTATTATTATGGATATAAATATTGTTCAATTTAAAACAATATTGCAAAATAGTGGTAAACTTATCAAATACATATATAACCAAAACGATCCCTTGAATATAAGAGACAAAAAGTCTAAAGGCTACTTGCTAGCACTACTACTCTATCTAGCAGTCAAAAGTTCCATTTTAAATTCTTGCAATCGTAACCCACCTATGTTAATTACCTCCGCAATCGAACTCCACCTACAAGTTGATTACTTGAGAAAAAAATTGCAACAATCTTCTCACGAAATGTGACATCATCTTGCCTAAGGCACACATTATTCCACTTTGCACCAATTCATAAAAGGTTGGTGAAGTCCTTGAACAGTCCGCATACCCCATCAAGGAAGAAGCACCTTCAATGCGCTCAATTATCTTCTTTTAATGGTAAGAAAATATGGCTAAAGACGTTCCTAGAGTTGTTACCGGAAATTCAATAACCATATCATTTAATTTCTTTCTCGGTGCATTAGTAAAGGCATATTTTTTTGTCATCAGTAGGGAAAAACACTACTAATTGGACTATCGTCCGTGAGAAAATTGAATTTGTCTCTCATTGCATGCGTGGTATTATGGTGATTTCTATATAAGTAAAAGATAATCAATAAATACACTTCACCCCTATCCTTGGCTCGTAATCAATATTTTCAAATTTTTTCCATTATTGAAATGTTTGTCGTTGCCTTTCATTGATGTCTTTGCAAGCAAAACCACCTTATCCAAAACCTTCAAAGTGAATAGAGACCTTAACTTGGGCTCCTTTTGTAGCTTCTCACTTCTCTATTTTAACTCCTAAACATTTCTATTTACATCTTTTTTATTTAAAGTTCTATTTGCTTGGACAAGGTCTCCGATTTTTTTGAGAATACTTAATCGTACTCAGCTGCCCAAGGCATTTCCGGCTGCAAGAGTAAAAGGTTCTAAATCATTGTCATGACAATGCCATCATCAATGTATTACAAGGTTCTAAGCTACTTTTGTACTCAAATAAACACTAGCTTTTAATAATATTTACTCAATGGCATTAAGGGATGATTTTAAATGTACACCAAATATAGTGTCAAGATATTTTTTGAAGATGCTTATCTATATGAGGGACAACCACAAGAGCTTCTCATGCGCATTAATTCGACATGACGTGCCTGCAAGGGAATGTGCTACTATTCTGCTTATGCTATTTATCCCCCCGGCTATAAGATATTTCGCTTTTTATATTCCTAGTATGTCAAGGTCCGAAAGAGTGCTTGAAGGTGTTGGATTAGCCCCCGAAAGGCATTCATTTATAGTTGTTACACTTATGGTGGAGAAAAATGGCAACTAGTGATGTGGATTTTGGAAGTCTACTCCGAAACCTGTCGAAGGTTTCTGATGGGAACAAAGGGGTGTTTTACTTGGCATGTAATGGAAATCTATAACTTTTGTTTAAGTGAAAATAAAATCTGGTGTGCAGCAATGTTGGAATCCATTTGAACATATTGAAGGTTTTTTGGATGGGAGAAAGGTTGCTTTTTTTTTATTTTGGGATGGAGATCTATAAATTGTTTCCGGTGGCAACACAGTTGTTGGGAACTCCGGCAGTTACAATTGATTGTGAGTTAAAGTCGGTGAAAATTTAATAAAAGCACACTAGACCCGGATTGATCTATTCATGTTGTAACTTCTTTCTAATGAATATTTTATCTTCTGTTGAAAGCATTTATCTCTAGAGAATGACATACGGATTTTGATAAAAGAGAATGGATTTATGAAAGTGGCATATATTTGTATACTCAAGAAGACTAAAAACTGTATTTCTAATTAGAAGGATAAATTGTGTTTGGTGGCAAAAGATAAGCTTTTGGAAGCAAAGTAATTGCTCTAGATCAAGATGTGTCAGAAAGTCTATAAAATCCTACTAATTTGGATTGACCTCGTCTAAAGGGAACTTCTTTCAATTAAGAGTTTATCTCTAGTTGAAAACTCTTATCAATAGAAAGCACATGTGTTCTATAGTGGCTGAAAATTCTTATCGATAGAGAGTTATGATCTCATTTTGCGTAGGGAAAGGTGTTGATGAGAGCCATATCTATGTATATCGCAATCACCAATCCATTTCTAATGAGATGACGAATTCAGTATGTATTTGCCAATATGATTTGGAAAGCATTTAAAATTGTACATGGACCACTACAGAAAGATATTTTGGAGTTTTTAATCAAACTTTATCACATTATGAATAGTCAAGCGTAAAATAAAGGTAATTTAAATGACTAGTCTGCAGACAAGTCGTTTAACTTTTATTACTATTTTCTATACCGCATATTTTGTAAATTGACGGAATGCTTTACCATTCATTCTTACACATTCTAGTTGTTGAATGTTAAGCATTTTATGAAGCTTTGATTTTAATATCCGTTATTGAATGATTATTCTATGGATGATATGTTTTTTTTGGTGCTTCAAGAGAGTTTATTTATTCATTTATGGATTTCTGCTTATTTATTTTCACATTCTTGCCTTCTGCTTTTTTTTATTGTCTGGTTTGTGTTTAGTACTTTTGCTTCTTTGCCTCCGCTCGTTCACATTTCCAATTCTCATAATGCGCTTCTTTTTGAAACCTGCTCTAGTTTAGAACACTTTTTCTTTGAATTTAGTTCACTCATTTGTTTGTTTTCTCTTGATGTATTTACTCTCTCCTGCTTGTTTTATATGGCTCTACCATTACTATACATATGTATATTCTTCTCAATTTGAAATCTCAAAAATTTCTGGCTTCTGTTACCGCCACTTTCAACAAAAATGGCCAAACATTCATTTATTTTTTGGTAAAGCTATGGAGAAGTTGTTTTGCACATTTATGGATTTACGTTCGTGCCAGCGCTCTCTGCATTTTGTACATGTGTTATTGTCCGGCTTTGTGTTCAGTTTTTATTTTAGTATACTCCTCGCCCTTAAAATGTGCTTTCCGCTCCACTCATTCACATTTCCATCTTACATGGATTCTCTTAAGTTGTTCTAGTTCATTGCACTTGTTTGTTTATTTTGCAAATGTATTTGTCTTTCACGTCCGTGTTTGCTATGGCTCACTATTATTTTGGATATAAATATTGTTCAATTTAAAACAAGATTGCAAAATAGTGGAAAACTTATCAAATACATATATAACGAAAACGATCCCTTGAATATAAGACAAAAGGTCTAAAGTTGCCACGGTTAGCACTATCACATTCATGTACTGAAGGTCCATTTTAAATTCTTGCAATCAAACCCACCATAGGAGTTAATTACCTACAATTAGAACCCACTCATAAGTTAATTACTTGAGAAACAATTGCAACAATTGCCTCATGAAATGTGACATCATCTTCGACCAAGGCATACACATTAGTCCACTTGGCAAAAGAATTGTAAAGGGTTGAAGACCTTATAGGCCCTGCATACCCCATCAAGGATAAGCTAACTATGCACTTGAATTATCTTCTGCCTTCACATGGTAATAAAATATGGTTAAAAAATGTTCCTAGAGACATTACCGGAACGTCAATAACCATATCATTTAATTTCTAGTGCACAAAGAATGCATATTTTTGTCATTGGTAGGTGCCACTACTAATTGGACTATTGCCCGTGAGAAAATTAATCATTGGTCGATGCATGTACAAGGTGATTTATGTATAAGTAAAAAAGATATTCAATAAATACATTTCACCCCTATCCCGTGCCCCGTGTATCTTATTAGCCAAATTTTGAAGTTACTGTTGGAATGTTTTCCAAGGCCTTTCACCGTAGAGGCTTTTGCAAGAAACCGACCTTATCCAAAACTCAAAGTCAATAGAGATGTAACTTGGGCTCCTTTTGCTTCTTCCTTGTTTGAACTTTAATACATTTCTACTTACATTCTTTATTTGAAGTCTAAATTTTAATGGGTCAAGGTCTGATCTTTTTTTTTTAGAATTTTTTGAATCACACCAAATTTCCCAAGGAACTTCTCGTCGCATTAAAAGTTTATAAACTATGGATGTCGCCAATATTCGATGTATTATAAGGTTCTAAGCTTCTTTTTACCTAAATAAATACTAGGTTCTGTTTTATTACACTAATGGAATTGCTGTGGATGACTTAAATGTCCCATTGAGAAACAAATATAATTTTGGAAGATGCTTACTTGTATAAGGGACAAATATAGAGAATCCTTGCGTGGTGTTAAGTTTGGAAGATGTCACAGTCATCAGCTATCATTCTGTTGCGCTTATTGATCCTCTGGCTATAAGAGATTTCAACTTTTATATTCCTAGTAGTGATGTCAAGTAAGGACCTAGCAGACATTTGAAGGTGTTGGTTTCGTATCGAGTGCTTTCCATTTATAGTTGTTACACTTATGTCAGAGAAAATGCAGTAACCGTGGATGGATTTTGGTTCATCTAAAACTTGGTCGAAGTTTTTCTTGGATGGGAACAAAAAGTTTTATTTGGTATGTAAAGGAAATCTATAAATTTTGTTTGGTGAAAATGGTAACTGTGTATAAATGTTGGGAATCTATTTTGAAACATATTGAAGGTTTTTTGGATGGGAGAAGTTGCTTTTTTTATTTGGGATGGAGATCTATGTTTTGTTTGGTAAGCAAGATAGTTGTTGGAGAGCAAGCAAGTTGGCAATTGATCGTAAGTAAAAGTCGTGTAGAAAATTCTGAAAAGTTATACTTACACTGAATGAGCTATTTAGTGAAACCGGCTTCTCCAATTAAGATTTTAACTCGGTTGAAAGTATTTATCTAAAAAGGGCTATATTCAGCTTAGGTTGATGGGTTAATCCAATTTTGAAGTTCTTGTTATTAATATGATTAATGCTTTAGATTATCAAGAGGAAATCTCAACACCCATTTTTTAAAGAGTAATTTTATGAATTTCTCGGTATGTTGATATTATTTATGTTTTGCTTAATTTAAATACACCTTCCGGTTTAATAAACACAAAGGAAAGGTTTTTGAAATGAAAGTTAAAATCATGCATTATAGATAGATGTCTTTACTGAGAAATTTTAGGTGGTATATTGCTTAAATGTTTTCTTGAGTATGATGCAGTAGTTAATTAGGACCCCAAGGAAGGAGAGTGTGGAGACCATTTATACTCAGGAAAAAAAGCCAACAAAATCTGAGGGCTGTTACTATTGGCCTACTCTTTTTCTTGATGTTCACAAGATGATAATTGCTCTGTCACAAATCTCAACTTTTTGAAGAAAAAGAAGTCGCTACCCCTACCTTTGCATCCAATCACTATTGAAGCCCCTTTTCGTGCTGGGGACTCGACTTCATAGGTGAAATTCATCCATCATCTTCACTAGGTACGTATGGATTCTCACCGCCACAACCTACTTTACTAAATGGATAGAAGCCTATCCTCGTAGGCAAGCCAATGATTCGCTAATATAAAATTCATGGAGGACTAATACGTCCATATTTGGTTGTCCTACCAAGATTATCACCGTATACGTAGCATTTGGATAAAATAAGATGGTTGAGTTCTCGTCACAAGTATCGTATAACATTGGGCATTCCACGGCCTATTAACCTCAAGGTAATGGACTTTTAATCCTTAAACAAGAGTTTAGTGAACATAATCAAGAAGTTGTTGAAAGACAACAAAAATATTTCTGGCACACAAAGCTTCAGGCATGCACTTTGGGTCGACAAATTGACTTTGAAGAAATCTATTGGCATGTCACCCTACTAGCTTTCAGTAGTGGCGATAACGATGCAATTTTTCCTACCTAACTTAGTGTGCCGCAGAAGACTAAGAGGTTCGGTCAAGATATGAAGACACATCCGAAGGGATAAATCGTACTATTCATCTTCAAAAAACTCGCAGAGGAGGTTTATAACAAAGTTATCATGGTATGTGATAACATCAAAATCTTTTACGTAATAAAAAAAGCCAAAGAATTTCAATATTGGTGACAAAGTTTTAAAATGGGACTCAAGGAGAGAAGACAAAGGGAAAGCATGGGAAATTTGACAATCCATGGCTCGTTCTTTTACCTCATTCATTCAACTACTCGGTAATAATTCCTTTTTTCGTAGGAGCTGGAATGGAGCAAAACCTCTGCTTGGGGGTCATGTCACAAGTGTGATGCTAAACGTTACTTTCCTTAATCCAGCGTCATATTCAAAGTTTCTTTACTTTTTCTTCATTATAAATATTTCACCCACCATTGCATTCAAAGTTAGAAAAATCAAAAATACAAAAACAAAGTGAAGAAAGAAAGAGGGCAACATTGTAAAAGTAAGAAAAGTATAGCCCCATACCAAAAGAAACAAGTCTCAGTAAGTCCAAGCTTAAATGCCACTCGAAGAACACACTTCTAGTTAGTCAAACAACTTAATATTGACTAATTAGTTTTAAATTTACCGTTGATTTTAAATTTACTCATTGACAGATAGTGAATTTGATTT
Source organism: Pinus albicaulis (assembly GCA_034641835.2). Taxonomy (NCBI): domain Eukaryota; kingdom Viridiplantae; phylum Streptophyta; class Pinopsida; order Pinales; family Pinaceae; genus Pinus; species Pinus albicaulis. The sequence continues at coordinate 1,384,154,425 of CM076574.1, forward strand.
GCCAAACTCGTTTAATCTTGGCTTATCAATAGGTAGATTAGGCTAGAAATTAAAGAATTAAAATATGCTCAAAATATGAACCAAGTCAAAGAAGAGATGACTCAAACCTATTTCAAATCTCGAATCAAAAATATGTAAATCAAGTTCTAATCACTAAAATTCAACCATTCAACAAAAGAAGAACAACTCAAACAAGTGTCAAAATAGAGCTATAAAAGATGAAGGAAGTGCTTTGAACTTTTAGATCTTAAGCCTTCCATTTTGTTTTAATTCTTTCAGGGCCATATCTATGTGAAACATGTCTTTTATGCCACAGATCAACATCAAGTTAGACCGTTTAACTCGACTTACATGTTTTTAATCACAATTAGAGAATAAAAATCATATGTCATTTAATCCTAACATTAGTAGATTAGGTAGAGAAACATATGGAATCAACTCTGTTAATCCGAGTTCATGGAGAAATAAGGAGAAATAGATTATATTTTATGTTTTCAAAAGAATAAAATATTCAAGGAAAATCTTAGGGGCTAATTTTGTACTGTGTTGGCGAATTTTATGATTTTAAATTTTAATAAAGGCGAATTTTTTATATAAAACCCATTTTCATAGTTTAATAAATTTAGCCCAATAATAATTTTAAAAATGATTAATTATTAAATATTATCCGACCAAAAAGCTACATAAAACTCAAAAAAAAAGAAACGGCCCCGATTTTCTTTGGTTGGAGCAGCATTTCCATGGCATTCGCCCGGATTTCATGGCCTGAGGGAGGGGTTAGGAGTGATTCGCCCATTTTTTTTTCACTTGTTCGCCGTAATTTAAGAGAGAGTGGTGGTTTCGGCTTTGTACATAGGCTCTCCGATCTCTCACGCGGAGCGAGGGACTCGACCGACCCTCTTCGGTTCGTTAGGTGGCCCTCCATAGTTCGAACTGTTTTCGGACTTCATGATTTTATTTGATCTTTTCACCGGCTCGTAAATGGAAAACAAATGATGACGATGAGCCGTGGGTGGCGGGATTCACCAAGGGATATGTTCCTGGGCTCGTATGTGGTGATCCGCTCGCTGAACGCATCGATGAGGGGAACCCGGCTCCACGTACCGTGTTAAACCCGTGAGACAATTGTGAACATCAGAAAATAGGAGCCGAATTGGTGCCCCTTCTATTGAAGAAAGTGAGGAATGTTAAAAGATGTGTTCTTGAATAGCTGGCATAACAATGGCAGATGTTGCCATAAATTTAATGGTATTGGAGACTTGGGTGCTGAACAAAGGTCGTCGTTTTCGATGATGCCAACACCAGAAAATGATATAAAAGAATGTGGGCACCTATGAAAAACCACAAACCGGATGATGACTTGGTCATAACCTCACCGTAATGCCTAGGCCCGATCCGAGTGTTCTTCAAAGGAAATATCGTGATATTAAGGTCCTTTCTCGTAAATCAAAGGCAGCGTAGACCGTGGAAGATAGTATGTCAATGTTTCCAAAGTGGGCCACCAGCATTTGGGCTGGCTTGCGCGTATGACGACGTTAAAATATATCCTTTACTTTGAAGAGAACTAGTATATTCTCGTACTGAATTCTCCTTCGCTCTGGAAGCTCCCTACCTCGCCAAAGTTCTTTGTTCGACAAAATGAATTTGAAACTTAACAAGCCGAGTCGATACATCCGCAACAAGAGATCTTAGTATCCGTTGGGTCTAGAGTAAGAATCGTGTGTTTTTACCTTTAGGGTAGTTTAGTGCATGTTAATATTATTGATCTTATTTTACGTATTCGGCGTAATGGTTAATCGATCGTAGGACATGAAATGGTTAAGATATCCTCATTTTTTCTAATGGGATCTACCTTGATCATATTTTAGGAGTTCAGCAAATATTATATATAGTATTGCTAATTTTTTTATATAGCCAAGGCTAGGTAGTGTGAGGACGGGTAAATGTTAGCTATTCTCTACTTACAATGGTCGATTACTCTAATGGAATTTAGGGGGATGATTTAAAATGGAATACCTCAAATATAGTGTTATAAGATAATTTTGAAGATGTTTACCCATATGAGGGACAACTACGCAGCTTCCTACAAAATACTGTATGATGCCTATTTCGGAAATGTGCCACTATCTCCGTTTGCGCTATTGATCCCTAGATATAAGAGATTTCAAATTTTTTATATTTCTAGTAGTGATGTCAAGTAAGGTCCCAGAAGATATTTGAATGTGTTGGATCAAATTTAAAGGTCACTTATATTTTTTTACACTTATGGTGGAGAAAATGGTAACCAAAGGGATGGATTTTGAAGTCTACTTTGAAACTTGTCGAAGGTTTCTTGGATGGGAACAGTGGGTGTTTTATTTGGCATGTAATGGAAATCTATAAATTTTGTTTGGTGAAAATGGTGAATCGCAAGGGAATGTTGGAATCTATTTCAGAAACATATTGAAGGTTTTTTTTGGATGGGAGTAGTTGCTTTTTTTATTTGGGATGGAGATCTATAAATTGTGTTTGGTACAGCATAGCTGTTGGGAACATGCAAAGGAAATTATCAGTAAAAGTTCGGGCAAAAAATTTAAAAAAAATTTACATTGCACTGAAATGAGCTATTCAAATTGTAACTGCTTCTCTAATTAATATTTTTAACTTCCGGTTGAAAGCATTTATCTCAAAGGCTGGCTGTCTAGCTAGTTGGGATGGGTGAATCCAATTCTGAAGTTCTTTTATTAACATGATTAATGCTTTAGATGATCAAGGAGGAAATCTCAACACCCATTTTTTAAGACAATTTTATGAATTACTCTCGTATGTTGATATTATTTATGTTTTGTTTAATTTAAATACACCTCTCTTGGCTTGACAAAAAAATGAAAGGTTTTTGAAATTAAGTTGTAAACTATTGCATTATAGATAGTGATGTCTTTATTGGAAAAAATGCAAGTGGTATATTGCTTAAATGTTTGCTCAGTAATAGAGTGCAAGAGAAGGTTAATTAGGAATTTCCATGAAGGAGAGTGTGGAGGCCATTTATAATCGGAAGACAACAACCAAAAAATCTTGAGGGATGGTTACTATTGGCCTACTCTTTTCTTGATGTTCACAAGATGATAATTGCCTCGTCACAAATGTCAATTTTTTGAAGGAAAAAGGAAGTCGATATTCCCTACCTTTGCATCCAATCACTTTTGAAGCCCTTTTCAATAGTGGGACCTGACTTCATGGGTGAAATTCATCCATCTTCTTCTACCAAAGATAGATGGATTCTCACCGCCACAAACTACTTTACTAAATGGATAGAAGCTACGGTAGCTTCCTTATGGTTAAGTCAAGAGGATACTCATGTTTCAGCTGTGCTACTATTCTCGTTTTGCGCTATTGATCCCCTAAGCTATAAGTGATTTCAGCTTTTTATATTCCTAGTAGTGATGTCGGGCAAGGTCCTGCGTATATTTGAAGGTGCTTTCCGGATCATCTTGAAAGGCTTCCATTTATAGTTGTTACACTTATGGTGGAGAAAATGGCACCAAAGGAGGATTTTGATGTCTACTCGAAACTTGTCGAAGGTTTCTCGTAATGGGAACAAACTGGTGTTTTATTTGGCATGTAATGGAAATCTAAAAAAATTTGGTGAAAATGGTAATTCGTGGCATAAATTTTGGAATTTTATTTTGAAACATATTGAAGGTTTTTTTTGGATAGAGAAGTTGCTTTTTTTATTTGGGATGGAGATCTATAAATTGTGTTTGGTGGCAACATAGTTGTTGGGAACAGTAAAGTTCGTAATTGATTGTGATTAAAAGTCGGCGTAAAAATTCCCATAAAAGTTATACTAGACCTAGATTGAGTATTCAGCAATCAAGTTTAATTAATATTTTATCTTGGTTGAAAGCATTTATCCCCAGAGAATGACAATGGGATTTATGAAACAACATGGATTTATGAAAGGGCAAGTTGTATATTTGTATATCAATAAGACTAAAAAATCGCCTTCTAATTGTGTAGTGATAAATTGTGTTTGGTGGCACCATAGTTGTTGGGAGAACAAAGTTACCGCTTGTCAGGACTAAAAGATGGGGCCGGAAAGTCCATAAATCTACCAGACCAGAGATTGACCTGCCTGGAACTTATTTTCTAATTAAGAGTTTATCTCTCAAGTTGAAAACTCTTTATCAATAGAGAGTGATGATGTGTTTCTATGTAGGTGGTTGGTGTCACTTGCTGATAGAAAGAGTTATTACATGTGTGTTTCCATGTAGGGGGTATGAGTTGATGAGAGGAATATCTATGTATATGAGTAAGACCGAACAATCCATTTCCTTTAATGGTAGTAGGAAATCTAGTATGTACCTACCAATATGATTCTGAAAGAATTTGAAATTGTAAGCAGCATGGTCCCACTATGAATATATTTTGAGATTTTAATGAAACTTTATCAAGCATTATGTGAATAGTCAACAGATATGTAATAAGCAGAATTGTGAATGGACGAGTCTTGCGTACTAAGTCGCTTAACTTTATTATCACATACCTTCATCTTTCAACATTGAACATGTACATCCCTTTTCTGCACATTCTAGTTGTTGGAATGTTGAGAATATTTGCGTTCTCCTCGATTTTAATATCTGCTATTAATGATTATTTTATTGATGATATGTTTTTTTGGTGTCTGTGAGATTTTTTATTCATTTATGGATTTTGGTGCTTATATTTTTAATAATTTCATTTGTGTTTTTGTGTTATTGTCTGCTTTTGTGTTCAAGATTTCTTTTCTTTATCTACATCTGCTCGTTCACATTTCCACCTTATAATGCACTTCTCTTGAAGCCGTTCTAGTTTAGAACACTTTTTCTGGAATTTTAGTTCACTCCATTTGTTTGCTTTCTCTTTTAGGATGTATTTACCTTCCTTGCTTGTTTTATATGGCTCTACTATTACTATACATATGTATATTCTTCACTTGAAATCAAAAATTGCTCTACTTTTTACTTACTACTTTTCTAACTAACAAAACATTCATTTGTTTTTTTAAAAGTAAGGAGAGAAGTTGTTTTGTACATTTATGGATTTCGATGTTTTTTCTTAGCGCTCTTTCATTCTCCGTGCATGTTGTTATGCCGGTATCTTCATCCCTCCGTCGTAGACTTCAAATCTCTCTTGTTTCATTTCATTTTAGGTGTCTCATTTAGTTCAAATTTCACCGCATTCCATTAGAAGCATGGATCATTTGGATGTATGGGTCTTGTAACTCATATCCCTCATGTCTTGTACCTCGCCGGCCTAGTTCGTCTCCTTATCAAAATCATTTACAATAATGATTGGTCTCTTGGTTAGCAAAGAGTCATTTTTTTAGGGTTTTTAGTATCACCAAAATGTCTAGATTTTATTAACTGTCTCAAAGTGTCTAATAATGGCTAGAAGGCACATGAGGAAGTCAAATGTGTTTCATCACAAAACTTTCATCATCATAATGCTTGATAATGATTTTTCTTCAAAACTTTGTTTTAAGAAAAATTGTCTATTTTGTTCTTATATAAAAAATGCAATGTAATTTTTAAGTTCTTCATTGTAATAATGCCCATTCGTTGCACTGTCGCCTTTGCCAAACTTCTTACATCCATCCCCGAAAAATAGACAAGAAGCTCATTATCTACCAAAATCACAAAAAGCAAGAAAAAATGTAGTTCTTTTGAAAAAGTGCTAAAAGTTTTCAAACATATTAAAGTGGTTTTTCTAAATCAAAAAATAAAATTATTTGGTACAACATGATTTTGTGTTTCAAAATTCATTTCGCATGCCAAAGATAGTACTGAGCCAAGAAAAAAGCATGAGAAGAAGAAAACAAGTTTGGAGCGAAGATCGTGTGTAATTTGTAGAGCGTGATGCACCGGGTAGGTCGCGGTGCATAGGTTGAGCGCAGCGCATAGGCTGCTCCACTATGGGTTAAAATATTCCTCGTGTGATGCATTGAACCAATGCGGTGCACTGGTTTTAGCGTGCAATGCACAATGGTAGACAACTAAGTTATTGCCATCTCTTCCAAATTTTTGAACCGTTCTTACCAATCTTGCTCCAAGTAACTTTGTGTGACCTTGGTAATTGCCATTTAAAAATGTTTGAAAATGGATTATGAGAGTTTAAATGCAAAACTAAAACCCTATCATCTTGTTGAGAATTGCTCCCTTAGGGTTTTGAAGCTGGTGTTTTAAAAATAATTTTGTGCCAAATACCCATTCCCCACCTTGTTTTTCCTCCCCTCGCTATTATCTCATCACTGCTACCCATTCCTTATCTCCATACATCCATAAATCCACTCATATCCATCTCATTCTATTATCCCTATCCCATTTGCAAAATTTCCCAAATCCTAAGTTTATCCTAAAATCAAGTGGCCGTCCTCGTCCCCAAATTTGTCAAATCACAAGTTTTCAAAAGGAAAATTCCACTTGAAAAAACTTCATTTTTCCTACTCTCTTATTTCTCATGTATCTTCCCATTTGACACATATTTGGCAATTAAAATAAAATCACCCAAATTCTCATTTTCATCTCATACAAGCCAAACATACACCCCGCATAAACCTTGGACATCATGGAGACGTACATTGATACATCATATGACCAAGATGTTGATTCCACCACCGAGTTACATGCACCCGTAAGGCCTCATAAAGGTGGCGTAAATGTGAGAGAGAGGAGCCCACCCTCATCGGGCCGACCGTGCTCGTCCACTTTCCATGGCATGTTTTCGAGAACAAGATTGTTATCAATTTTGTGAAATTATTGCTAGGATCCATTATCATCAGGAGTTGGCTCGTTTGTTTGTATTACATTTACATGATGGTTAGGTAACTCTCATTGCAAATTTCACTTTGACACCGGAAAATATTTCTCAAGCAACCATAATACCGAATGTGGGTGAACAAAGGGGAACAAAAGATGTAGTGGATAGAGTGCATTATGAACCATATATCGTGCCCAGCTTTCAGGAGACAAACGCAGAGTGTTCCCATTCCGATTCCTAAAGGAGTCCTATGCGCCTCCTCGATGAAACCTAATATCGATATTTTAGTTGTGAGGGTTTGCCACGCCTATGCCTATCATATCGGGGGTTATTAACGATTTCACTGTGGCAGGGGATGATGAACATCCTCATTTCATGTGCCGAATATCGAGAGAATGACCACTCTTGTGCAGGAAAACTCCCGAGCAACAGCGCACAACAATATTTATCACTATGCACTCATTAAGATTGTGGTTGTACATCGCCTGATTGCAGGGAATTTAATGAGGATTTCATTTCCCATGATTTCTTCACAGCTCCCTTGTGTTCCTCTCGAGGTTGTCCATGAGTGTGTGAACCTTCATACCGCATGGAGGTCAAGAGCGCAGAATACTAGTGTGCCGATGTATATCACTTATCGCAGAGGCACTATAGGATTATTTGCAAAGAAATTTCCTGGCGTAGTACTATCTTCCACCTCGGGGTGGAAGGGGTATTGTTTCCATCATCATTGTGCACAGGCATGTGTACATGACAGAGGTAAGAGGCTCATGTAGGATGAGGCCTTCGTGAGGCCAAGACACAGGTTTCATACCTATCAAGGTGATTGAGCCTCCAAGCTCAAAGTTGAGAGAGACTATTCAGGAGTGTATATGATACAGACACATTGGACCGGTTAAGTTGAAAAGAGCCCAATGGATCATAAACTACCCGGAGTAGTGAAACAAGTAGTTGGAAGATCAATAAACCATCATGGAGTTGCAAACATCCATGAGAACTCCGTGCTTCGCCCAAAGAAGCCAAACCGAGATGACATCCATCGAGCTGAGATCGAGGCCGATAGAGAGACTTGGCTTGAGAGGGTCAATATTCATTTGGAGAAGCTGTTAGAGAAGGCCAAGAAGGGAAAATAACATGTTCGTGCACATGAAGAATCATTATTGGGCGAGAAATCATGTTTGCAAGGCGCGAATTGAAATCCTCGAAAGCAAAGCTAAAGAGGCACTAAAGCGTCGCAAAAGGCATGATAGACTCAAAATATTGTCCGAAGCTTCTTTGGCTTCCAAGATAGCACTTGATGGTGGGATCTCCTTTTGGCCCAAATTTAAAGAAATTTGGGAAATATTTTGTCAATTTTGAATTTTTTGGCCTTAAAAAACGATTGCCGACGTTGCCGCGCCACTTGGCGCGTGCTTATAATTAGCACCTCTTGAGGAAAACTTTGTATTTCCTGATTTTTCATCAAAATTTATGCATGCCTACCCATTACCTAAGGATTTTGACAAGTTTTAAATAGTTCGAAGGGTCAAAAACACCTAAAAATGGCCGCATCTTTTTGGACACACAAGTAGCGTTGGAGTTTTGATTTTTGGAGGGGAAAATGGCAACCAAATTCAGAAATTCCACTTGGGTTGGAAGTTAAAAGGTAGAAATTTCAACGAGATATCTTGAACTCAATTTGGACCCAGAAGGCCCTCAAAATCGTCCTCAAAATGGCGCGACGCATAGAGATTTCAAGCGGGTACATTGGGAATTTTTAAGCCCACTTTTCACTCGCCAGCTTCCGTATTTTTGCCTAGTTTTGGCCGCCTTTGACTTTTTATCTCCAAATTTGAAACTCTTGATGTAACTTGATGTAATTTCATGACTTTGATGTAATTTTAAACATTTTTACTCATCCATGTAGATTCATTCACCAAAAAGTGAAATGTGTAACCTAATGAATCCGCTCTATCTTAGGCAAGTTGTTTCATTGCCTATTTTCCATTTCTTAGTTTAGATCTTATTGAAACAACATCCTAGAATGGTGAGCTTGACCCCTAGAGGCATGGGGATGATTTAGGCTTGTCTATATCTTGTATTTTCTGTCATTTTTAGGTTGGACACTTGGGATTGCTTGGAGCTTCATTGTACATTTCATCTTCCGCATTTTGGCAAAGGAATAGACCAAAGTTTGCAACACTCTTTGGGATCCATGTGCCTCTATTTTTTTATGGTGTGTTTCTCTCCGTGATTGTGAAGCACCATGTTTCTGTGTATCATTTTCCTTCTCCTTCTTCTCAAATTAAACAAACAAGTTATGTTGGGGTGGAATTCATTGCATTGCTTCGCTTTCCTCGCCTTGAGTTTTGTTTAGAATTTTCCATGTTTTCAACTGCTTCAAGAGGATTCTTGAAAGCCCTCTTTCCATCTTCAGCTCCTCACCGCCTAAACTATCCATTCATTCAACCCAAAGCATCAAAACAATTGCCTTCCTTGCCCCATTCGTAATCCCGCAAAAACTAGGCCTCATCCCGCATCCAAAACTCCGGCTTTTCCTTTAATTCCAAAAGAACCTTCAAAATAAAAAACTATTTTACATATACCTAGCCTAAAAATCAGCCTTTATTTCAAGTCATCTCAAGCTTACGCATATCTTGTCGAGATTGACCTAGAGATAGTTCTTCCCATCCGGGTAGGGCTAGCTACCAGATTAAGTATGCTTGGATGTTACCCCGAACTCACCTTCCTTTTACCGAGGTAGATTTAGGAAAATAACATAGCTGGCAACCATAATTGTGGGAAAAAATGGTTTGATTGTTAGTGTTATTTGTTTTATAAGCCATGCACTGAGCCTCGAAGTTATGCCAGTAGCCTTCAAACGCTCTTGCTTTGCATTAGCAAAAGTAGATAAACGTCGTCTTACCAATCCTCCGGATCGGTTTGTAAACGTAACATCTAACTTGTAAATTGCCCTAGTACATTAGATATTTCTGACTTCTTTTGATGATGAGAGTTTAGAATTTATAGGTCGAACAAGTTGGTTTTGTCCCTTTGATTTTTGAAAATAATTCAACACACCGGTTTCCGTACTATCGACCAGAAAATCCTCGATCCCGATCCACCTCCCGTGTATGAAAATCCAAATCTTATTTCGAGGATCCTTCGTCGAGAGAGTCTACAGGGATTCTATTTAAATCTCATTCATGTCCCGCTATTTTTGAGTACCTTGAAGATCTTGAGTTTGACGAACAATTTGAGTTGTTGTTGTTTGAGACGAAGCTCGAAAATGCTATTGGTTCTACCGTCATAAATCCGCAGTTTATCAAGTAATTTTGAAATTGAACAGTTACTGCATCCAATGGTCAAATACATTTTGAATATTCGTAAATCCATTGTGGCAAAAAATATCTCCTAAGTTCACAGAGTCTTCATCTACAACTCTTGGGTCATCTCTGCAACAATATCCGGTTCACAAATTTCTACCGAGCCTCCTTTCATTCCTACCATTCCCATGCAACCATCTATTTCCTCGATAAAAATCTCGCAGTATCGCCTCCATTCACACCTCGCACACCTCATACATCAACTGCCTCCACCTCCCTCCGTATCTCCAAGACCGATTGTAACCACCCGCAGCAATGGTCGCCCCCGATTTGCACTCTTGTGTTGCCTCAAACTTAGATGACATGCCTACGCATTATAAAAGAAAAATTCCATTGTTTGATGGCACTCTCAAAAGTGTCACCGCTCAGCAACATGTGGACATAATGGCAGATTTATTTGACCTTCATGAGATTGATGCGTAAATGTAACAATGAGATTGTTTGTAATGGCAATTTTGGAGGCATAAGTCGTAAAGTGGTTCAGAGTTTTTTCGCCTAGAAGTATTGCTACATTAATAATCGAGACAATTATTGATCGATGGAAGTGTAGAAAGATCCTCTTCAATCCTTTCTAATATGACAATATCAAGAGAAATGTCATGGGAGTCACCAAAGACTATTGTATTAGATTCAATTATGTTTATAATGTAATTTCGATGATATAAATCCACCCAGGGGGCCTGATTTAATTAAGCCTTGATGATTCGATCCCTATATGGCTTATCAATTGAGAGAAAGAAGTCTTGCTACATTAGAAGATACATAAAATTGCGCTGTTGAAGCTAATTTGAATGCCGTGAGGATAGAATGAGAACTAAAAAGAAAGTAGTGATAAAACGAGGAGGTTTCCAAGCACGTATCCGTTAGGTCTCCGTAATAAGCAAGATTGGAAAAAGTCCGATCATAGAGTTAACATCATTTCAAATCCAACTTTTGGGATTCTAGGATCTAGCGTCTCTCTCAATCCTGTGAGAGGGATCTCTCCATTATGTACAAAGATGGATATTGTATTTGAAGTTAGGTAATGATATTAGGCTAGTTATGAGGTCCAAAGGTTTTGTTTGGTTTTTTCTGATGGTTGAACATAGTTGTTGTCCTGAGGCGGAAGATCCATATGCAAATAGGTCCAAAAGTGAGAATTTTCAAGCAAAAGAGTGTTTCTGGCCAAGAAGAAAGATGATGGGAGATTTTCGGGCCCACTGGCTATGGAGTCATAAGAGGATTTAATTGAAATAATCATTTCAAAGTGGTCTATGGGCAAGTCATCTACGCCAAGGATCTATTTAAAGCTTGATTTATGAATGGAGTGATACAATAAGAAAGGAAATGACAGATGTGCAGAACAAAGAGTGCCTTCAAAGATCCGGTAAGTACTTTGAAACTAGCCAAACATTTGACAAGGCACTTAAGAGAAACAGAGAAGAAATCCAGGACCCGGTAAGTACTTTGAAACTATCCACCTTTGATACTCTAATAGAGAAAATATATAAAAACAAAGTAAATAAAGATAACATAGAATGGCTCCGTATCCGATAAGTACTAAACTAGTCACTTTTGACACATCCTAAGAGAAACAATCAAATATTTTACAAAAAGAAAGGGACTCAAAGGCTAACCTTAATTTCCTTACCATCTTCACACAATATATATTGAAAGTAACATTTAAAAATAACATTCAAATTCGTGACAAAAGATGAGGAACGCCAGCATCCCCGTACTAGACCGAATTAAATCATTTTCAAATAACATGGGCTTGGGAGAAAACATTAAAATAAAGGTTTTTCACCGCAGAAGGTTACCGACATACGTAGGTCGAACCCCGTTTTTAAACTATTATTTATAGTGGAAAATGAAACAAATTGAAAACTTAAACAAAATACAAGTTACAAGAGAATAACATCAACAACATCACGATAGACCAGGATCCCATAAATCAGCTTGTATCGATGCTTCAAACCAGCTTACAATCTTCAAATCCAATGTTTTAATCCACCTCTCTCACAACCTAACCCATTCCGTTACAGTAGCTCCAAGAGCTAAAAGAAATCCTATCTACAATCAAGAGTCTTCTCCTCAGAGACAATACAATGCTTCGAAGAATTTACATTAACAACCAACCCATCCAACCCTCACTCATCTTCATCGAAGTATTTATAGAAGGATGAGGAGGTGAGATTTGATGAAAAGATCTCAAATACACCAATGCAGAATTAATGTCTTCCCCGGCCCTTGGAGGCTCGACGAAGAAACTGGCATGTGTGTTCCACCGCATTAATGGGTTTAAATTTATAAATTAGGCTCGAAGGAGACTTTGTTGACTCCTTTGGAGGCCCTATGTATCAATAGTTGCCTGGCCGATATTCCGTCATTACCTCCAGCGTAAATAACTCCTTTTATCGTTTCGAGTGCGTAAATTCAATCTTGTTCAATAAATTTTGCACTCTCCTCGATCGCACTTTTTGAGGCAATAGGTGGCGCTGACTGGTGTAAGAACCACTTTGTTCATCTCATGTTGAAGGGTTTCGATGAAACACTTGTTTTTTCCTTTAATTTGTGTCCAGAGCGGGGATTAGTGTTTGATAATCGGCTCAGCCTGACCCCACGAATCTGTCCACTAATCGTCGTTCGGTTCATTTTTGGTCTTCAATTTTTGATACCCTTTTTCTTCATTAATTTTGACGATTTTCCGTTATGGTCGCGTTATAGGGAAAGGCATCAATGCCCGTAAACATTGAAGAAACGTGAAAACTAAGTTCAGAAGTGATTTCCTTGGAGAAATCGAAATGTAGAGGATCGTCACCCTCTTGCCTGAAATTTTTAAAAGAATACAAACAAATGACCTTAACCCCGCAAAATAAAAAACAATAAAAAATCCATTTACAGGCCAATCTTCTTTCGGGGGGATGCGGAGAAACGCGGGCCGTTATCGGCATCATCCAACCGAGATTAAATCAAGGTCGGGAAAAGTTGAAGAAAGATTAGCTCCGGGACCGTCGATCCGTAGAAATCGACTGGCCGGGCTCGTTAAACGGGACCAGCGGGAGAATGTCCGACCAGGTGATGGAATCCGGGAGGACAAACAATAGCAACAACCACAGAGATCGACGGGACGAGCCAGACGGCGGCGGACAGCTTTTTTGGCCCGGCGCGCCCTCGTCCGTTAAAGGTCGAGCAGGCGATCGACACCGTCGGAGGTAGGGAGGGCCCGCATCGGGACGCAAGTGGAGGTGTGATTCCGCCGCGTGGTCCTCGGGTACTTCCAATATTAGCGTGCTAGTGAGGTGATGGCACGGCGGTTTTGGAAATGCTGGCGGGGACACGTGCTCGCCGCCGTATGGAATCACCGGGCGATGGGAGAAAACCACCCCCGGTTTCGAAGGCGGCGTGAATGAAAAACCAGCTGCTTCTCGGAAAATGGCGCGGGGGAGGGGGTCCACTAGGTGGGAGCGTGCTCCGTCCGTCGGATCCGGGGAGCATCGACGGCCCCGGTTCATCGTGACAATTAAAACACGTGCCTTCAAATATTTCCCGTTAGCCCTTATTAAAATGGGTTTTTCTGGTTTTTTCAAAGGGAAAAGAGGGTCTTTTGGTTTAGCGCCTAAGGCTCAAACAAGGATACCGACGCCTGGGTGTATGGAGTGAAAACCCGTCCGTGGGTTTAACCCGTAGGCTAAACGCCAAATGCACATAAAATATGCCTTTATATGATTTTCCACGTTTAAGAGGGGTAATTCAAAGTTCGAATAAGATGAAAGTGAGTTTTTAACCTTAGGAACTGATTATGAAGGGATAGGAAAACATATGAATTGTAGGGATTTCATGGGAGAAAGGAACAATGGAGAATGAGGCAAGTAAGTTGGAAGAAAGGGAAAGAAAAAGGGAATGCAGCAAAGACGCAGACTTGGATTTTGTAGATATCGAGGCTTTGAAAGGAAACAGTATGCGCTAACCAAACACAAGGAGTTTCACCAAAAGAGTTCAAGCACCAATAATCTTCGAACTGAATTTTTTTTCTCAAGGCTACAAAAAAAATTCTAGGCCAACAACCGATATGATAGAAAAATATAGGTATACAATGAAGTACACACTTGGGGATGGTGCTTTCTTGAAGGTATCAAGAATTCAGACTCTGATTTCTTTGGGATGCCGATTGGTGCTCCACTCCATTGCTTGCTCTCTTGCTTTTCTTCCGAAAATAATATCACCATGGAAAGCAACATGAATTTCATCAATACCACTTTCTACCTACCCAATCCTACCGATCTAACATTTTTTCTTCATCGTAGTGCACTTGGATTGCGTACTCTATTCACAACATTTTATTCTTTGAAAGAAGGAAATCTAATCTATCTCTGTCTCTTATTTTCCCCGAACTCGCATTAAACAATGGAGCTCAAATATTTCTCTACCTAATTCATCGTTCGTTGGGATTAAACAAAATTCAACAAACTTTTTCTCTAAATTCTACAACAAATTTAAAAAATAGTCAAGTCAAGATTGAGCTCGTTTGACTTGTTGTGATCTATGGCATAAGAACAAGCCGGCACATAGATTATTATTTGCAGAAAATTAAAAATAAATAATGGAAGGCTTAAGATCCGAAAGTTTCTTATCATGACCTTCTTTCTTCATTAAATTTTCCGATTTTGCTTTTGTTTGAGCTGCTCTTCCTTGATATCCGATTCAGATTTTGGGTAATTATAATCGCTTTTCTCTTTTATGACTCGTAAAATAAAATAGTTTTGAGTCATCTCTTGGAAACTTTGGTTTATATTTTGAGTTTGTTTGAACCTTTATTTCTAACCTAATTCTATCTACCGATAAGCCAATATTGAACAGCTTTGGAAAATGGAATTCACTATCCTATCAAAGAAAATTCAAAGCTAATTAGTAAAGATTAAACAAAATTTGACTAACTAGAAGTGTGTTTTGAGGAGTGGTGATTGAGCTAGCACACTTTCGCATTTGTTTCCTCCTTTTGGCATGGGGCCTTGCCTTTCTTGTTTTCATTTCGCCCTTTTATTTATTTTCTTTGTTTTTGTATTTTTGATCTTTCATAACTTTGAATGCAATGTGTAGGATAAAATGTTTACAATGGATAAAGTAAAAGGTTTCAAACATAAAAATGAATCAAGAGAAGTAATGCTTAAGCATCCCCATTGATAGGACCCCCAAACAATTTCGTTCCATTCACCTCTTGTAAGAAGAATCCATTGTTTCCAAGAATCGAATGAATAGAGTAAGGGCCAAGCCATAGATTGTCAAATTTACCATGCTTTCCCCTTGTCTTCCCTCTTGAGTCCACTTTAAAACTTTGTCTCAATCTTGAAATTGGTTGCCTTCATTCTTCTATCAAATATCCTCTTGATAATTGCCTTGCTTCGCAATTCTTTGTTATACACCTCCCATCTGTCGGTCGAAGATGAATGGTTTGATTTATTCTTCTGATTATGTCATTTTCTTCATCACAACTCTTGAATTAACTAACCGGTATACCAAGGTCATAGGGAAAATTGCATCTTAATTACAAGCATGTCGGAAGGGTGACATACCAATAGATTTCTTTAAAGTTAACTGCCGGCCCAAAGTGCCGTGATCAGCTGGTGTGCCAAGACTTATTATTGCTCCTCCAATCAGCTTCTTTGATTATGTTTACTGCTTTCGTTGGAAGATTCGCAAGTCCATTACCTTGGAGGGTACAGGGCCGTGGAGTGTCCCAATGTTATCTCGATACTTGTGATAGAATTCAATCATTTTCTTTGATCCAAATGTCAGCCGCATTATCTCGTGATGATCCGAGCAGATGGGCCTAAATCGGGAGAGGATGTTAGTCTCCATAAATTTTATGATAACGAATCATTGGCCGCTCACAAGGAATGCTTCTATCCACTTAGTGAAATAGTTCCGTGGTAGTGAGAATCCACCTATGGCTGCGTAAGATGGTGGATGAATTTCTCCTATGTGTCAAGAATCTCATTGTTGCGGGGTTTGAACAAAGATTGGATGTAGAGGAAGGCAGAAGTTTTCCTTGCTCAAAATAGTTGGCATTTATGGCAAGTAGTGGTCATCTTATGAAAATCGTGAAAGAGTGGGACAATAGAAACCAACCCTAAAAATTTTGTTGGTTGTTGGACTTCAAAGACAAATGGCTCTCCACACTTCTTCATGGAACTCCCGCTAATCTTTTCTCGCACCAAACTCAAACATTTAAGCAATAATACACCACTTGCATTCTTCCATTAAAAGACATATTTATCAATAATGCACAGTTTACAGCTTTTAACTTTAGGAATTCTGGTTTTGTTTTTGGATAAAACCAGAGGGTATTCCACTAAGAAAAACATAAATAATATCAAAAGATACCAAGGAGAATTCACAAAAATGGTCTTCAACAATGGGAGTTGAGAACACTTAAGTAATTCAAAGCATTAATCATGTTAATACTTCTAGAACTTCGACAATTTGATTCAGCCATTAATCTAGCTAGACCTTGGCCTTTGATTAGTTTAGTGGGTTTTATCTCTAAATCATATTCAAGGACAACAATAATCCACTTACCTCTTTAGCCATCCGGGTCCTCGTGTTAGTATGTGTGTTCCCTTAACAACCGAGTTTGGGACAAAGCAATAATGTGTGAGTGAAGGATGTATACTCGAAGTCTTTCAAAAGCTTTTACCAAAGCAAAGTCATTTTTCCACAATATTATATTTCAAAGGAAGGCATCCTCAATGTCTTGCTAAAGAATGCAACAGGCTGCTCTTGTCCTTGTGGATTTTTCCGTAAAAGGACAAGCAATGCCGTGGTATGTTCTCACATGCAAATGAGAAGACAGAAAATCTTCAAAATCAGTATTTATATAAATCCGGTGTTTTGGTTAATGCTTGTTTTACCAGTTCAAAGGATGTCTTTGCTTCCAAGGTCCATTTTACCCCTTCGCTCCTTCTTCAAACACAAGCTATATACATTCCTAAGGGTCACGGGTTAGGGGATGAACCTTCTCAAAAATTTTATCTTTTCCAATGAAAGACCTGCAACTCTTTGATGTTTCGGTGATGAGAGATTTTCAAATGCATTCTCCAATCCTCTTTAATTCATTCATAATTTTCCAGATATGCTCCAAGAAGTTTACCTCTTGGAGACCAACAAAGTCTTCTTAGGGTTCAAAGATATCCAAAACTTTCTCGCACTTCTAAAAATTTCTCAAATGTTCAAAGTGTTCTTCATCTCGTTTTTGAAAACACAACAGATCATCAAGACAGATAATGATAGCAAGCCCAATTCTTCCGAGAATGCTATGTCCATACCGGAAGTCACCGCATTCATTAGACCAAAAGGCATTTTCACATATACGAGTGCCCTATGGTGTAGTAAAAGCTGCCTCACTGATCATCAAGGTGAACTAAGACTCGATTATACCCCGAATAGCCATCCAAAGAAAAGAAATTATTTTAGACCCAATCACCTTTGTAAAATATGATCCATCTTGGGCAAATGGTAATTGTCCTTTAATCTTAAGCTGAACAGCTTAAATTTCTAAAGTCTACGTTGGAAGCCCCATTTCTCCAAATTTCTTCTCAATGACACCGCATTAGATACCCACTCGCATATCTAATAGGGGTAATATTACCGCATCTGCAGCATCTTCATGACTTCCTTTTCTTAACCAATGGCAACTCGCATTGTGGTTTATTCTCACAGCTTGCTTGAATGGGCTTTGGTTTTTCTTTAAGAGGGATTTTATGTCGTATTATTTCTTGTTTGCATCACATCTTCGTAACTCAATTAAAAATATCTGGGAAACCCTTCAGTTTGTGCCTCAGTGGTATTTATGCTTAATGTGAGCCGCGCAGTTTTGGACAGCTTTGATCATTTCGCCTTTTCCTGACCGTCAATATTGCATTCCTCACCTTAGTTTCTTGGGTTGTGTTCCGGAAGCCAAGGTTTGTTGGCCACATCATTAAAATCAAACAGTTTTTCTTAGAGGGGCTGAAACCTTTGGCAAACTACTATTCTTAGAATGCGTATTTTCCAACTCGTTTTATTCTCATCTCAATTCCGTTTTGGTTTCTAAGTTTGACAGTTTGAAGGTTAATATCTACAAGCCTTGTGCAGAGATGGCTTCTTCTTCACCAAGAAAATTTTCTTCACTCATCGTATCATCTAATCAACTATGGAGTTGTTGTACTACATAACAACCCCATTTTTAACTTGTTCACATCAAATAATGGGGACCCTTTTTAGTAAAAATTTAGCTAAACACCTTTATGATTTTTATTAAGTCAATTATCTTACGATTTTGTTAATTTTTCATTTTCTTTAGATTCTTGTTTTGATTGCTTGGTTGAAATCGATTTTTTATAAGCTTCCTATTGACGCTTGTTTCGTCTCATTTGGTCAACCGGTTTGTAAATAGCACTCCTTTGAAGTCTAATCAATTATGTCACCTGGGTTAAAAAATTGTGGATTTTAATAATGCATTTAGTTTAAATATTAACCCCTAGATTAATTATTACTAACAATTTTTATTTTTACTTATACAGCCAAATCATAAAGCATGGGGATTTCAGTCATTTATTCCAATTTTCCAATTTTCAAATAAATTTCTAATCTCGAAAAAAAATCCAAAATGTCAAAATGGTTGTTTTAGGTAAATCATCATTTTAGATAAATTCGTAGTCTAATTTAACATCTCTAAAATAAGATCAAAAAACAAAAAATTAATTTTTAACATAAAATTTTGAATTAATTAAATTAATTATTATATTAAATATAATTAATTTAATTTAATTAAAATTTTATATTAAAAACAAATATATAAAAAACAAAAATTTAAATTAAATTTTTGCATAAAACACATCGCATCGGAAATATTCATGCGAACATCCTTTTAAAAACCCCGATGCAATGATTTTTCCCGATGCGATTGAGTTCATTACCTCCGATCCGATTAAGCTTGTCAGCCCCGATGCGATTGAGCTCATTACTTCCGATCCGATTGAGTCACATTGAACTTATGCGATGCGATGAGGTCAATGTTCAAATCTTCCGATTCGATTAAGTCAATGTTCAAAACTTCCGATCCGATTGAGTCACGAGGAGCAACTGAATTTCCAGAATTATATCAGATTTGACTTATCAACTTTGGAGGCTCATAGATTGAGTTTTACTTGGCCAAATGAGGCCCAGGACGGCTCATTGGAAAGAGAAAATCAAGGAGAATATTTTTGAGGAGGTTTCACTAACAGATTTGGTCATTTATTGAGTCAAAAATCAGGCAGAAGATCAAGCTCCGAATTTCTAAAAAGAAATCAATTTTCTGAGCTTTGTTTTCTTCATTTTTATTTGTCCAGCCTCTTCTAATTGCAGATTCATGCATCAATAATATCCTTGTTTAATTAAAATCATTATGAGTATCAATAAGAAGCTCAAATTTCATTTATTTAAATAGAATTTGATTGGATTTGTTTTAATGATAGAAATAATATATGGATTTTATTTTTGCTTCTTAAATGATTTTTAATTTCTTTTTGCAGGAAAAACAATAGAAGAGATATTGAGGAAAAAGATTTCAATCAATGAGAAGACTCCAGCAATTAAAGATTGGAATTTTTGAGCAATTAAAGTTGGATTGGGCAGATTTTTCTCCAAACAAACTCTCTTCTAAAAATAGTTTTGGGAGGAATTATAAATTACAGATTGCAAAATGTAAAAGGGGCTGCTGTCCTCTGCAATTCCAGACTTCTAGAAGCATTTATGTAATAGGAATTTAGAATTGTAGATGGGGAGGAGAGAAAGTTTCAGATCTGAACATTATTGAGGGTTTATGCTTTATGTCTTTTATTATGCATGATGGGCAGAGTTTGCATTTCTGCAGCTCTAGTCTTGAAAGCAGAAATTCAAGTAATGTAAAGTACTGTTAGAGACCAGGATCAGAGAAACAGATTCAATTAACTGGTATTTTTGGCATTTCTGTATCAAATACCAGTTTCATTTTTATGTTAATAAAATTGTTGTTTCATTTTATTCATGTTTTGGCATTTATGTTGATATGGATAATTTGTCTTAAATTGTTAAGTATCTCTGCTCTTATGAATTAAACTCTGATTTCTGAGTAACCATTACTCAGAAATCTATCTTATAACACTGATTTATTAAATAGTAATGTGTTGTGAATTTTTTCCACATGTTATTGTTTAATTATTAGTTTGAATGATATGATAATTGATATCAATTTTTGTGAATTTCTTCCGGAATGTTGTTGATTTATTATTTCAGTCAAATGGTCTCAATAGAATGTGTTTTGGTACTCACAAATGTGAGCTAATTGAATTTCTTCGTTAGCTTAACATTAATTTAAAACCAGACATATTTTAATTCTCATTATTTAATCATCTTGCTCTTAGTTGGGTTAGATTTTCATCTACCTCATTGAGATAGGATTTAGATTAGTTTCTTTTGCTTACATTATAGAATAAGCTTGCATTTAGAGTAAATTCTACATTCTTTTAAGTCCTCTCCTTAAAGAGGCAAAATTTTAGTTGTGGCTTGGCTGAACCCAAATCAGCTTAAGGGTCATTCTCTTGCCTGATCAGCAAGAAGAAGTGATCTGATATCCCTCTCTATTGGTAATTAAAGATACATTATAAACCAATAGAAAATAGGGAGAAGGTAACTGGACCTAGTTAAACCAATCGGAGCCACCACACCAAACGGAAAAGGAGCTGCTTTAAGGTCCGGACCGGGTGGTTATCCCCCAATGTTGTTGCAGCGATTTTCGAGGCCTCAACATTTTTGGCGCTAGAAGGAGGGCCTGAAACTTGTTGTCTGTTGGAGTTTTTTTTTAATTTTAACATTTTATTTAATCACGATGGCTCCTCTTAAACTTCCAATTTAGAGTTGTATCCATGGACGTGCATCTTCCAATACTCCACCCGAAGTGGTAAGACTCTTGTCTCAGGTAAAATTCAATGGTAAGAAAAATTCTTCTGCCTTTAATCATGTCCTTCAATTTATTCAAAATGTTTCAAATTATGATTTTCAAGGGATTGATGAAGGCATTTTATGCAGAATTTTTACTCTCACATTTGCGGCAAAAGCCAGAAACTGGTGTAGGACTCTTCCAGTTGCTTCAATCCACAGCTGGGATCAATTTGTTACAATTTTCATTTGTAAATTTGACGGCTATGATTATGAACAGGTATGTGAAGAAATTGAATATTTACGAAGGTTTGAAAATAAGTCTATTAATGATTTTAATATTCGATTTCATTTAAATTTCTTAAGATTTAAAGACGAAGATAAACCTACGGAAGAAGAATCATTAGATTGGTTTGAATATATTTGTTCTCTTCCACCCATTCCCAATCCATATGAAATTAATTCAAGCTTTGTTCCATCCCATTACAATATAAATGAGAATCCCAATTTGGATGTGCAAATAAATTGTGATGAAGTGGAAAATATTTCTAATCAAATGCAAGAAGACAACAACAACAATTTTGGAGAAAGAACTTCTTTGGAATCTGAAAATTACTCTGCGGTCAATTCAGAAAATCAGATCGCAAATCAACAAGTACAAGCAGCAATCAAAGTAAATAATAAAATACAAACTGCTGTACAAATTTCTGAATTCCTCCATGATGAGCAAATGCCGAAATCACAGCAGCAAAGCAACCTTCTTCAAGAAAGCATGAGCATACAAAGGAATGATTTAGAATCTGAGATTTACAATGAGCACAATGCACAAGAGTTCTCAAACAGAGACAGTTTTAAATGCATTGTTTCAGGTTCACATTTTTCTCTTTATCTTGATATTTTTAATGATAGTAATTTTTCCCCTCTTGATATTAATGATATTTCAGAAAATACAGAGGCTGATCTAAATGAATTACTATTAAGTTTTTATCAAGATAGAGAAGCAATTAACGATCATTCTTTTGCCATTAATGAACATGAAATTCTTGTTCCTCCTTGTTTGGATATATTGGATGAGATTGAAGGGAATTCTAGAGAATCTTGTGAGGTCATTTATGATGATTACTTTGATATTGAGGATGTTGATTTCAATTTTTCTCAAAAGAATCCTCATGATAAAATTCAAATAACATCTGAGAATGAAGAACGCTTCAATTTAGAAATTATCCCAACCAATCCTCATTTTAGAGCAGTAAATTATCTTCATGATTTCATTATTCGAGAAAACTTTCCAATTTATGATTCGTATTGTGATCAAGCTCTCATTCCTACTCATAATCATAATTCATTTTCTAATTCACAAGTTGGAATTCAAAATTACTCAAATTCCATAATTCTGGCCAATCCTTGTGAAAATGAAATTATTTCAAAACGATCCCAATTGTGTTGTAACATTAGTTGTAAAAATAGTGATTTCATTTTAGTTTTTATTTCACAGTTATTTTGTTTAAATTTAGATTTATTTTTTGATTTTATTCTGCAAAATTTTCATACTTTTCGCTGGCATATTGAACACCTTACTATCAAACACTCAATTGATGCATTGCCCTATTGGGAAATTAAAGTTTCATATTATAATCATGAACATCAAAAGATATTAATATTTCAATTTCAATCAATGCTAATGTTTCATCAAAAGCTTCTATTTTTTCAAAGGCAATGTCGACAAGAGAATGTATTTTTGCAATCTGGCCAACAATTCAATTCAATTAATAATTTTCCATTTCATTTGAAAGATTTCCATCCATTTTTCATTAATTCATTTGAAAAATATTTGGAAATTTTTCTCTCAAAGGAGATTGTTAATAATTTAACATTTGTACATAATACTAACAATTCTTTCCAGGCCTATGAATTTAAAAGCTCATCTTCACAATTTGGCTTGTTATCTCTTCCTTTGAACATTTTCCAATTTTTAATAGAAATCCATCCAGATTTCTATGATCCAATTGATATCCAATTAGAAAGGAAATTTCAAGAGAAAGAGATTTTAATTAAGTTGCTAACAATAACTGTACATTCTGATTTCAGATTTATTTTCCTCAGTTTAGTTAGATTTGTATTTTTATTACTAACATTTGAACTGTACATACATGCGGCAATTAAAATGAAAAAATGGCTACACTGGAAATATGACTATACCTAGTCATTTTCATGTATATGGTTAGAATAGGAGTAGAATTAATTTAGTTTGTTTGTTTTCTATAGTTAATTTGTTTTAACAGTTTTGTAGATTAAAAAATAAAACAAAGAAATCAGCCTTCTCATGCATGTTCACTGAAACATTTTCTCCTTATCAGAAAGTTTTAATTCTTGCTTTCCTTTTTAAAATTTCTTGCATCAATACCTCTACTCTGCTTATTTTGAATAATGTCTTGATTAAATTCAATTGAGGTTGCACTTAGCATCGATCGCCTCAAAGCCACTTTCGCCGATGTGTTTCTTCCTCTCATTTTGTACCAATAATTCTGTTGAAATGATTTGTTCCGTGAGGGCTTCATCATTAAACATGATAAAAGAATCAAGGCTCGTACTTACAGCATACAGAGGAGAGTTTTGAGGCCTGTCTTGACTTGTGACCATGTATTGCATGTGGGACTCCCTGTAAAGTCTTCTAGTCTGATTAAACACAGGGATAGTTGCATAGGTCATGTCCATTTGCATGGTCCCTTGTAACTTAGCCCCCAAGATCTTGATAAAAGCATTCCATACTTTGGGGGTACATCAGCCACAACAACATCCATGACTAAACATTTGGCTGGAATCTGGGCTAAGTTAACACAGAGGTCTTTTATCAATCCTAGACATTTAACTCTGCTTGAGTCAAAGGAGTACAAGTCTTTGTAAGGTCTGGTAATTTCAAGACCCAGGCTTTCCATTACAGCTTTTGGCATTAAATTATGGGAAGCGCCCGAGTCATGCATAGCATTGTGCAGAATTTTGTCATGAATGTTTAAGCTTACGTAAAAGGGAGGGACAGGACCCTCTTGGAATTTACCTTCAATCTTTGGACCAAAAATAAGCTCTGGTTGGTCATCATTAAGATTGAGTGTATCTTCATTATCTTCTAAGTTCAAAGCCTTCAAAATTTTTGACCTATATACATGTTGGGTAGCTAACTCAGTCAAAGGAACAGAAATTTTGATCTTTGAGATTTCCTGTTCCAGGCTGAAAAGATTTTGATTCTTTAAAGCATTTATTTCAGCCTTGTTTACTGCCACTTTATCAGCAATAACAGCTTGCTGATTTGTTTTATCTACAGTTGAAACAGTTGTTTTACCAGGAGTACTAGCCGGGGTGTTAGTACTGCTAATGTTTGCACTCTGTTTTTCAATATTTTGAGTGTCTTTCTCTTTACCACTACCAGAATTAACAGCCACTGTTTTGTATTTTTGTTTGATTGTTTTAGACTTGGTTGCAGTGCTGTTTTGAGAAGGCTTGTCAGAGGTTTTATTGTTGGGGGTTTGTTTATTAGATTTGCTTCTGAGTTCATATTCCTTTGAAGGCTCTATGACAGCGTTTTCCATGTTCTGATAGTAATTTTCATTATCGTCTCTTTTGTCATCATAAGGTGTGTAAAGACCCTCTTTTCTGTCATAATGAACCTCGAAGCTATCATCATCTACCCCAAATAAGTTTATATCATTATCCTCTGTTATTTCATCTATTTCCTCAACCTCACTTAAATAGTTTTGATGAAAGTGAGGAGTGATCTGCTGATCATCTTCCCTAGGTCTGTTTAAAGGTTGGTTTCTTCTAATATTCTGATTTCGGTTTTGGTTTCTGTTTTGAGGAGCGTTTTGATTTAGACTTGCTTGCGCTCTCTCTAGAATGCTCATTTTCTTCATCATTTCTTCCATCATTCTTTCCATCTTTGAGCTTGAAGTAGAAGGGGTGGATTCCTCTCTAAAAGATACTCTCTTTTCAGCTTTCATCCTCGCTCTCTTCTCCATAAGGTTAACTTCCACAGAAAGAGCACCTCTTTGCATATCTTCAAGGGTTGCAAAAACTCTTTCTCTGAGTGAATAGGTCATGTCAGGATCAAACCCTTCAGGAAATTTGTTTAAGGCTGAGCCCTGAGGAGGTTTTAGTTCAGGGGAAAGTGCATTATACACGCTGTTAAATCTGGTACAATAAGCTTGTACACTTTCCCCAGGGTTCCTATGGAGATTGTTATAGTCGGCAAGGACTTGGAGAGGATTCTTCCTCACTTCCCATTTGTTTAAGAATGTTTGATGGAAGCCTTGGAGATCATTAATTCTATGGGGGGCTAAACCTTTAAACCATTTTCTTGCTTCTCCTCCTAAACTTTGAGAAAATAGTCTAAGCTTGATAGAATCATCATCAATTTCATTTATGTCAAAGTAGTCATTCATCTTGTCCACATGTTGAGATGTTGTTATAGTATTGCTAGCATCATACAATGGAATTTTGGATTGATAGTCCCGTGGAAGGTTGACTAATGGTACAGGAAGGACTAAGGGAGAATACCATGCTGCCATGATAGGTGGTGGGGGAGGATTGACAAGAGGTGGGGTGGGCTAAAATGAAGTGGTTTGAATAGTGGATGAAGGATGAACAGAAGTGGATGGGACATCAGTAGATTGCTGAGCTGCTCTTGGATAAGAGACACCTAGATTATGTAGAAAATGCAAATCAGGGGGTGTTGATTCTCTATTCCCAAGGTGTTCACTTGTTTCCGGAGATGAATGTGAAGACTCAGAATCTAACTGATCTAAATCACCAAATGACCTAGTCCTGAACGGGTTTAAGAAGTCAGTTTGTGATTTTTGTAGAGCTAAAATATTTTCAGGGACTGAATTACCTCTTAGGTGAGATCTAAAAATAGTTGAGGATTCTATCTTAGGAGACTTCCTAAGGATACTTTCTGGGTTATCAACTATCTTAGGTGGATCATGGTCAGGATGGGCTCTAGTGTGAATCTTTCTAGGAGCCACTATGCTATGTTTTTAGACCCAAATAAACAGGAAAAGTTCAACCAGATATGACAATCTTTGAGAGGTCAACTAATCTGTTTTCTCAATTCTAATCCTACAGCCTTTTAACTAAGTTTGAAGGATATTATAATGATGAGGGTTCTTCCCAGTGGAGTCTTAAGGTCTGTTTAGGATTTTGGAGTCGCCAGGTGGAAATTCTAGAGTGTTTTCAAAGGGGTACACTGTCCACCACAGTGTTTTTGAAACATTCCTTTTCAAGGATATCTCAAAACACAACAAAATCTAACCATAGATTGACTGGGAGGGCATTCACCAGATATGTCACCTCTAAAAGAGGATGAGATCCGGAGGCTACCTGGCCCTTTACAGACTCTGTCTTAAGAGTATAGGGTAGAACACATCAAAAGTGTAAACAAAATATCAAAAACTAGTGTTTTACTACCAATCTGAAATGTTTTTGGTATTTTCTGAATTGTTTTTATTTGTGGTTTGGAATAATGTCCTAACTTTGCTTCAAAACTTAGCTACGGTTATGGGGCAAAGATAGCCCACTCTTATGGCTAAGCTAGCTGATTTTCCAAGGTTAGATAAAAACTTAAGGGAATCCTAGTGTTGACCTAGTTTGTCACTGATTCAAACAAGTTTCATCATGATTACCATTTCTTGGTAGTGCTTGAAAAGGCTGCTTTTCACTCTCAAGGTCTTATGAAGTTTCGGGGTTGTAAGTCCCTAGTGGAGTCCCCAGAAATGTTAGGTCTCTGTAATAAGCAAGATTGGCAAAAGTACGATCATAGAGTTAACATCATTTCAACCAAATTTGGGATTCTAGGATCTAGCCCTCCTGAATCCGGAGAGGGATCTCTCCAATATGTACAAAGATGGATATTGTCTTTGAAGTTTAGGGTAATGATATTAGGCTAGTTATGAAGACCAAGGGTTTGTTTGGTTTTTTGGATGGTTGAACATAGTTGCTGTCTGAGGTGGAAAGATCTATATGCAAATAGGTTCAAAAGTGAGAAGTTGCAAGCAAAAAGAGTAAGCTTCGGTCAAGAAGAAAGATGATGGCAGATTTTCAGTCCATTGGGCTATGGAGTCATAAGAGGATTTAATTGAAACAATCAGGTCCAAGAGTGGTCTATGGGGCAAGTCATCTATGCCTAAGGATCTCTTTTAAAGTTTGATTTATGGAATGGAGTGATACAATAAGAAAGGGAAATGACAGATGCAGAACAAAGAGCAGCCCAGGATCTGGTAAGTACTTTGAAACTAGCCAGCCTTTGACCAGGCACTTAAGAGAAACATAGAAGCAAACTAGGATCTGGTAAGTACTTTGAAACTATCCAACCTTTGATACACTTCTGATAGAAAAAACATATAAAAACAAAGGGAAACACAAAGATAACATAGAATGGTCTAAGATCTGATAAGTACTTCGAAACTAGTCAACTTTTAACACATCCTAAGAGAAACAATCAAATATTTGAGCAAATAAGAAAGAGACTCAGGGCTAAGCTTAATTTCCTTAGTTCATCTTCACACAATATATATTGAAAGTAACATTAAAAAATAACATTCAACTGAGACAAAAAGATGAGGGAACGCCAGCATCCCTGTACTTAAACTGAATTAAATCATTTTCAAATAACACAATTGGGAGAAAACATTGAAATAAAGGTTTTTCAGCCAGAGAAGGTTACTGATATACAATAGGTCCTAACCCTGTTTAAACTATTCTTTATAGTGGAAAATGAAACAGATTGAAAACAGAACCAAAATACAAGTTACAGTGAGAATAACATCACCATCAGCATAGACCAGGATCCCATAAATCAGCTTGTATTGATGCTTCACCGGTTACAATCTTCAAATCCAGTGTGTCAATTCATCTTTCTTTCAAAACCTAACTTATCTATTACAAGCAGAGCTCCAAGAGCTAGTGAAATCCTATCTACAATCAAGAGTCTTCAGCTCAGTTACAATTACAATGCTTCAGCAATTACATTAACAACCAACCCCTCACTCATCTTCTATTGAAGTATTTATAGAAGGATGAGGAGGTGAGATCTGATGAAAAGATCTCAAATACAATTAATGCAGAATTAATGTCTTCCTGGCCCTTGGAGGCTTGATGAAGAAATCATACAGGTGTTCCACTGCATTAATGTGTTTACACTTATGAAGTAAGCTCGGAGGGAGCTTTTGTTGACTCGAAATGTCGTGTATCAATAGGGTTGCTCTCACGTACACTTTGGCCATTAATTTTAAATACTTGCCTTGGTCAAGTTTGTGCGGTAACCGATCTTGTTCATCACCCAGCCTCCCATTGAGCTTTTGAGGCAATAGGTAGCACTTTTAATCTGGTGGGAAGAATCACCTGCTCTCCCAACTGTGGTGGTGGAGGGTTTTTTTGATAAAACACTTTAGATTTTTCTTAATCTGCATTTTAGATCTGGGGATTAGGCATTTGATAACTGTCTTAGCCTTAATCCCCACAAATCTGTCCACTAATCTGCTGTTCTGGTTCATTTCTGGTCTTCAATCTCTGATACTCTTTTTCTGCAATGATTTTGACAGTTTTCTCTATTGTGTAGGGTTGCGCAGGTAGGGAAAAGGCATCAATGCCTGTGGAAACATTGAAGAGACGTGAAAACTAACTCTATAAGTGATTTCCTTGGAGAAACCAAAGCGTAGAGGATCGTCACCCTCCTGGTCTGAAATTTCCTTTTAAAACACGAACAAATGACCTTAACCCTGCAAAATACAAAAACACGTAAAAACTCCAGTTTATAAGTCAATCTGCTTTGGGGAATGTGCAGAGGAACGCAGGCCATTGGATGGCATCATCCAATGGCTGAGATCAAATCTGAGCGATCGTGAAAAGTTATGGAGAAATTAAATCGGGACCGTCGATCTGCAGAAATCGACGGTCGGGATTGGGCAACGGGAAGTCAGCGGGAGAATGTCTGACTGGGTGATGGAATCAGGAGGACGAATAATAGCCGCCGATCTGCAGAGATCAACGGCGGAGATTGAATTTTGGACGCGCGATGGACGGGTTAACGGGCGCGTATGTCCGTTAAAGGTCGAGCAAGTGGGGCGATCGACATCCGTCGAATGGGAGGGCCCAGATCAGACGGTGGAGGTGGATTCCGCCGTGTAGTCTTGGTATGAAGTTTAGCGCACGAAAAGAGGTGATGGCATGACGGTTTTGAAACAGCGGCGGGGACACGCGTCGGCCAGCGTATGGAATCGCTGGCCGACGGGAGAAAACCACCCCGGCTCGGAAGGCGGTGCGGAATGAAAAATCGGCAGTTTCTGGAAAATGGCGCGGGGGAGGGGGGTCCACCAGGTGGAGCGTGCTCCGCTCCGTCGGATCTGGGAAGCATATCGACGGTTCAGATTGATAGCGGCAAACAAACACACGACTTTAAATATTTTCCATTAAACTTTAGAAAATGGGTTTTCGGGTTTTTCAAAGGGAAAAGATAAAGGCAAGGGGGGTTTTTGGTATATGGAGAAAAAATGGTCCAGGGGCTTAACCGGAGAGGGCTAAAATGCCAAATGTACATAAAATATGCCTTTTATATGATTTTCCAATGTTTTCAAAGGGGAAATCAAGGTTCGGATAAGGTCAAAAAGTGAGTTTTTAACCTTAGGGAACGGATTTTACATGTGGACAGAGGGAACATATGAATTGTAGGATTTCCAAGGGGAAAAAGGAACAATGAGAATGAGGTGTCAAATAAAGGGAAAGAAAAAGGTAACGCAACAAGATTTACTTGGATATTTTACAGGATATCGTAGGTATTGAGAAGGAAATAGTATGAAGTTTCCTAAACTTTGTACCCACATGGGAGTTTTCACTCTCAAAAGACTTACACCAATAACTTAAAACCGACTTTTTCGAAGGCCGCAAAAAAATTTAGCCACCAAAATTGATATGATAGAAAAATACAGGTGGCCAACAAGACCAAATGCTTGGAAAAGATGGTACCATGTTTCAAATATTAACACTTGATAAGCCTAAACCGCAGGATCAGAAATCCTAACTCTCATAGCCAAAGAAGAACCGTCAAATTCAAAAAATCACAAAGAGAGCAATAGCATATGAACTGCCATAGACAACAAGTGAAGTGACAACTTTGCCAGACTCTGCTGTCTTAATCGTATGATGAAGAGAATGTAATAGGAGAAGAGAATCATTTCTTTACACCTGATGATATGCCAACTTTTATCACTGAAGATGAGGAGTATTTAGAAAGTTCAGTTGTACAAAAAGACGAGGATTTCATCTTAGCAAATGAGATAGCTCTTGAAGAAGGGTCTGATGAGTATCAGAGGGGATACATGAATGCCTTGACCTCCCAACAGTGACAATATTCACTTAGAAACAGAGATGTGTCTGTTAATCCAATTCAAAAGAGAAAGGAAGTTTCAGCACCAAAGAATGATTCACCCGTGGCGCAGAAGAAGGGAAAAGAGATGGCTGATCCCACTATTAGAAAATGAAATATCCAATCAGCCAATTGTATCAAAGGAGAAAACCGAAAAGAAGGATGTTCCAGCTAAAGAGGTAGAGAAAATTTCAGTTTTTAACTTAGAAAATTAAATTTCAAAGTTAAAAGTATCCATTCCTTTGACTGAATTGATGAAGAACAGCAGCTATAAGGGTCAGGTGTCTAAGATTTTGAATTTAGATCCATTTTTTGATATGGTGAATGTGGAGGATGATCAACCTGAGTTGATTTTTGGTCCAGCATTGGATGGTGAATCTCCAGATAGTGATGTGCCTCCTTTTTATATCAACCTTAGATTGCATGATTTTGTGTTACACAATGCTATGTTTGATTCCGGAGCCTCTCATAATCTCATGCCGAGGGAAATCATGGAGAAATTGGGATTGGATATCACTAGAAAATATCATGATCTTTACTCTTTTTATTCCAGTAGAGTAAGATGCATTGGGCTTATCAAAGATTTGGTGGTCAGTTTGGATCAGATTCCAACTAAAAGTGTTTTGATGGATGTGGTTGTGGCGGATATTCCTCCTAGATTTGGCATGCTTCTTTCTAGATCTTGGGGAGCGAAAATAAAGGGAACATTGCAACTTGATTTCTCCTATGCTACTATTCCTGTGTTTGGTCAGATGAGGAAATTATATCAGGAGCAAAAGATGAAGTATATGATCACCAGCAAGGAGCAACCGGTAAATCATCCAATCAATTATGTACATACAGATTTAGAATCATTTGTTTTTTATTCAGATAGTTTCAATGATGTAAGTAGCCAATTATTTGAAGTAGAAGACATTCCGGAAATCACCGAGAATTTTAGAGAGGTTTTAAAGAAAGAGAGACAAAAACTTGAAATTTCTGCTGAGTAATCAACCTTCCGACAGCAGCAAAAAATTGATGGACAACAAGCAGAAATAACAGAGAAAACAGAATTTCAGCACTTGGAAGAAGATGAAGATGGTTTGTGGACTATGGATTTTGATGGTGCAGTAGGAAGTGATGGTGCTGGAATTGGAATTTGGGTACGTAGCCCTTTTTCCGCCCCAAACAAGGTACCAAGTAATGTAAGGGTCTGTTCTTATAAATTGGCTTCTGATTGTTCAAATAATGAGGCCGAATATGAAGCTTTAATTGCTCATCTGAAAATTCTTAGAAAGTTGAATGCTAAGAGGATTGCAGTGTATGGCAACTCTGAGTTGGCTATCAAGCAAGTGAAAGGCGCATACCAAGCTAAGCATCCTCGAATCCAGGCTTACCGAAATGCAGTTCTTGATATCTTGAAATTGTTTTCAGACTATACTTTGACTTGTGTCCCTCATATTCAGAACTGTATTGCAGATGCACTTGCAAAGGCAGCAAGTAATTTGAAAATTCCGATGAATTCAAGTAAAAAATTTTAAATTCATGTGAAGCATCGTCCGACTGTCCCAGAAAATCAAAGGTATTAGCAAGTGTTTCAAGATGATGATGAGATTGATGAATTTCTGCAAAATGAAGGAAAATTCAAAGACACTTCTATTGATGTGGAGCATGATAATGGTGAGGCTGATGTGCAAGTAAATCAGATGGAAGTGTTGCAGCTGAAGGATAATGTCATTCCTAAAGGTCTAATACCTTTAGAAGAGCTTTTCGATCAAGATGGCATAGCTTGAAAACCAACCTTGCGGCCAACCGAAAAGGGAGTTGAAGATGTGAACATTGGATCAGCTGAAAATCCAAAGATGGTGAAATTGTCCAAAGCATTGCCACCAGAGGTAAAATCAAAGTATATCAGTTTTTTGTCATATTTTTCTGACGTATTTTCTTGGGACTATTCATATTTAAAGACATACGATACAAACATAATTTAGCACACCATTCCGATCAAGCCAAATCAAAAGCCCTTTAGGGAGAAGTTGAGAAGAATAAATCCAAAGTTGCTGCCCTCAATTGAGAAAGAAGTGAATCAATTGTAAAAGGCTGGTATCATTGTTCCTATAAGGTTTTCAGATTGTATTTCTAATTTTGTGCCCGTCCGCAAGAAAACAGGTGAGATTCATTTGTGCATTGATTTTAGGAATTTCTTTGAAAGATAATTATCCATTGCCCAAAATGGATCACATACTTCAACGAGTATTTGGAGCATCTCGTATGTCGCTACTCGATGGTTATTCCAGTTATAACCATATTCTGGTCCATGAGGATGATAGAGACAAAACAGCGTTCACCACTCTGTGGGGAACTTTCCATTATGCCAAAATTCCTTTCGGTTTGGAGAATGCTGGTGCGACCTTTCAGCGCGAAATGGATATGGCATTTGCAAATGAGAAAGATGTTTTTCTAGTTGTGTATCTTGATGATTTGATAGTCTTTTCTAATTTAGATGAAGAGCACCTTTACCATTTGAAGATTTTTTTTCAGCGGTGTAGAAAATATGGTGTGTCGCTCAATCCGAAGAAGATTTTGGTTGCCATGGATGAGGGCAAACTTCTTGGTCACATAATATCAAAATATGGCATCCGCATTGACCTAGCTTGAGTAGAAGATATTCAGCAAATTGATCTTCCCTGAAACAAAAAGGAGATCCAATCATTTAATGGTAAGATGAATTTTTTACTTCACTTTGTGCCTAATCTTGCAGAACATCTAAGGGATATTACAAACATGCTTAAGAAAGATAGCATAGTGAAGTGGACTGAGGAGGCTGTAAAGTCTTTCAATTTAGTGAAGTTTTCTCTTTCTTCAGCTCCAGTTTTGATCAGCCCGGACTATACTCAGGATTTTATTTTGTTTTCATTTGCCTCGGAGCATACTATGGCAGCAGTGTTTTTGCAGAAAAGAGATCAGCATGAAAAACCAATTGCTTTTTTCAGCCGAACCATAAGAGATGCAGCCTTAAAATATAACATTATTGAGAAGCAAGCTCTTTCTTTTGTGAAAGCGTTGAAATATTTTCGAGTATATATTCTGCATTCTCACATTCTTGCTTATGTTCCTAATGTTGGTGTTAAGGATGTTTTAGTGCAAACAAATCCATAGGGGAGACGAGGCAAATGTATTGCTGCCTTGTTGGAGTATGATGTGGAAATAAAGCCTACAAATCTTATCAAAGGACAAGGGCTGGATAAGCTAATGGCTGAGTCAAATTTACATGCCTTGGACATCAATCTCATTGCTGCTATGTCCGAGGAAAATGAAGAAAGTTCGCTAATTCAGGTATCATAAATATTTGTTCATTCTCGTTGGCATTCAGATATTGTATATGTGCTCCAAAATTTTTCACCACCGCCAGGCATGGCTAAAAACAAAAGTAGAACTCTGAAATTAAAAGCTGCTAAGTTTTGTATTTTGAACAATGCACTCTATTGGAAAGATCCCGGTGATGTTTTACTAAACTGTTTGGTGGAAGAAGAAACGAAGCAGGTTATGGAGGTTTTTCATAAGAGAGATTGCGGTGGTCACCTGGAAAACAACAGCCAAAAAAATTTTGAGAGCGGGATATTATTGGCCGACACTCTTTGCTGATGTGTATAAGACTGTCAAAAGTTGTCATGAATGTCAGATTTTTGAAGGAAGGAAGAAATTGCAGCCTTTGCCGCTTAAGCCCATTGAGGTAAGTGATCCTTTTCAGCAATGGGGTTTGGATTTCATTGGCGAAATCCATCCTGCTTCTTCAGCTCAGCACAATTGGATCCTCACAGCGACAGATTATTTCACGAAATGGATTGAAGCAATTCCCACCAGGCAAGCTATAGATTCGGTAATAATTTCATTCCTTGAGAATAATATTTTGTCTCGTTTTGGTTGCCCGAATAAGTTAATTACTGATAACCCAGCAGCTTTCAAATCAAAAAGAATGGTTGCATTTTGTGAAAAGTATCACATCACTTTGGGACACTCAACCGCTTCTCATCCACAAGGCAACGGATTGGTGGAGTCTTCCAACAAATATTTGGTCAAAATTATTAAAAAGTTGCTGGAAATAAACAAGAAAAGTTGGCATAAGAATTTAGTCAATGCACTTTGGGCAGACCGAGTGAGTCAAAAGAAATCCATTGGTATGTCCCCCTTTGAGTTGGTATATGGAGTTGACACGGTATTTCCTACCTCTCTCGCAGTTCCAGTGGTCAAAATTCTGTAGGAAGTTAGCAGTGAAGACAATCATATGCAAAGGAGAATAAATCAAATGATCCATTTGCAGTAGACTAGAGAAGAAGTTTTCCAAAACACTTTCAAGCTGCAAGAGAGAATTAAGAAAATATATGACAGAAAAGCAAAAGCAGACAAATTTCAATTGGAAGAAGTGGTGCTAAAATGGGATGCAAGAAACGAGGAAAAGGGCAAGCATGGTAAGTTCAAAAATATCTGGAAAGGACCCTTTAAAATTGTTGCATATTGGGATCAGAATGCTTTTCTTCTGAAAGAAATGAACGGGGAATATTTTCCAGGAGGGCCAATCAATGGTCGGCTGCGCAAGTGGTATCATTTCTGAAATTTTTTCTGTTGTTTTACATTGTCATTGTACATACTGCTTTATTTCAGTTTCATTGCAAGTGTGTGCTATGATATTTTCTTCATTTTGGGGCCCGAGGTGAAGGCTATAACTCTGAAGATTGATTTCATCTTTGGTTTGAGTTTGTCGAGTCAGGTACCCTAGTCATTTTGGTTTTAAAATTTAGTCGGTTTGAGTCAATTTTAATTCAATAAAATTGAGTCAAGAGTCTTGTGTCGGTTTGTCAAAGTTATGGACTCCATATCCCAATGGACGAAGGCACTTCCTACTCTCCCAGAAATCTGTAGTTCTTGGCACCTCCAAGGAGCTACCATCCCCATTGGAGCCAATGTTAGAGTCGGTATCTTCATCCCTCCGTCAGAGATCAAATATCTCTTGTTGCATTTCATTTTAGGTGTCTCATTTAGTTCAGTCAGCTTCATTCCATTAGGAGCATGGATCATCTGGCGGAAGGTTCTTGTCACTCATATCCCTCATGTCTTATACCTTCTGGCCTAGTTCTATTCATCAAATTCATTTACAGTCATGATTGGTCTCCTTGTTAGCAAAGAGTCATTTTAGGGTTTTTAGTATCATTAGGTCTAGGATTTTATTAATCTGGTCTCAAAATTTCTAATAATGGCTAGCAGGCACATGAGGAAGCTTCAAATAAGGTTTCACTGCAAAACTTTCATCATAATTCTTGATAATGATTTTTCTTCAAAACTTTGTTTTGAAGAAAAATTGCCTATTTTGTTCTTATGTAACAAATGCAATGTAATTTTTAAGTTCTTCAGTTGTAATAATGCTCCGTTCATAGCCCTGGTCGCCTTTGCCAAAACTTCATGCCATCCATCCGTGCAAAATAGACAAGAAGCTCATTATTCAGTCAAAAGCACAAAAGCAAGCAAAACATAGTTCTTTTGAAAAAGTGCCAAAGTTTTCAAACATTGTAAAGTGGGTTTTTTTCAAATCAAAAATCAAAGTCTTTGGTACAAATATGATTTTTGTGTTTCAACAATTCATTTTCATTCCAAAGATAGCATTGAGCCAAGAAAAATCATGGAGGAAGTGAAGAAACAAGTTTGGAGTGAAGACTATGTGTAAGTTGCAGAGCACGATGCATTGGGTAGTGGTCACAGCGCATAGGGCCACTCCACTATGGGTTAAAATGTTCCTGCGCGATGCATTGAACCAGCGCGGTGCCCTGGGTTTAGCACACGATGCACAGGGCAGACAACTAAGTTATTGCCATCTCTTCCAAATTTTTGAACCAGTTCGGTCAATCTTGCTCCAAGTAAGTTCGTGTGACCTTCTAATTGCCATTTACAAATGTTTGAAAATGGATTATGAGAGTTTAAATGCAAAACACAAACCCTATCATCTTGTTGAGAATTTCTCCCTTAGGGTTTTGAAGTTGGTGTTTTAAAAATAATTTTGTGCCAAATACTCCATTCCCCACCTTTTTTTTCCTCCCCCTCACTATTATGTCATCACTACAGTCCATTGCCTTATTTCCCTACATCCCTAAAGCCACTCATATCCATCTCATTCCCATTATCCCTATCCCATTTGCAAAATTTCCCCAAATCCCAAGTTTATCCTAAAAAAAATCAAGTGGCTGTCCCTCATCCCTAAATTTGTCAAATCACAAGTTTTCAAAAGGAAAATTCCACTTGACAAAACTTCATTGTTCCTACTCCCTTATTTCTCTACATTCCCTCCCATTTGACACATATATGGCAATTAAATAAAAAACACCCAAATTCTCATTTTCATCTCATACAAGCCAACATACACCTTGCATAGACCTTGGACATCACGGAGACAGACACTGATACATCATATGACCGAGACAGTGATTCCACGACTGAGTTACATGCACCCAGAAGGCCTCATAAAGGTGGCAGACATGTGAGAGAGGAGCCCACCTCATTGGCTGAATTGTAGGCTTGTCCACTTGTCATGGCATGTTTTCGAGAACAGTCTTGTTATCAAATTTTTGAAATGATTGCTAGGATCCATTATCATCAGGAGTTGGCTCGTTTGTTTGTATTACATTTACATGATGGTCAGGTAACTCTTGCTGGTGTAAATTTCACTTTGACACCGGAAACTATTTCTCAAGCAACCGTAATACCGAATGTGGGTGAACAGTGGAACAAAATATAGTAGGTGGATAGAGTGCATTATGAACCATATATCAGGCCTAGCTTTGTGATACAACTTAGCAGAGTGTTCCCATTCCGATTCCTAAAGGAGTCCTATGCGCCTCTGATGAAACTCATCATCAGATATTTCAGTTGTGAGGGCCGGTTTTCACGCCTCTATGCCTATCATATCAGGTTATTGATGCATTTCACCAGGGTGAGGATGATGAACATCCCTTATTTCATGTGCCAGAATATCAAGAGAATGACCACTCTTGTGCAGAGGAAAACTCCCGAGCAGCAGTACAACAGTATTTATCACTATGCACTCATTAAGATCGTGGTTGTACATCAGCTTGGATTGTAGGGTATTTCATGGGAGGATTTGATTTCCCATGATTTATTCACAGCTCCTCAGGTTCCTCTAGAGGTTTTCCATGATGCAGGTGAACCTTCACATCAGTATGGAGGTCAGGAGGCAGAGACTACTAGTGTGCCGATGTATATCACTTATCAGAGAGGCACTAGAGGATTATTTGCAGCAGCCCGGCAAGTACTATCTCCACCCGGGGTGGAAGGGGTCTCGTTGCCATCATCAGCAGCACAGGTACAGGTATAGGATAGAGGTAAGAGGCCTATGCAGGATGAGGGGCCTTCAGGAGGCCAAGACATAGGTTTCATACTGATTGATGAGGATTGGAGCTCTCCAAGCTCAAAGTTGAGAGAGACTATTCAGGAGCAGAAGGCGGAGATAGACACATTGACTGTTAAGTTCCAAAGAGCCCAATGGATCATAAAATACTTGGAGCAATGAAAAAATTAGTTGGAATATCAACCCATCATGGAGTTGTAAAACATCCGTGAGAACCGACAAGCTGCCCAAAGAAGCCAAACCGAGATGACATCCATTGAGCGGGAGATTGAGGCTGATAGAGAGACTTGGCTTGAGAGGGTCAATATTCATTTGGAGAAGCTATTAGAGAATGCCAATAAGGAATTTAACATGCTCAGGCACATGAAGAATCATTATTGGGTGAGAAATCATGTTTGCAAGGCGTGAATTCAAATCCTCAAAGCAAAGCTAAAGAGGGCACTAAAGCGTCGCAAAAGGTATGATAGACTCCAAATCTTGGCCGAATCTTGTTTGGCTCAGCATAGAAGTTGATGGTGGACCTTCAGCCCAAATTTCAAGAAATTTGGGAAATATTTTGTCAATTTTGAATTTTTTGACCTTAAAACAGATTTTCCTGCACGATGCGTCGCGCCACTTGGCGCGTGCTTATAATTGGCAACTCCTCTTGAGGAAAAATTTGCATTTATGGATTTTTCATCTAAATATATGCATTCCTACACATTACCTAAGGATTTTGACAAGTTTTGGGTTTCCTGAAGGGTCAAAAACACCTTAAAAATGGCCTTTCTGCCTCTTTTTGGATACACAGGAAGCAGTGTTGGGAGATTTGATTTTTGGAGGGGAAAATGGAAAACAAATTCCGAAATTCCACTTGGGTTGGAAAGTAGACAGGCAGAAATTTACAACAAGCTATCCTGCACTCAATTTTGACTCCAAGAAGGCTCTCACAATCGGCCTCAAAATGGCACGACGCATAGAGATTTCAGGTGCGACGCATTGGCAATTTTGGCCTAATTTTCACTCAGCAGTTCAGATTTTCGCCTAGTTTTCGCCAGTTTGAATTCATTATCTCCAAATGTGAAACTCCTAATATAAATTGATGTAATTTCATAACTTTTATGTAATTTTGGCACATTTTTACTCATCCAAGTAGATTCATTCACCAAAAACTGAAATGTAACTGAATGAATCAGTTTCCTATCTTATAGAGGCAAGTTGTTTCATTGCCTATTTTCCAGTTCTTAGTTTAGATCTTGTTGAAACAACTCCTAGGATGGTGAGATCGACCCCTAAAGGCATGGGGATGAGTTAGGCTTGTCTATATCTTGTATTTTCTCAGTCATTTTCAGGGTTGGACACTTGGGATTGCTTGGAGCTTTATTGCACATTTCATATCTGCATTTTGGCAAAGGAATAGACCAGGGTTTGCAGCACTCTTTGGGATCCATGTGGCTCTATGTTTTGATGGTGTTTTTCTCTCTGTGATTGTAAGTTTATTGATGTTTCATGTGTATCATTTTCCTTCTCCTTTCTTCTCAAATTAAACAAACAAGTTATAAAGGTGGAATTCATTAGATTGCTTTGCGCTGCCTTGAGTTTTGTTTAATTTTCCATGTTTTCATCTGTTTGAAGAGGATTATTGAAAGCCTCTTGCCCTCTTCAGCTCCTCACCGGTCTGAACTATCCATTCATTCAACCCAAATCATCAAAAAAATTGCCTTCCTTGCCCCATTCAGAACTCTGCAAAAACTAGGCCTCATCCCCGGATCAAAAACTGCCTTTCCCTTTGATTCCAACAAAACCTTCAAAATAAAAAAAAACTCTTTTACATATATATCTAGCATAAAATCAGCCTTTATTTCAAGTCATCTCAAGCCTTATTGATTATCTTTGCTAAGATTGACCCGAAGAGAGCCCTCTCCTGATCTGGTAGGGCTAGCTACTAGATTAAGCGTGGTTTGATGTTACCCTGAACTCTGCCTTCCTTCAGCCTGAGGTAGATTTAGGAAATAACACATGTGTTATTTTCTGGCTTTGTGTTCAGTGATTTTTCTTTTAGTATACTCTGCCCTTCAATAAATTCTTCTCTACCTACGCTCATTCACATTTCCATCTTATAATGGTTTCTCTTAGAAGTTTTTCTAGTTCACTGAACTTGTTTGGTTTCTTTTGCAAAATGTATTTGTTCTCTTTTATTTCCTATTTTATATGGCTCTACTATTATTATAGATATAAATATTGTTCAATTTAAAACAATATTTCAAAATAGTGGAAAAATTATCAAATACATATATAACCAAAACGATCCCTTGAATATAAGAGACAAAAGGTCTAAAGGCTACTTGCTAGCACTACTTCTCTATCTAGCATTCAAAGGGCCATTTTAAATTCTTGCAATAAAAACCCACCTACAGGTTAATTACCTGCAATCAGAACCCACCTACAAGTTAATTACTTGAGAAACAATTGCAACAATCGCCCTCACAAAATGTGACATCATCTTGCCCAAGGCATACACATTAGTCCACTTTGCAACAATTCATAAAAGGTTGGTGAAGACTTTGAATAGTCTGCATACCCCATTAAGGAAGAAGCTATCTTAAATGCACTCGAATTATCTTTCTTGTCTTAATGGTAAGAAAATATGGCTAAACACGTTCCTAGAGTCATTACTAGAAATTCAATAACCATATCATTTAATTTCTTCTGGGTGCACACTAAAGGCATCTTTTTTGTCATCGGTAGGTGCCACTACTAATTGGACTATTTCCCGTGAGAAAATTGAATTTGTTTTCATTGCATGAGTCTATTATGGTGATTGCTGTATAAGTAAAATATAATCAATAAATACACTTCACCCCTATCCCGTGCCATGTGTATCTATTATTTTCAAATTTTTCCATTGTTGAAATGTTTTGCAGTGCCTTTCACTGTAGAGGATTTTGCAAGGACAACCGACCTTATCCAAAACTCAAAGTGAATAGAGAACTAACTTGGGGTCCTTTTGTAGCTTTCTCCTCTCTGTTTTAACTCTTAATACATTTCATTTTACATTCTTTATTTGAAGTCTCAATTTTGTTTGGCCAAGGTCTCCGAATTTTTTATAGAATTGTTTGAATCACATCAAATTTCCCAAGGAACTTCTGGCTGTATTAAAAGGTTCTAAACTATTTCTGATGCTCAATGTTCGATGTATTAGAAGGTTCTAAGCTGCTTTTTGTACTCAAATAAATACTAGGCTATGGTTGATTACTCTAATGGCATTGAGGGGATTATTTAAATGGCATACCTCAAATATAGTGTCAGAAGATATTTTTGGAAGATGCTTACCAGTATGAGGGACAGCTATAGAGCTTCCTTATGCAGGTTAAGTCGGTATGATGCTCATGTCTGGAACAGGCTACTATTCTTTTTGGCAGTTATTGATCCCCCAGGCTATAAGAGATTTCAGCTTTTTATGTTCCTAGTAGTGATGTCAAGTAAGGTCCTAGAAAATATTTGAAGGTGTTGGATCAGCTTGAAACGCTTCCATTTATAGTTTTTACACTTATGGTCGAGAAAATGGTAACCAGTGGATGGATTTTTAAGTCTACTCTGAAACTTGTCGAAGGTTTCTTGGATGGGAACAGGTGGGTGTTTTATTTGGCATGTAATGGAAATCTATGAATTGTGTTTGGTGAAAATGGTAACTAGTCCATTAATGTTGGAATCTATTTTGAAACACATTGAAGGTTTTTTTGGATGGGAGTAGTTGCTTTTTTTATTTGGGATGGAGATCTATAAATTGTGTTTGGTGGCAGCATAGTTGTTAGGAACAGGCAGGTTGTCAATTGATTGTGAGTAAAAGTCGGGAAGAAAATTTACAAAAGTTACACTAGACCTGGATTGAGCTATTCAGTGTAACTGCTTCTCTAATTAAGATTTTATCTCTCGTTGAAAGTGTTTATCTCCAGAGAATGAAAATGGATTTATGAAAGAGCATGGATTTATGAAAGGGCATATATTTGTATGTCAGTAGGACTAAAAAATCAGTTTCTAATTGTAGTGATAAATTGTGTTTGGTGGCAGCATAGTTGTTGGGATCAGGTTAACAATTGTTTGTGACTAAAATATGTGCTAGAAAGTCCGTAAAATCCTACTAGACCTGGATTGACCTACTTCAGCGGAACTTCTTTTCTAATTAAGAGTTTATCTCTGGTTGAAAACTCTTATCAATAGAGAGTGATGATGTGTTTCTTTGTAGGTGGTTGAAAATGCTTATCGATAGAGAGTTATGATGTGTTTCCATGTAGGGGGTATGTTTTGATGAGAGGCATATCTATGTATATCAGTAAGACTGAATAATCCATTTCTAATGGTAGTGAATAATCTAGTATATGTCTTCCAATATGATTTGCAAAGCATTTGAAATTGTAAGCATGGACCACTATGAAGATATTTTGGAGCTTTTAATGAAACTTTATCAAGAATTATGTGAATAGTAAGTGGGGCCAATATACAATGCACTATAAATTCACGAGTCTTGCGCCTCTAAGATACTAACTTTATTACTGCTTTTATACCGTGATTCTCTAACATTGAACATGCATATCTATATTCTTACACATTCTAGTTGTTGAATGTTAATATTTTATAGCCTTTGATTTTAATATCTGCTATTGAATGATTATTCTATGGATGATATGTTTTTTTGCGTCTATATAGGTTGTTTTATTCATTTAAGGATTTTGTGCTTATTTATTTAGCATTCTTGAGTTCGTGCTTTTGTGTTATTGTATGGCTTTGTGTTCGTGCTTTTGCTTCTCTCAGCTCGCCTCGTTCACATTTCCAACTTATTGTACTTATAATGCGTCTTTTTTGTGTTTGCCTAGTTTAGAACACTTTTTCTTTGGAATTCTAGTTCACTCCATTTGTTTGCT
This sequence comes from Pinus albicaulis, assembly GCA_034641835.2. Lineage (NCBI taxonomy): Eukaryota > Viridiplantae > Streptophyta > Pinopsida > Pinales > Pinaceae > Pinus > Pinus albicaulis. The sequence goes on from CM076574.1 coordinate 1,384,197,187, forward strand.
TTCTCTTGCAGGATGTATTTACTCTCTCCTTGCTTGTTTTATATGGCTCTACTATTACTATACATATGTATATTCTTCAATTTGAAATCAAAATTTCTCTACTTGTTATTGCTACTTTTCTAACTAACAAAACATTCATCTGTTTTTTTGCAGTTATGGAGAGAAGTTGTTTTGCACATTTATGGATTTCGGTGTTTTTGTGCTTAGCACTCTTGCATTCTGTGCATGTGTTATTGTATGGCTTTGTGTTCAGTGCTTTTTCTTTTAGTAGACTCTGCCCTTCAATAAATGATTCTCTGCCTCCGCTCATTCACATTTCCATCTTATAATGGCTTCTCTTGGAAGCTGTTCTAGTTCACTCCACTTGTTTGGTTTCTTTTGCAAAATGTATTTGTTCTCTTTCATTGCCTATTTTATATGGCTCTATTATTATTATAGATATAAATATTGTTCAATTTAAAACAAGATTGCAAAATAGTGGCAAACTTATCAAATACATATATAACCAAAACGATCCCTTGAATATAAGAGACAAAAGGTCTAAAGGCTATTTTCTAGCACTACTTCTCTATGTAGCAGTCAAAGGTCCATTTTAAATTCTTGCAATCAGAACCCACCTACAGGTTAATTACCTGAAATAAGAACCCACCTACAAGTTAATTACTTGAGAAACAATTGCAACAATCGCCCTCACGAAATGTGACATCATCTTGCCCAAGGCACACACATTAGTCCACTTTGCAGCAATCCATAAAGGGTTGGTGAAGACCTTGAATACTCTGCATACCCCATCAAGGAAGAAGCTATCTTCAATGCAATCGAATTATATTTCTTGTCTTAATGGTAAGAAAATATGGCTAAACACGTTCCTAGAGTCATTACTGGAAAGTCAATAACCATATCATTTAATTTCTTCTAGGTGCACAGTAAAGGCATATTTTTTGTCATTGGTAGGTGCCACTACTAATTGGAATATTTCCCGTGAGAAAATTGAATTTGTTTTCGTTGCATGCATGTATTGTGGTGATTTCTGTATAAGTAAAAGATAATCAATAAATACATTTCACCCCTATCCTATGCCCTGTGTATCTATTATTTTCAAATTTTTCCATTGTTGAAATGTTTGCCAGTGCCTTTCACTGTAGAGGCTTTTGCAAGGACAACCAACCTTATCCAAAACTCAAAGTGAAGAGAGATCTAACTCGGGCTCCTTTTGTAGCTTCCTCCTCTCTGTTTTAACTCTTAATACATTTCATTTTACATTCTTTATTTGAAGTCTCAATTTTGTTTGGCCAAGGTCTCCGAATTGTTTTTAGAATTGTTTGAATTGCATCAAATTGCCCAAGGAACTTCTGGCCATATTAAAAGGTTCTAAACTATGGCTGCTGCTCAATGTTCGATGTATTAGAAGGTTCTATGCTACTTTTTGTACTCAAATAAATACTAGGCTATGGTTGATTACTCTAATGTAATTGAGGGGATGATTTAAATGGCATACCTCAAATATAGTGTCAGAAGATATTTTTGGAAGATGCTTACATGTATGAGGGACAGCTATAGAGCTTCCTTATGCAGGTTAAGTCGGTATGATGCTCATGTCTGGAATAGGAAACTATTCTGTTTGGCAGTTATTGATCCCCCGGGCTATAAGAGATTTCAGCTTTTTATATTCCTAGTAGTGATGTCAAGTGAGGTCCTAGCAGATATTTGAAGGTGCTGGATCAGCTTGAAAGGCTTCCATTTATAGTTGTTACACTTATGGTGGAGAAAATGGTAACTAGTGGATGGATTTTGAAGTCTACTCTGAAACTTTTCGAAGGTTTCTTGGATGGGAATAGGTGGGTGTTTTATTTGGCATGTAATGGAAATATATAAATTTTGTTTGGTGAAAATGGTAACTGGTGCATAAATGTTGGAATCTATTTTGAAACATATTGAAGGTTTTTTTGGATGGGAGCAGTTGCTTTTTTTATTTGGGATGGAGATCTATAAATAGTGTTTGGTGGCAGCATAGTTGTTGGGAACATACAGGTTGGCAATTGATTGTGAGTAAAAGTCGGGCAGAAAATTTACAAAAGTTATACTAGACCTGGATTGAGCTATTCATTGTAACTGCTTCTATAATTAAGATTTTATCTCTGGTTGAAAGCATTTATCTATAAAGAATGACAATGGATTTATGAAAGAGCATGGATTTATGAAAGGGCATATATTTGTATATCAGTAATACTAAAAAATCAGTTTCTAATTGTAGTGATAAATTGTGTTTGGTGGTAGCATAGTTGTTGGGAGCAGGTTAATAGTTGTTTGTGACTAAAAGATGTGCTGGAAAGTCCATAAAATCATACTAGACCTGGACTGACCTGCTTCAGTGGAGCTTCTTTTCTATTTAAGAGTTTATCTATGGTTCAAAACTCTTATCAATAGAGACTGATGATGTGTTTCTATGTAGGTGGTTGAAAACTCTTATCGATAGAGAGTTATGATGTGTTTCCATGTAGGGGGTATGTGTTGATGAGAGGCATATCTATGTATATCAGTAAGACTTAATAATCCATTTCTAATGGTAGTGACGAATCTAGTATGTATCTGCCAATATGATTTGGAAAGCATTTGAAATTGTAAGCATGGACCACTATGAAGATATTTTGGAGCTTTTAATGAAAATTTATCAAGCATTATGTGAATAGTCAGTTGCATATGTACATTATACTATAAATGGACGAGTCATGTGGACTAAGCTGCCTAACTTTATTACTGTTTTCATACCGCATCTTTCAACATTGAACATGCATATCCCTTTTTACACATTCTAGTCGTTGAAATGTTGAAGTATTTTATGCAGCTTTGATTTTAATATCTGCTATTGAATGATGATTCTATGGATGATATATTTTTTTTGCAGTTCAGGGGAGTTGTTTTATTCATTTATGGATTTTGGCGCTTATTTATTTAGCATTCTTCCATTCTATGCTTTTGTGTTATTGTTTGGCTTTGTCTTCAGTGCTTTTTCTTCTCTACCTCTGCTCGTTCACATTTCCACCTTATAATGTGCTTCTCTTTGAAGTTGTTCTAGTTTAGAACACTTTTTCCTTGGAATTCTAGTTCACTCCATTTGTTTGCTTTCTCTTGCAGGATGTATTTACTCTCTCCTTGCTTGTTTTATATGGCTCTACTATTACTATAAATATGTATATTCTTCAATTTGAAATCAAAATTGCTCTACTTGTTACCGCTACTTTTCTAACTAAAAAAACATTCATTTGTTTTTTTTCAGTTATGCAGAGAAGTTGTTTTGCACATTTATGGATTTCGTTGTTTTGTGCTTAGCGCTCTTGAATTCTGTGCATGTGTTATTGTCTCGCTTTGTGTTTAGTGATTTTTATTTTAGTAGACTCTGCCATTCAATAAATGCTTCTCTTCCTCTTCTCATTCACATTTCCATCTTATAATGGCTTCTCTTGGAAGCTGTTCTAGTTCGCTCCACCTGTTTGGTTTCTTTTGCGAAATGTATTTGTTCTCTTTCATTGCTTGTTTTATATGGCTCTACTATTATTATAGATATAAATATTGTTCAATTTAAAACAAGATTGCAAAATAGTGGAAAACTTATCAAATACATATATAACGAAAACGATCCCTTGAATATAAGAGACAAAAGGTCTAAAGGCTACTTGCTAGCACTACTTCTCTATCTAGCAGTCAAAGGTCCATTTTAAATTCTTGCAATCAGAACCCACCTATAGGTTAATTACCTGCAATCGGAACCCACATACAAGTTAATTACTTGAGAAACAATTGCAACAATCGCCCTCACGAAATGTGACATCATCTTGCCCAAGGCATACGCATTAGTCCACTTTGCAACAATTCATAAAAGGTTGGTGAAGACCTTGAATAGTTTGCATACCCCATCAAGGAAGAAGCTATCTTCAATGCACTCGAATTATTTTTATTGTCTTAATGGTAAGAAAATATGGCTAAACATGTTCCTAGAGTCGTTACTGGAAAGTCAATAACTATATCATTTAATTTCTTATGGGTGCACAGTAAAGGCATATTTTTTGTCATCGGTAGGTGCCACTACTAATTGGACTATTTCCCATGAGAAAATTGAATTTGTTTTCGTTGCATGCGTGTATTATGGTGATTGTTGTATAAGTAAAAGATAATCAATAAATACACTTCCCCCCTATCCCGTGCCCTATGTATCTATTATTTTCAAAATTTTCCATTGTTGAAATGTTTGCCAGTGCTTTTCAGTGTAGAGGCTTTTGCAAGGAAAATTGACCTTATCCAAAACTCAAAGTGAATAGAGATCTAACTTGGGCTCCTTTTGTAGCTTCCTCCTCTCTGTTTTAACTCTTAATACATTTCATTTTACATTATTTATTTGAAGTCTCAATTTTGTTTGGCCAAGGTCTCCGAATTTTTTTTAGAATTGTTTGAATCGCATAAAATTTCCCAAGCAACTTCTGGCCATATTAAAAGGTTTTAAACTATGGTTGCTGCTCAATGTTCGATATATTAGAAGGTTCTAAGCTTCTTTTTGTACTCAAATAAATACTAGGCTAGGTTATTGAATTTTTGGTTTTGGGTTTCTTATTGCGAGGTAGCTTGCCTTTTAGCAACAACATTCAAGGTAGGAACAACATTCAATGTTACCTTGTTAAATTTCCATGAAAAATTTACAACTACTTAGATGAATCTCTGATAATTGAAACTAGTTAACTTTCAACAAGATACAATGCCTTTTAGCAACTTATAAGCAGTGGAATAAAAGACACAGAGATAAAACACATCAAACAACTGACACATTTTTCTCTGGAAACACAACAGGGAAAACCTGCTTGCTTGATGTGGCTATTCTATCGATTGTCCTTGGAGCAATTGAATCTATTACAAAGCAATATGTCTCTCTTGAGAAAGCATTATGCTTCTCACACAAATATCAGCTAATCAGTAGAGAACTTTTGAGGTCTAAAATGGACCTCATAAGAAAAATTTACAACCAAAATAAACTTTATAATAACCAATAGGATTCAAGATGATGCTATCAACCATGGGGGCTAAAAAAATAAAAATATTAAAAAGTAAAAAATAATAAAACTACATTTTCAACTTATCTCCCTATTTTTTTACTCAAATTTTGAGCGGGAGTATTCTTTGGATGCAAAATTTAATTCCTCATCCAAGGAGTACTCATGTTCCATACTTTCGATGGACCCTGCTACACGAAAAATGAGAAATACATGAAAAAACGTGACTGAAACTCTAGCGCTAGCCTTATTGATTGATCTGTGCTCTAGCGTAATTGATCAACTTGGTGCTGGTCTTTATACTGATCTCTACTTTGATACCATGTTAAATTTCCATGAAAATTTTGCAAATACTTAGATTAATAACTGATTGTTGAAAATGTAGCGAGCAAGGTCTTCAGCTGCACGCATTAACAATGGTGAAAATTGTTTCAATCATAATTGACTTCATCACATCCATGAACAACTTTCCAGTAATTGATATCTGGCCAGATTTTTCATGCCTATAGAACAAGATGGTTCTTTGGGTTATATTTTATTTGGACTTATAAGTTATAACTACCAGATTTGAAAAGATGCATATACTGAAAATGTATCTCTCCTTGTACAAATTTAAAACAAGACATCATTTGTACAACAATACTAGGAGAGCATTGGCAAGTTCTAGAGTGGACCTCCTCTCCAATCAATGGAGATATCAGGTAAATACAGGGTGCCACTACTACTACTTGTGGGATTCTGCTACAAACAGATTCATGGCATGGCATGGGCATGACACGAGGAATTTTGAATGCAGTTTTTCTAATGGTTCTCTTGATGTTGATGGTTATAATTTTAACAGATTCAGCAGGGTGGCTGCAAATGGCACATATTCCTTTCAATATGCAGATTTTGAAGGCACGAGAAGGAATAATATTTTGAAGAAGTGAGAAGCAGATAACCTTATTATAGTTACCATGCTAGGTCTTCCTTTAAGAGTTTCCCAGCATCAAATCATTTCCATAAATATGGTTGTGTAAGAGTCGTGATGGTGTTTTAATGTAAATTATGTTTCCATAGTTGAACATCTACAGTATTTTGCGACATTGTTATTGTACCATGGCACCTGGATCGGATCCAATGTTTATCAACACTTTGTTAATAGCATGTTTTCTTTTCTTCCCGTTATTGTTCATTTCTCCTTAAATTCCTCTCCAACCTCAATATCAGTGCTAGTACTAGCATGAGCAACAAAAATACGCTTAGCAGAACTAGAAGAACGCATTTTCCAAACTGCACGAGAACTACTTCGCTCACGATTCACCATGTGCCATGCTTGGTCTTGTTAGTTCTCTTCCTTCTATTCTTGGTTCAACTACCATATCTTCATTGGAACGGACACCCCGAACTCCACTAGACAACGATTAACCATTTTGTAGTAGTGATTCACCATTTGTATTGGTGATTCGCCATGATTTTACAAGATAATATAATCTCATGAGAAATTCGCCAAAAAATTATATATACATATTATATTATTAATAAAATCTCCTTCCATTTTTCCTATGTATCATGGGGATTCTCCCATTTATTATATATAAAAATTTAGGGGGGTTCTTAAAATTTTCCCTGAAAATATTGTGAAAAGAGTTTGCCAATCCAAGTGCACCCTAATGCAGAAAAAATGTTAGATCAGTAGGATTGGGTAGGTAGAAAGCTTGTGTTGATGAATTTCCATTGTTTTCCATGGCTGCTAACATGTTTCAGAGCAAATAAGATCATCCAAGTAAAGAAAGGCAGCCCAATGGATGAAGGCACTGATCAGCCTCCCAGAGAATGCAAGTCTAAAGTTCTTGATGCCTTCAAGAAGGCACCATCCCCAAGTGGAGCCACTGTTAGCCACCAATAAAATTTGTCATATCAAATGGTGGCTAAAATTTTTTTGGAGCCTTCAAGGAACAAGTTTTATTGTAAAAAATGTTATCTCTTGAAGACTCATGAAGACATCATGCCCTCTGTCCAAATATTCATCGCTGTTTTCATTTTAAACTCTGAAATTTTGTTGATTCCATTGAGAAAATACTGCTGCAAACACCATTTTCCCTCCTTCCACTTCAAAACTAACCTCCATTTTTACCCCTTTTCATTCCCATGAAATTCCTCTATTTTTCATTTTTCCCCATTACCCCTTCATGAAATCCCCTTTACAGAGTTTAAAACTCCTCTTTAACTCTGTCGAAACCCCCAAATCCATTGAAAACTTGGAAAAATTTCATAAAAAATAAGTTTTTTTACCACAGGTTTAAGTCCCCTTGGGCTAAGTCCTAACCACTTCCCCATTATATGCCCTGGTGCTAGAACCAGGCGCTAAGCCATTTAAGTGCTTATCGCATCGCAAAAATCCGAGCGCACAAGTCTTTCGGTTAAGTTGAAAGTTCCAATGTGATCAACCCTTTGTTCACAACCCCCGATCCTATTATCGCCTCATATAAACCTTGTGCCCGCAATCGGGTGCTAAAACATTGTAATAATCCATTCCCGATTGATATTTTCCTTTGTAAATAAAAAAACCCACATTCCTAAAGTTTTGGCCTAAACCCACTGGAGTTATTTTTTTAATGAAAAAATGGGTAGAATGAAAGACGCGCATCAAAATTTCCAATGAGATTTAAGCCCCATTACATAAACTCCACCCTCCACTTCACTCCATATAGCTTACATCCGAGACTAAGACTTAAAAGTCCCGAAGCGCTAATCGCATCGGAGAAAATTAAATGGTTAGATTGAAATACCAAGTTCGATAGTTTCGATTGAGATTGGCCCTTATACATAAAGCCCCAGGCCTTCGCATTCAATATAATCAAAGGCCCCGCAGACGGGCACCTATTCACTTCTTATATCTAAAACCCGCCCCGAAAGCCAAAACTTTGTTTTATATTAATTTTTGGGTTTTTTCATATGTTTCAAAGGGTTTTCACCAGTTCGCTTTAAAAATAAATCTCTGTCGTTGATCTTGAGCCGATCAAATGGCCTGCAGATGATCGCATTGCATGTTCTATCGGGATAACTTTTGTGTCCCCTCCGATTGGCCATTCCCCGATCTATCTTAGACCGTTGATCTTCTCCCCGCCTTCCTAGATCCAACGGCCTACATATTCTCTGATTACTAGCCTTCCTCTGCCTTCAAAAATCCTCTGATTAATTCCCCACTGTTGATCTGATCCTCAGATCAACGGCCAGCGCTCAATCGCTCCATCGCACTCCAAGTTCTTTGCCCCGCCGATGCCTTTGCTCCCGATTGCATCTAGGCCGTCCACGTGTCCAGATCGGACAGTCCAGATCGATCCTTCGAATTTGGTTATATTTTATATGCCCTGCTTCATAATGTTTTTCGGCAAATCGCAGCCATTGATCTCTACAGATCAACGACCCTCATCAGCCCTTCTTTCGCCATTGCATTATTTCATCCAACCCCCAGATTTAATCTCCGCCATTCAAATCTCAGATCTAACAGCCTAGATTGAAACTACCCATCTTCCTACTGCCTGCGTATCTTTCCAAATTTGCACTCATTCTCCACCGTCAGATCTGACGGCCCACATTCAAAGTCACGTAACTTTCAGCGCGAAGTTTATTTTCCCAAAGGGCACGCGAAATGGGCGTTTTGCTAGTGCCACGTGTCGGGCAGGGACGCATATCGTGTTCCAAAGGGAAAAAATACCTACCCGCCTTTTCTCCACACGAAAACAGTGGTTTTCATCCCCGAAACCACTTTCCCTCTTTTACCTTGTGTGTTATCGCGCGCTTCCTCCACCTTTGATCTCTGCAGATCAAAAGCTTGGATCTAAACCTTAATTTACATATCACCATCTACCTCTACCAAAAGGTTTTCAGCGCAATTCTCCACTGTTGATCTCATTGGGTGGATCTCATCCAACGGCCCATACTCATCTCGAAGCCCCATTTTCATTTCTTTCGTATTTTACCCCCGCCAAAGGAAATTTCGCCTATTTCCTTTGTTTTTCTTCCACTTATTTATAAAGTGACTCATTCGCTTTGTATGATCACAACTGATCCCCACCATTGATCTCTGCGCGATCAACGGTTCTGACTTATTTCTTCCTTCTGATCTTCCTTTAACCTCCACAAATAGATCTACACCACTGGATGATGCCATCCAATGGCCACGCTCCTCCCCACACCCTCTGAAGTAGTTTTTACCCAATAAACGCATGATTTCTTAATATTTTGTGTGTTTTAAAGGTTTCAAATGTTTTTCCCATAATAATAAAGGAAAAGAAAGCCGAGGGTGATGATCCTCTAGATTTCTGTTTATTAAAGGGAAAGAAATACAAGGGTTCAAACTCCACGTCTCATCAATTCTTCATGGGCATTGATGCCATATGAGCCCTATGCAGCACTACACATCAACAAGACACACAACAATGTATTAAATAATTTAAAGAGTATCAATATCGAAGAAAAAATACAGCAGAATAGAAGATTGAAGACAGTTTGGGGATTACGGCTAAGATTGATTATCAAAAGCCTAATCATCTAAATTAAAACACAGTTAAAGAAAATCATAAAGATCTATCAGAAAAAAAGGCCTCCACCGCCACATCAGAGGCAAATTGGTTCCTCTCTGCTACCAAAAAGCCACCTGTTACCTCAAAGCATTCAACAGAGGGCGAAGTTATTGATAAAAAAGAAGATATTTACCTCAGCGCAGCCGAACAGTTAATTCTACCAAAAGAAACTTAATGCAAAAATAATCAACAGAGTTATTACATCCTGAAATAGAGCCGAAAGTCAAAAAAAGCTCCCACCAAGCTTAAATCTTAAATGTAAAACAATTAATATAGATGACACATATGCAAACTTCTCCATCAAGCCCCTCAAAGGCCGAGAAGCTATTAACTTTGTATTAATTGACCTGGGAGATATTTTATCCCTTCCCACCTCCTCATTTCTTCTATAAATACTTCTGTAGAAGATGAGAAAATGTTGGTTGCAGAACTTTGAAATATACTTGTGTTCGAAACTTCTGATTGTAAATAGTGTTCAAAGGCTCTTGAAGCTCTACTTGTGATAGAATAGTTAGGCTGAGAAGTGAAGATGATTGATGACCTGAAACACTAGACTTAAAGCTGTAATTGGTTTGAAGCATCAATACAAGCTGATTTATGGGATCCTGTTCTATGTCTACGGTGATGTTATTTCTTATTTTAAATCGTTATTTTATTTATATTTCCACTTTTTTCATCTTCTATGATAAATAACAACAAGCATAGAGTTAGGATTTACTGTATATCAGTACCCTTCTCTGACTGATAAGCTTTATCTTAATGTTTTCTTCCAATTTGTGTTATTTGGGAATGATTTAATACAGTTCAAGCAGTAGGAATGTTGGCGTTCCCTCGTCCTCCTGTTTAGCTAATTGTTATTCTTGAAAGCGATTTTCATTTCATGTTAAGTAGAGATGAACTAAGGAAGATATGGTGAGCCCTGGTCCTAGTTTTATCCCAAAAGACTGACTGAAAGTTTCCCTAGGAATGTGTTGAAAGCTGGCTAGTTTCGAAGTACTTACCAGATCTTCGACCATTCTTTGTTATCATTTGTGTTTCCCTTTTGTTTAAATGTTTTCTATTGAAAGTGTATCAAAGGCTAGCTAGTTTCGAAGTACTTACCAGATCCTAGTTTACTTTTATGTTTTTCTTAAGTGTATGTCAAAAGTTGGGTAGTTTCAAAGTACTTACCAGATCTTGGGTTGCTCTTTGTTATTCATTTGTTTAATTCTCCTTCTTGTTGTATCATTTCATTCCACAAATCAACTTTAAAGAGATCCTTAGACATATATGACTTTCCTTGTATACCACTCTTGAACCTGGTTGTTTCAATTAAAACCCTATTATGACTCTATAGCCCAATGGACTAAAACCAGCAAAACATCCATATTTTTGGCCAAAGATTGTTCTATTTTCTTGAAACTTCTCACCTTTGAAACTCTTTCCATTTAGGACTTTCCACTCAAGCCATAATCATGCTCAACCATCCAAAAGAAACAAAAACCCTCGACCTTCATAACTAGCCTAATATCATTACCCAAAACCTTAAAGATAAATCCATCTTTACACTTATTGGAGATATCCCTCTCCGGATTTAGGAGGGCTAGATCCTAGAATCCAAAAGAGGTTGAAACGGTGTTCTCCCTGCCGTTGGAATTTTCCAATCTTGTTGATTACAGGGAGCTAACAGCGAGGAGAGTCATAATAAGGGAGGAGCTTGTAGCATCTATGTTTGATGCCAAAATTTAAAATTTGGTGAGGACCATGGAAAGGATGATGGAAAGGATGAGTTTGAATGAAAGGGAAATACTTAGAGAAAATCAACCAGCACGCCAAAACAGAAATTAGAACCTGAGGAGAAACCCTCCACAAATTAGACATCGAAAGAAATGAGGTCTTGATGAGAAAATTAGACCTCATTTGAAAGAAAAATATTTGGATGATGATGATGAGGGATTAGTGGAGGAATTTGAAGAAAACCATATTAATTTGATGGGGATTGATGGATATGATCATATTTTCCTTATTGAATAAGAACAAGAGTTGTTCTCACTAACCCAAATAGACCTCGGATCCGAAGGATCTGATGATTACAAACTAGGTTTTGAGAACACCATAATGGAGGTTCATAGACAATATAACCTAAGGAGTAAGGAAGGTTTAAAATATTCTGATAAGAGGGATCCAGAAAGTCCTACAAAGAAATCATTCGAACCCGGAGTCAACAAAACAATAGAAAACAAAAATAAAAATGCAACTAACTCAGAAAAGAAAAATATAGAAAGCAGTACCAATAAAGCATCAAATATTACTGCCAGGAATGCTCAAACATATATCCTCAATACCAGAAAATAGCCTGAGGTTGCCCAAAGAATATAGGCTTAAAGGTTTGAGTTGTCAAATCCCCTAAAAACTCAAACATCGTTCAATATTGAGAGTGAACTTTCAAAAGTGAAGATTTCTATCCCTCTCACTGAATTGATTAACAAAAATTCCTATGAATCTGAAGTCCTCAAAGTGCTTAATATAGGGGAAGCTACAGATACTATCAACTTAAGTTATGACAAACCTCAACTTTTGTTTGTGCTAGAGGGTAAGGGAAAACCACAGGAAGGAGGGGTCCCTCCTTTTTATGTCAGCCTAAATGTTCATGACAAAATATTTCATAATGCCATGATGGATTCAGGTGCCTCAAACAACCTTATGCCAAACGCTATCATGAAGATGCTTGGACTCAAAGTCACTAGAACCTAGAGGGATTTATACTAATTTGATTCATGAAAGGTCAAGTGCCTAGGGCTGATCAAAGATATTTGTATCACTCTGGCCCAAATACCTGTGAAAAGCTTAGTGATGGACATTGTTGTGGTTGGCATTCCCCCAAAATATGGAATGTTGTTATCTCTCTCATGCGGGGGACGGGGGAATTACAAAGGACTCTGCAACTAGACATGTCTTATGCTACCATTCTGATGTTTGGTCAATCCAGAAGAATTCATAGGGAAACCTTGATGAAGTACATGGTAAGTAGCCGGGAGACACCTCAAAATCACCCCTTGTACTCGGTTCACACTGACCTTGATTATTTCATTTTTTTAATGATGGAAACATTGAATCATAGGTTTCCCTTATTGAAGAGGTTCTCCCAGAAAATAATGACATCCAAATACAAACAGAGCAACCCAATCCAGCAAATGAACCTCTTTGTAACAAGAGTTTTGATGCTCTTGTGGCAAATCTGACTCATAAGAAAGCATTTGGGTGTATAACAAAGGAGATAATAGTGCACAGGCTCATTCATACAAATTAAATTTTCAATGCCCAAACAACATTGCTGAGTATGAAGTTTTGCTCTTGGGACTACAGATGCTGAGAAATCTGGCGAAAAAAGGATATTTGTGCATGGGGACTCTGAATTGGTCATAAACCAGGTTAAAGTTCTGTATGCAGTGAAAAACCATACGTTAAGATATTATAGAAACACAATCCTTGATTTCTTGAGAACCTTTGAGGAATATGACCTAGCAGCAATCCCCGGAAACCAGAATGTGCTATTAAATGACTTGGCTTTTTCATCTAGTACATGTAAATTGCCTCACCCAAACAAGCAGCATACAATTGAGGTAAAACACTGACCTTTAGTGCCAGACAACATCAGGTATTGGAAATTGTTTGGTAGTGATAAAGAAATCTAAAGCTTCATGTAATCCAAAGATGAATTCTAAGACAATAATGTAGACATGGATTATGAGGGAGACAACCTCCCCGATGAACCAAGTACTGAAGGAAAACAAACCATTGATTCGGAAACTACTTTCTTCAATGTAAATACCACTGTAAATATCCCAACTAACAAAACTATAAATAGTACAAAAAACCAAAAAGACCTCGAAAAAGAGGAATTTTATGTACTCCAACTTAAGGACAATAACCTGCCCAGAGGGCTCGTCCCTTTGGAAGAATTGTTTGAATTTAATGAAATAGCCAATAAGCCCAAAATGGAACCAACTGGGGCAGACATTGAAGAATGTAATATAGACACAGAAACAAAACCCCAAAGTCATCAAATTATCCAAATCTCTTCCTGTTATTATGAAGAAGAGATATATATCCCTATTCAAATAATTTATTGATGTGTTTGCATGGAGCTATGAAGACCTAAAATCCTATGATACCAGCATCAATCAACACAAGATACCAATTAAAGAAGATAAAAATCCATTCAGACAGAAATTACAAAGAATAAAGCCTGTTTTAATGCCTTTAGTGGAAAAAGAGATCAAGAAAATGTATGAAGAAAAAATCATGGTGCCACTTAGGTACTTCCAATGGGTTTTCAATATTGTCCCAACTAGGAAGAAAACAGGCGATATCAGACTTTTCATTAACTTCAGAAACCTTAATAAGTTATCTCTTAAGGAAAACTACCCTTTAGCTAATATGGATCACATATTGCAAAGGTTAGTGGTCTCCAGTAGGATATCTCTATTGTATGGCTTCTCTTGCTACAATCAAGTGTTAGTTCACCCTGATTACCAACATAAGACAAATTTTACGACTCCTTGGGGAACTTTCATGTATGTGAAAATGACCTTTGGACTAATGAATGTTAGAGCTACTTATTAGTCATCAGTAATTTTTACCCGTTTATATGACTAAATGCTTATCCTAGATTTCTAGAAACAAAATTAATGAATGTTGTGAGTTCTAGAAATCTCACTACCTTTATTACCCTTAGGATAATTTTCTCACTGTTCTACTACTCTACAAAGGCATGGCCAATCTCTCACTCCCATAAGACCAAATCATGGACTTATGTCCCTCATTCTCACTATGCTTACCACCTCTGACTTTACCACTCGGTTTCTAATTGCCTAAGCCTTCTATCTTTACACCTTGATTTGCCAAGTAGCCCAAACCTTTCCCCCTACTCACCAAGTGCCTCAAGAAGTGGTGATTTTAAACTTCCTCTCTAGGATATTTAGGTAAATCAAAGATTTCAGTTTCTTGGATGGAAATGCATAAAAAATTGTCAAAATCTCATTTTACACCTCCAAACCCTGATTCAAGATTTTAGTCAAACACCTAATCCAAAGGACATCCCAATAGGTCATATAGGGTCTCCTAGGTTATGCATTGATTTGGTTTCCTAACTCACTATTTTACATGTGCCCAAAGGTGAAATCAAATGAAAAAGAAGGTGAGCTCATGATTGTCCAAAGGGTATAAAAAGCTTTCTAAAGGACCTCCTAGATCAAATCATGAAGTCTGCAAAAGGACAATAGCCTATATTGAAGTATTTCTGTAGGAATGCTTTATAATGGTTATCAGCAGAAGAAAGGAAAGGCAAGAAGATTAAAATCCTCAAGGATATCCACAACAGTAGAGAATAATCATACCTAAGTTAGCAAAGAGGATCATGGTTTCATGAATTATTGGCTATAAGGTGTTACCCAGCAAAGAGCCCATACAAAGGATCATGAAGACAAAGGTACATAAGCACAACTATGCATGTATTAAAGATTCATTGAAGAAATAAATCATAGTGAGAAACCTCCTTGATGACAGCAGGTAAATATTAAAAATCATGACAGGGGATGACTTATAAGTCTTTTTTAGGCACACTTTTTCACTACACCAAAAGGACAGATAGAAAAAGTATGAGTGTGAAGGACACATAACTTTCATGTACAGTCAATGTCATTACAAAGGGTTAAAAAGGATAGAGATGCATCAACACCACCAAACACAAAACCAAAGTTTATAAGAATGATAAATAAGGAAGGGAAGGGGGGCCTTAAGAGCTAGAAGTCTAGAAAGGTAGGAAAAAGTGACCTAAAGTCATAAAACTCCATTAAAGGTTAGAAGGTATTCAGAGGACATTTGAAAGGAGGCCTCCATGGTTGAAATGAGATAAAAGGGGTTTTTATTTGTCACTACAAAAAAAAGGGACAAATTCTTAAAACAATATCAGTAAAGGCTGCCTAAGTTTTCAAGTACATTCAAAGGATTGTCAAAAGCAGTATGAGGGAGCCTAAGTTTTCTGTCAGATAAGAAAATCAAGGTGAACATGATTTTCTACTATTGGGTGGGTAAGGTGTCAAAACTCCCAAAAAGTTTGAGAAGACAAAAACCCTGCTTTATATCAGCTCCCAGCAATTCAAAAGTGGTCAAAGGAAAAGGTGTTTTTGGAAACATCCAACAAAGGTCACTTTTTGTTTAAAATCACCTCTTGCACAAGAGAAAAAAAATGCCAGCGAAAGTAAAAAGACCAAAAAAAAAACATTAGTCAAGGTGGGTTTTGTTTTTAACTTTTCAAGGGTATAAAAACATCACAAGTTTCATCACTCAACGCCATTTCTTCATATGCAAAAGGAGTGGAAGGATTTCAGGGTTTTCATGGTTTTTGGCAGATTTTTTGGGCAAAAAACTGATTGTGCTGCACTCCTGAAAGGGCACACTACATGCTTGTACACATTGCCTGAGTATTTCCCAAAGGGGTGCTGCGCGCCTATGTAGCAGTGCTACACGCCTGTGTAACCACTACGTGTGCAGGAGGAACTTGAAACCCTACCGCCATTCAGGCCTCGCCCAACAGCGTGCAGAGACTTCCTGGGCATGTAGTGTGCAGCAACCAACCGATACCTCGTGCAGAGGTGCCAGGCATTGCGCTCTTGTGCATTTATGGCTACTAGCCACACGAAAACTCATGCAGAGGCAATCAACGTTGCGCTCCTACGTATTCAGGGCTGCACAGAGAATACCCGACACCCGGTGCAGGAGGACCCTATTGGGGTGCCCATGTTCTGGCAAGTTGGCAATACCAAAAGATGAGACAACATCAGAACCACTTCAGACCTCAATATCTAGCCCTCCTGGGTCTAGAGAGGGATCTCTCTATATGGGGAAAGGTTTTATGTCTTTGAAGCTCGAAAGTTAAGGTATTAGGCTAGTTATATGCATGGGTTTGTTTGATTGATTGTTTCTTTGGTTGTTGGGAATTAGAAAGGAAGGGTTCAATGTGAGGCAAGGATGCGCAAAGAGGATTTTAGGCAAAGGAGAGATGATTCCAAATAACACTCGAGACCATTGGGCAATGGATTCAAGAAAGGGTTTACTTGCTATTCAATATGC
This sequence comes from Pinus albicaulis, assembly GCA_034641835.2. NCBI lineage: Eukaryota > Viridiplantae > Streptophyta > Pinopsida > Pinales > Pinaceae > Pinus > Pinus albicaulis. The sequence continues at coordinate 1,384,213,907 of CM076574.1, forward strand.
AGGCTTTCAGTTGAGCTAGTCATCTAAAGCATTGGATCTTAAAGATGATAGTGTGGCATGAAATGACAAGAAAGAAGGTGAAAGGAAAGGAAACCTCCAAGGCGGCCTTTCATGAATCAAATCCAGGGATAGGATAGGCCATTTGACAACCTGTGATCCGAAACCTAAAAGGTTAACTCTTCAGACAAGGAAATATTAAATATTTAAACATAAAGGTGAAAACCTGAGATCAGAGAGAGACTTTGAACTCTCAATGCTTTGGTATCCAGCTTAAGGGAACTTAGAAAGGTTCAATTAATGGAAAGGATCCTAGTGAGACAGAGATAGAGTTCTAAACTCCTAGTATCCCAATTCATCAATTAAAACCTTAACAAGAAAATATAAGAACAGATTCATTAATTCATACATCAACTAGCGGTATATATGAGCCACTACACTGGTTAAATTAGCTTGAAATCAATCCTCAGATAACACATACAGCAAAAAACATTGAAGGCAGGGAGAGAAAAAACATAGAGTACCTAACAAGGCTAAATCCTATGCTAGATTTCTGATGCGTGCCAGAAGAAATGAAATATGATGAGCTACAAAAGTAAACAAGGACAAAGATAGAAAAACATCACCGCTGCTTTAAATCAGGATCCAAAGAAATGTGCTTGTCATATTAAAGAGAAAAACCAGTCATGTACAACATTACCAACAGCTTGATATTCAGTCTGAAAACATCTTCCTCAGCCTATCATACAACTTTACACAGAGAACTATGTCTCAAGATAAACAGCTTATAGTTCGCAGATATCCAGTCAACAACCTTTTACAATGTTTTCTCATGAGTTCTATATCAAAAATAGGGGCAGAGGAGGTAGATGAAACACTAAATGAAACATTAAATAGAGTAAGAGAAGTGGGTAGAAACCCATTCTATTTTAAATGTCTATGCATCGAACTTGTATACTCTTTGGGTGAAAGAGTGGCCTTTGACAGGCTGAAAATTACTCTAGGTATGTCTTTGATGTATCCTTCGCTGCAGTACTTGTGGTACTTTGATGAAAAAAAAAAAATGTGGAACAATGTTTCTAGGGTCTGCCATACCGTGTAACCAATGCTTCTGGTAGCACCAAGACTGTTTTCAGGGCAGAGACCTCCTCTGGAACACGGCATAGAATGAAAACAGTATGGACATTTCATCCTTTCCTGGGAAAGAATGTTCTGCTGATGGTGATGCTAGTATCTCCCTTTTTGAGCCTTTAGTTTTCAGCCTGTGTCTTCATCCTCTGAACGTGGAATCAAATGTTGAATGCGAAATTAACAGGCTAGAATCCCTATAATCCTACCTCTGCTATGTTTTGGAATCATAGTGTGTTGTGATTATGGAGGCAGAGCGAAAATTTCCACTCTACAAACCCTGGAAAAATGAAATAAACCAATTACGAATTTAGGGGTGGCGGAAAACACGTGGTGAAGCCCTGGAGGACAGGTGGCACACAGTGGGAATGGAGGCTGAGCAGAAGAATGAATATGGACCGTCCGATCAGCTGGGATGTCGATGATCGATAGCGAAGGTTAAACAGTGGGAAAACTTTTGGTAGTGGGTGAAATACCAAGAAAATGGGAAAATGCGATGAAAAACATATGACGTGGACTTCGGGCAGTGGGACCTGGTCAAAGGCGGGGGAGACTCATTCTAGACCGTCGAATCTCAGGAGGAGATCGACGGCCGTGATCACATCAGAGGGCGACTGATGGTGGGCCATGGGCCCTGTTCACCTTGGACTATCCCCCGAGTATCTTGGGGGTGTGATCTCCGTCGGATGGTCAACCTCAGATCGGACGACGTACGTGCATATCGCGCTGGGCCCGCGGTTGACCTTTAACGCCTGGGGAAAATGGTATTGAAAACTGCCTGTAGCCATGTGTCAGCCGGTAACGATGATCACTGCTGAATGAGAAATACCACCTTCCTTTCAAAAGCGGTGCAATAAAGACCGCCGGTTTTGTATGGGGCACGATAACGGCGACCACCGGGATGGCTAGATTGCGGACCGCTGATCTGCGGATTAGATCGATGGTTGTTAATGCACCCGACCATTGATCTGATAAGCGCGCTATGGGCCAGCGTCTGGTTTCAGCGCCTGGGTCATGTGGAGAAATGGTTTGCAGGGGCTGGTCGAAAGGGGCTAAGCCTGCAAATGACAAAGGGGTGATTTTGGCCCAATTTTCATGTATTTTGAGACCAAAAGAGGGCAACGGTAGAGGGGAAAAGGGGTTATTTGGCCAAAAAAATGGGTATTTGTGAGGCTTAGGAGGGATTTGGGATGATTTAGGGGATTAATGGGGAGAAAGGAGAGGATTAAAAATGGGAGAAAACAGAGATTAAATGGGGGTGAGATAAGAGGAAAATAGAGCCTCTTGGGCAATCTCTTCACAGCAGAAAGGTTTTCTCATGTAAAAAGCAGTGAGGATTCATTTAAAGGACAAAGGTACAGGGAGGCTTCAAGGGTGATGTGTTTTCAGGGGAAATGCATTCCTTGAAGACTTAAAAACAATTTATCCCCCCTGTTTGATTGCCAAAAGAAATGCATAGGGGGCTAATAGTGGCTCCACATGGGGATGGCTTCTTCTTGAAGGAGTCAAGAATTTAGAAAATAATCTTTGGTGTAGGCCAGATGCCTACTGCTTGACACATCCATTTTATTTCTTGGACTAGCTTCCATAAATCATAAGGTCATCATATCAGCAGTAAAATTCTCCCAAACAACTACCTAACCAGACTATAGTCCTATCATTTTTCTTCAGGGTGCATTTGGACTAGCAGAAACTTTACAACATCAATTTTTTGCACTCAAGAAAATAAACCTATTCTATTTCCACCCTTATTGCTCCATGAGACCAAATTAAACTGTTTGCCTCACATGTTTCTCTACCTAATCTAATATCTGCTGGGATTAAACTTTCCAGCAGATTTCTTCTCTACATTCTACAACAGAAATTTAAAATAGTCAAACTAGGATTAGACAGTCTAGTTTGCTGTGGATCCAAGGCATAAAGACAGCTACACATGGACTGAAATTACAGAAATTTGAAAACAAAATCTTGAAGGCTTGAAAACTGAAACTTTGAAACATCCTTCCTTGCTTTGTGACTCAAGTTTTGAGCTTGCTAGAGTCACTTTCTCTTCTTCGTTTCAGCTCTGGTCGTGGGCTTGTTAGAGCTGATTCTTATTTCTTATTTACTGGTCCAGATTTTGGGCCTGTTAGGACCAGCTGTCTTTACTTCCTTTGGCTCAGGTTTTGATCATGTTAGAGCCAATATTTATTCTTTCGAAGGTTCATGTTTTGAGAATGTCTGAACCTCTCTTCTCTCTTTTTTGAAACATTTTCTCTTTTTCTTGAAAACATAACATAGCAATGGTATTTACAATGGAAATGGAAACTGGAAATCGGAAATCAGCAGTAGTAGTGTTTGAGCATCCTTCCATTGAAAGGACCCCCAAACAGCTCTGTACCATCTAGCTCTTGCAGAAAAAAGGCATTGGGACCAACAGTGGCCTGGATGATGTATGGACCCTGCCACAAACTGTCAAATTTGCTGTGCTTTCCTTTGTCTTCTCTTCTTGAATCCCACTTCAGAAATTTATCTCCAATTTTGAAGTCAGAAGCCTTGGTTCTCTTATCAAACAATTTCTTTATATTTTCCTGAACTTTCAGGGCTCTATTATAGGCCTCTTCCCTTGTTTGTTGGAGATGAATCGTTTGGCTTATCCTCCTTACCATGTTGTCTTCTTCTGTTTGAATCTCTTGGACAAGTTTAATCACTGGTACCCCAAGGCTGGTAGGAAACACTGCTTATGTTCCATAGACAAGTTGATAAGGTGACATGCCAATGGATTTCTTTATTGTAAGCCTATCAGCCCACAAAGCATGCACTAACTTGTTATGCCATGACTTTTTGTTCTCTTCCAGCACCTTTTTGATGATGGTCACCAAGCTCTTGTTTGATCATTTAGCTAACCCATTACCTTGTGGGTAATAAGCATTTGAATGACCGAGTGCTATTTGATACCTGTGACAAAAATCAACCATTTTCTTAGATCCAAAAGCAGCAGCATTATCAGTGATTATTTTTCTTGGGCAGCCAAACCGAGAGAGGATGTGGTCTTCTAGGAACCTAATAGTAACAAAATCTGTGGCATTCCTAGAAGGTATGGCCTCTATCCACTTAGTGAAGTATTATGTTGCTGTAAGGATCCATTTTTTTTGTTCAGAAGAAGCAAGGTGTATTTCTCCGATGAAATCTAGGCCCCATTTCATAAAGGGACCTTCAACAGTGATGGGTTGTAAAGGTAGAGGGAGGAGCTTTCTTTTTCCTTAAAAAATCTGGCATTTATGGCAGGCAATTATCATCTTATGGATGTCATTAAAAAGTGTGGGCCAATAATAGCCAGCTCTGAGTATTTTGTTAGCAGTGGCTTTCCAGTTCAGGTGGCCTCCACACTCTCCTGCATGGAACTCTTGTTTAATCCTCTCTGCTTTAGTTTCAGGAAAAAATTTAAGCAATAGACCATTTTCATTTTTCCAATATAAACATTCATTTAGTATGCAATAGTTTTTGGCTTTTAGCTTTAGGAATCTGGCCTTAGTTTTTGATAGTTTAGGAGGGACATTGAGGTTTGTGAGCACATACAGGATGTCAGAATACCAAGGAGAGTTTTGAAATTGCTTCTCAACAGTGGGATGAGGCAATCCTTCCTACTCATACAAGGCATCTATCATGTTTATGTCAAGGGCTTGTAAATTTGATTCAGCCATTAGTTGAGCTAAGACCTGACCTTTGATCAGTTTTGTGGGTTCTATTTCCAGGTCATACTCTAAAATCACGGCAATCCATTTGCCCCTCTTCCCATCCAGGTCTTGGGACAGAATGTCTTTCACCACTATGTTTGGCACGTAGGCTATGGTGTGGAAATGCATTATGTACACCCTAAAGTCTTTCAAGGCCTTTACAAGGGCATAGGCATATTTTTCCTTTATGTTATATTTCAAGGGTGCATCCCTCAGATATTTGTTGAAGAAAGCAATGGGCTGTTCCATTTCCTCTATATTTTTCTGCAGTAGAACTGCAGCCACTGTATTCTCAGAGGAAAATGAAAATATCAGGAAATCTTTTGAGAAATCAGGGTTGATTAGGACAAGAGCTCGGGTGAGTGTAAGTTTAACCGATTCAAAATATTTTTTAGCCTCAACGGTCCATTTAACCCCTACACCTTTTTTTAGCATATTAGTCATATTCCTGAGGTGTTTATCTAAGTTGGGAATAAACCTCCTTAGGAAGTTAATTTTCCCAATGAAGGACTGTAACTCTTTAATATTTCTCGAGTGTGTAATTTTTAGTATTCCCTCAACTCTTTGTGGGTCTATCCTAATTCCCTTCTTAGATATAATGTGGCCAAGAATATTACCTTCTTGCAGCCCAAATATAGTATTTTTAGGATTCAATGACAGACCGAACCTTCTACATTTTTCAAACACTCTTCTCAGATGTTTTAGGTGCTCCTCATCGGTCTTGGAGTATACTATTATGTCATCCAGATAGATGACAATGAAGTGCCCAATTTCATCTAAAAAAGCGATGTCCATCGCTCGTTGGAAGGTTTCCCCAACGTTCATCAGTCCAAAGGGCATTTTTACATACATAAAAGTGCCCCATGGAGTGGTAAAAGTTGTTTTGAGTTGATCTTTTGGGAGTACTAGAACCTGGTTATAACCTGAAAAACCATCTAACAAGGAGATCCACCTTGAGCCAACTACCCTCTGCAAGATATGCTCCATCTTTGGTAAGGGGTAATTGTCCTTAAGTGAGGCTCTGTTAAGGTTCCTGAAATCTATGCATAGTCTTATCTCACCTGTTTTCTTTCTCACAGCTACGAGTTTTGAGACCCAATCAGAGAACCTCACAGGAACTATTATTCCTGCTTCGTACATTTTCTTTATTTCCTTCTCCACTGCAGGAAATTGTTTTGAGTTTATTCTGTGATTTTTTTGTCTGAAAGGTTTCTGGTTCTCTTTCAAAGGTATTTTGTGCTGTATGATGTTTGTGTCATAGGCCTTCAAGTCCTCGTAGCTCCAAGCAAACACATAAATGAAATCCTTGAACAGGTTGATATATTTCTTTTTCATGTTTGCGGGTAAGGACTTAGCCAACTTAATTATTTTAGGCTTTTATTTAGTGCCTATGTTGCATTCCTCAACGTCAGAGTCTAAGTGTTCAATAGTGGGATTTTTCGCTACATCATTGAAATCAAAAAGATCTTATAAAGGTTCCAGACCTCAGGGTATGTTCTTATCTTTTTCCTGTAGCACCTCTATTTCCTCATTATCTGCGTTTTTACATTCTTCGGTTGGATTTCCAATCTGTTCGTTGAAAGTGTTTATTTCTATGTTACAGGGTGTTTCTTCCTCGTCTGAGGGTTATTCACTTAGGCAGCTATCATTTGACTTAGAGTCTGAATCGGAAGATTCAAAATCGTTCCTGCCTATCAGGAAATCCTCAATCTGCTTATCTCCTTCAAAAACCTGCAAATATTTCTCATTATTAGGTACTGCAGGTCTGAACTTCGTCTGAATGATGATTTTTTGATCATTTGGAGGCTTGTGATATGAACTAGCTATACATGCTAATCCATTTGCAATTACATTCCGACTCCTAGGAATAAACACTAGTTCATATTCCACAAAGGTCTTCAATAAATCCATAACATCATTCCTGTACACTCTCAGCCTAGGGTGTTTCGTTGTGTATTCACCATTCACTTGTTTGATAATTAACTCAGAGTCTCCTTGAATAGCTATCCTACGGGCTCCTAAATTTTTCAACAGATTCAGGCCTAGGATGAGAGCCTCATACTCTGCGATATTATTTGTACATTTGAAGTTCAGGTTGAAGGCATGACTCTCAGCATAGTCAGTCTCTGTGTTATGCAACCACACTCCCGCCCCTACTGTTTTCTTGGTGCATGACCCATCGAAATTAATTTCCCATAAGGGTTCATTATTGGGCTCTATATGTTTTCGTTCTTCATGTGGTGTATGAGTTTGTGAGGAGTGACTAGCTAGTTGTTCACATTTTGTTTCTTGTTGACTCAAAGTTTTGTTTTTAGTGCACTGTCCATGGGTCTCAACCTCGTTTTCTTTTCAGTATAGGGTGGCTATTATGTTTAAATTTATGGGCCCTTCCCTATTGTTCATATCTCTTCTTTCTAGCTCTGGCTCTTCTAAGGATTCATCATTGCAAAGGATAAAGGAGTCCAGATCTATGTGTACAGAGTACAAAGGAGAATTTTCAGGCTTTTCCAGGGCAAGTATTTGCACAGCAGGGCGCGACTAATCCCCCTTTCTCTCAAAGAAGGCGGAAAGGCAATCAAAATCAATCTTCCCTTGGTACTCGTGGACCCAATCCTCAAGGTCTTGACCCTAACACTGCTAACCAGCAACAGGGCACTCATCCCAAGCTATACAGGCCTATTCGCACAAATAAGCCTTGTTCGTGTTGCGGTATTTACGGTCATTACACTCACGATTTTACCCTTCTACCATAGATGTGGCAGATGTGGGAGTCTCAAGCCAAATTGCAAGGACAACATGCCTCCCCTCATGCTCCCCCTAATGTGGCCACTACTCAACCGGCTGTGTTTACCAATCCTTTCCTCCAACAAGGATTCGTGGCTACCCAACCACCTGACAGACAGGTTGCCACTCAACCTTCCCCTTCTAGTTCCTCTGATTACCAGATCCTCATGATGAACTCTGATCCATCTCCAACCGTTGACCTTAACCTTCAAACTCGGTCTCGCCAGTACCCCAAGCCTCCCGCTCAGTCTGCCTCCAAGTCCCCTTCTTCAGGTTCTACAGAGCCTCTTTTGACATCCAATGGTCCCTTACATATCCCTCAACCCAAATTTGAGGTTCATACCATATTCCTAAGGGACCATTACGCCGAAATGCTGCTCCTGGTCAAGCTGCTCATTCATATAGCATAGTAGATGATTTGGCGCAGTCCCCCGCTGCCATTTCCATATTGGAACTCCTCCAGTCATGCCCTTCCCAAAATAAGGCTCTACTATCTGCCATGGGCGCTGTAGATCCTGCTGATGCCCAAATGATTGTTTTTGACACCCATCAATCAGAACATCCTCCTCTTCCTGCTTCCGTCGCCTTCCAAATCCCAGTCAAAATCTGGAACGCTAACATTTCTCGGTGTATAATTGATAAGGGGGCATCCACGTGTGTGATGTCCACTTTGGTTTGGAAGCAACTCGGATCTCCTGAGTTGGCCCCTTCCATTATCACCCTTCGTGCGTGGGATGGCCATGCCTCCCAGCCCATTAGCTTATTCCGTAATTGTCCTATCACTCTTGTGGGCAAGACCGTTTGCGTTGACGTTGAAGTCATCGACGCCCCTCATGATTATAACATTCTTTTGGGGCGTAGCTACACTTATGCTATGTCTTCTGTCCCATCCGCGGTCCACCGCAAGATTTTTTTCCCTCATAATGGAAAGATAGTCACCATTGACTAGTTGACGTATCATGAGCCAAAATCTCAGGCCTCCCCTGAGTCGTCCATCTCTTCTGTAGCCAATCAACAAACTGTCAATTCTTTGACCAGTGTCTCTCCTGGTGTCTACAAAGACTCCTCTTTTCTTGGAACCTTCCTTGGTCATCCTCATCCTCCTATCTCTGACCCCATCTCATCGAATGTTTGCATGATGCAATCATCTCACGCTGCTCTCAAGCAACCTGCTTCGGCTAGTCAGCAACCGCGCTCTCCGCAACCTGCTCCTAGCCCTTCACCTACACCTGGTAGTCATGAGCCTCTTTATCCTCCTGTAATGGTTCCTCCAAGCCTTAGGCATTTAGGAGCTGTCCCACCTGGACATTACCCCTCTGGTCAAATACCGTTCCTAGCTCCCCCAACTGGAGTGTACACTGTACCTGTCATGGCCACCCTCTCTCTTCCTAACCTAACCCTTGGGATTCCTGTCTGGTACCTTGATCCTCCAGCCCCAATCTTGCCTGGTCAACCCAAACCTTATCTTGCTTTGACCCCGGTTCAACCGGTCCCCAGGACTTCTCCTGCTGCAACAGTGCCTCAGTCACCTCAACAGGAACCACCTCCTGTTGCGACCGCTTCGGGTAAGAAGGGAAAAGCTCGCAAGGGGGCATCAAAGGAAAAGGTTGCCCCAACAAACCCTGCCCCTCCTCAGCCTCCAAATCATACCATCCATTGTGCTTTGTGTGATGTTGTCGGTCACACCACCCATTCCTGTCCTGACTTGCCTCATCTCAAGCCCATGGTTAATGTCGCATTCCCTGATTCAATAGTCCTAGAAGCCTCTATTCCTTCCGCGACCGCAATCAAGAACCCAAAGACTATTCACACCAACCACCCCTCTGCTTTGTGTGATCTCCATGGCCATTACACCCATCTTTTTCCCCGCCTCGAGGACTTCCGCACCTCTCTAGCCGCGGTCCACCAATTCAAGGCCAAGCGCAATGAGTCAACCTCTCCCCTATTTGCGCATTTTTCTTCAGCAGAACTACCAGACATGACTGCTCCCATTGACATTCCCCCTCCTGATGTCGAGATGACGGAGCCTTCATCCACTAGTTTCTACCTATCATCATCCATGAGACCCTTGGGGAACATTCCCTCTAAATCCTCCCCTGTTGTTTCGCTTGACCTTCCTTTAGCAATCACCCTGGGCTCAACATCGATAGATCCTTTATCTGCTTACTTTTCCGTCACTCCTTGTGACGATGCGCATGTGAACATCTCTTCTCATGATGATGAGTCAGGTAGCTTCGCCACATCAGGTGGTCTTTCTTCCACCAGTCACCCCATATTCTATCACGATGACAACATTATGGATGAAATCCCCACCCCTGACTTTATCTATCCCCCCTTACATCGAACCCATGCGTTCGAACCACATACACCTTGTGGCCATTACATTGAAACCCAATATTTGGGTAAGGGGGCACCCATATTCGAGAGACTAGGAGAAGAAATTATCCAAAACTCTCCTAGTGTATCTAGTCGTGTTGACTTTACTACCATTATTCTTCCACATTTTGAAGAACCTCTAGAGTCCCATATCACTTCAGATCACTCTAGGGATGATACCCCTTATCGTTCCCTCATCTTCCATCAGCAACCCAATCTCTCAGACATTGTTGTTGACCAACCTATGGGTTTTCTAGGAGAGCATCAGTTCATTATCTCCAAATCCTCTCTTTGACACCAAGTATGCCAACCCAAAAACATAAAGTCCATTTGCGTCATATATGCAGTACTAAAAGAGATTGGTAATCCTCCATTTCCTTTCTCAAACTGCATAACCATAACGAAAACAAATGGCACACCACATCATTAAAATGTGTTTAGATTCCCTTTTTTCTAAATACATTTTGGCGTGACCACACCATGCTTGGGGGCACCTATGCCCCTCAACCATAACCCTCCTCAAAATCGAATTTCTTCACTTGCAACACTCATACTAGGGGCACCATTTTGCCTCCATACTTATCCATGCTCGTGTTGATGTTCATCGTGAGTTACCATATTGTACTCATGTTTTCATGGTCCCCCATTTGACCTTTACTGTGTGGCAGCACCATCGAGTCGCCCTTGTTTAGAGAATCCAAGTTGAGTCATCATCACATTCATGGAGTCTATCACGAGTCCCTTTGTACCCCGCTATAGTCCTCCATCCTTCATTGCTTGGTCTCTCTCTTGTGTCGCACATTATGGCCTTCAATCCCATTGTCCCTTATCCCTTATGATACTATATCAGTCGCTGCCATGCTATTCATGCCTTTTATGCTCTAGCAAGGGAATTCGTCCATTTGCTACTCAGTCCCCTCCATTCCATCATCATTGGTATTAGTCTGTCAGTCTCTCTACTATTTTCTCTCGTGCCTTACTTGAGGATCCCTTATTGCCTCACCTATGGCAGACCTCCTTCTGTCGACATTAGCGCCATTCATTCCAGAAGATAGGTCTAGAGGGTGGTGTACCTTGGTTCCAGCTTCCACTCTTGTTCGGTGCCTCGAATCAGTCAAAGGGATTTCTCATTACCCTTTGACTTGATTGTTTCTCAGCTCTAGCTCCTTTCACCATCATCAAGATCCATACACTTGATGGTTCAGTGATGTAGCAACAGCTCTTGGTGATTCCCGGGTGTGTGTGAGATGTCTCAGCCCTCATGAGGGGGTGGCCCTACAGGTATCCCCCCACATACCCGGATGACCTCTTCATTGCAGCCTTCGATGCAGCTCCATATATTTGATAAAGTCGGCCTTAGCCGCTTGCAGCGCCTCTTTGATTTGCATGTATCAGTCAGATTTTGTGAGCCCTTCCCTGCTTATAGGGGGAATTTGGGTTGTATTTTTATCTCATGTACTCAGATATTATTGTATAAGTCCTGGCTGAATCCCAGGCACAGCGTGTATGTGGGATCCCTCATTGTATTTTTATCTGGCTCATGTTTATGCTGGCTTTACTTTATGGTTCGGTCCCTTGTTTACTAGACACACTATTCTTTTGTACTTTATCTCGGCGGGCATAGGTATGCCTCCCCCACCACCTTTAGCACAGGTACCCTCTCATAAAAAGAGACTTGTTGTACCTATAAGTCTCGTCTCCTCAGGGTCTAGTTCTTCAGCACATTAGGCTACCTTCCATTTCTCTCTCTGACTTCCCTTTTGATGTCTGGTGATTGGGTTCTTACAACGTACTTCAGTCATACGATTTGCTCCTAACACTCGCACGCTGGGGGGAAATCTGTTACACCATTTTTTGGTCATCTAACCTACTATCATTAGATGGACCCAAGTACACCATGTAAGACCAATTTTACCCTAAGTAAAATTGCTTTCATTATGTAAAATAACTTAATAAAACACATTTATTAGGTTGTTTATGGTCTAAACAGGAAACCCCAAAAGGAAATATTAAACAAACCTATATTTGTTTGATTTTCCTCAAGGAATAATTAATTAAACAATAATTTAATTATTATTCTTGGTCATGTTTAACTTAAAACAAAGAAATTAATTAGATAAATCTTTATTTATCTTATTATTTTCTAGGAATAATTATTTAAATCTTATTTAAATAATATTCCTTGTTAAATATGACTAAATCACCCATAAATAATTAAATAAATCATTATTTATTTGATTATCTTTCAACCACTTCCTTAAAATGATAAATAAATCATTTATTTATTTATTATTTACAAATAAAGGGATTTAACCCAAGTCAAATACTTTTTCCCTCCAACAAATATAATAAAATATTCCATAAAAGGTGGATCTAGATTTGGTTAATGTTATTTTAATCATGCACCAAGATCTAGAACGACCCAATATTTTGTTATAAATAGGAGGGTTTCTCCTACCATTCTTCACCTTTTGTTGCCTATTAGATCACTCTGGATCTATACTCTTGGTTTGACTTTGAGCCATTATCATTGTCATATTTTCCATTCTTTGTTGTGTGAGCTCCCTTTGAGTTCTATCTTTGTCTAGGTTTTCTACACCAACAGGAGAGAGAAATGCTAGATCTGAAGTTTTGAGGACTTCCAAGAACCCATCCCATTGAGGAGAATTGGAAACACCTTCTTGTTTTCCTCCTAGGTGCCCTTAATACAAAAATTCTTTCAAAAAATATTTGTCTTGTCTTGTCTATTGGATGTATGGAGAAAAACCTTATTTTTACTGCTTAATGTCTCTTTATGCATAGATCTAGTTTTTTGCAGCACTTGCCTTGATCAACTAACTACAGATCTAAAGATATTTGCAACCATATTTGATGTTGGGGCTATAAGTTATGCGTAGCTAAAGTGGTATTTTTTCGTACACTTCGACAAAAGATTCATACTAACAACTAGCGACTCTACACGGGTTTTCAATTGCGACCGGTGTCGTTTTTCATATTCCTGCATATCCAGCTACTTCAGACCCTAGGGTTTCTTTTCAGCTTTTTTTTCCCTATTTTATGTTTTTTTTTACCTATAAAACCCTAAAAAATTAAAATTTCTAACTTCCGCATGTTTCTGGACCTATTGCGCAGGTGACAGACATCAACCGCAACTGAGACGACAACTTTTTCGGAAATCTACCGCCGGGACACTCGGAGCTTCAGGTCACACTTTTCAGCCCAGAAACTGTGACCTGGACTACAGGTCAGAATTTTCAGCCCATTATCTGCGACCTGCAGAGAAAACAAGTCAGAACCTGCGACCTGCCAGTTTTTCTGCTATTTTTCTGCAACTTTTCTAGGTTTTTCTGAAGCTTCTGTCAGGGTTTTCTAGCCTCTGTCTCAGCCCATTTAGACCTGTTTCTGATCTGTTTTGCTCATCTAAGTGGGAACATTTCCCCCTAGGGCTTCATTACCCTCCACTTTTGGTGGAAGAGTTTTAACTGTTTCAGGTGTCTGATTTTTCAGAGTTTCAGCCTCCCCTTTTTCAGATCTGATACCTCCATTTCAGATCCCTTTTAATCAGCTCTTCTCCTTTTCAAATCACCTCCTGAATTTTTTTTTGGATCTATCTTTAGGGCCTCCTCCTTGTCCCTTCTTCTTTTTGCTGATTTCCTCCTTTTTTGCAGCCACCCTGCCTCTGCCTCTTAGCTGTGTTCTGCACCTCTTTTCAGCAGATTTCTTCTTTAGATCCCTGTCCCTCCTGACCTTAGATCTATTGACCTCTTTTTAGTGTGTTTTGACTAGATTTTTTCCCTCTTTTCGACTAGTTTTGAGAGACCCGCCTTTTTGGGTTAGATCGATGCATTGTTAGCTGTTAATTTTCTGTTATTTCAGAATTATATACTGTTCTTTGCAGATTTATTTTTAGTTACACGGCACACTTTTTCTTTTGCTCTCAAAACATCTGGGTTTAAAAATTAAAATTAACGCACACCACACACTCACCCTAAGCGAAGAAGAGACTGGTTAACACCGCCAGGAAAAGACTTTAAAACATTGTAAAATCAATTGACACTGCACCTTTCTACCCTTGTTTTGACATTGTAATCACTTGATTCTGCACCTCCCTGCCTTTGTTGGTCGTTCTTCTTCCCCTTGTGCCGTGTTTGTGTTGTCACCATTGCGCCCCCAAGGCACAAATCCTGGAGACTTCTTGGCCTTCACCCTCAGTTTCCGATCGGTCGACCTGCTCCTTCCCACCATCATCGAGTTAGTCCTCCTCCGAGTCCGCACTCCGACTCCTCTTCTGATTCATTGGGTTCTCCTTTTACTTTTGGTTCTCCCCCTGTCACCTTCACTATGTCTGGTCCAGGGCCTAACGCTAGCGGTAATCCCGGCCCTAATGTCGGGACTACTACTAGAGAAACCGCCACAGGAACTACCTCAGCTGCACCTTTGCTCCCTTACATGGCAGGCCTCAGCCTCCCCGATCTCAATCAGTTGATCAATGACCCCATCCGCCATAATGTTGGCTGGCCTGCTATGCCAACCAAGCTCCTCTCCGACATCCCTAAGTTCAAAGGCCATGCTGGAGAAGATCCAACCAACCATGTCCGATCTTTCCACATGTGGTGTTCCTCCAATTCCATTACCAATGATTCCATCCGTCTTCGGTTGTTCCAACGCACGCTTACGGGCGAAGCTTCTAAATGGTATGTTGACTAGGCCACCTCTTCCCATACCACCTTTGCGACCATTTCCCAGGCCTTTTTATCTTATCACCAGCTCCCTCTCCGATACGACACTGGTACAGAGCTTTTGACGTCTTTCCGTCAATCCTCTTTGACCCGCCTTTCCACTCATGTCCAGGAATGGCGGAGAAGATGGAGATTATGTCGAGCTCCCACCTTTGAAGATTGGGTTTATATGGACTGGTTCCTTCACACTCTGTTACCTCCCATTGGCAAAGATGTCGCCTCCCATTTCCCTCAAACCGAAGAATCCGCCCTCCAAATAGCCTTGAAATATGACCTGAACTATGCTCAGTTTGGTTATGTTTATACCGTTCTTCCTGACCTCCCCAGGCCTGGTGGCGCTAATGCCTTGGGGGCATCTCATTCCGCCGATGGTATCATTGGAGCCCTTTCTCATCCGTATGCTCAACCTCCTATGGGCTATGGTCTCCCTCTGGGAGGGGCCAGCACCTCTAGCACTTTTCCCCCTCCAGGTAGCATCTATCCAGGATACGGCATGCCTCATCCTTTTTCCCAAACTCATGCTTACCTCAATGATGCCCAACCTAACCATTATCCTTATCCACAGCCTGGTGCTCCAGCTCCTCCAGCATTTTCACTTCCACCTCCCTTTCCTTCTCAACCCCAGCAACAACACCTCCAGACCCCTCTAGGGCAAGTATTTGCACAGCAGGGCGCGACTAATCCCGCTTTCTCTCAAAGAAGGCAGAAAGGCAATCAAAATAAATCTGCCCCTGGTACTCATGGACCCAATCCTCAAGGTCTTAACCCTAACATTGCTAACCAGCAACAGGGCAGTCATCCCAAGATAGACAGGCCTATTCGCACAAATAAGCCTTGTTCGTGTTGCGGTATTTACGGTCATTACTCACAATTGTCCCCTTCTACCACAGATGCGGCAGATGTGGGAGTCTCAAGCCACATTGCGAGGACAACATGCCTCCCCTCATGCTCCCCCTAATGTGGCCACTACTCAACAGGTTGTGTTTACCGATCCTTTCCTCCAGCAAGGATTCGTGGCTACCCAACCACCTGATGGACAGGTCGCCACTCAAAATTCCCCTTCTGGTTCCTCCGATTACCAGATCCTCATGATGAACTCTGATCCATCTCCAACCGTCGACCTTAACCTTCAAACTCGGTCTCGCCAGTACCCCAAGCCTCCCACTCAGTCTGCCTCCGAGTCCCCTTCTTCAGGTTCTATAGAGCCTCTTTTGACATCCAATGGTCCCTTACATATCCCTCAACCCAAAGTTGAGGTTCATACCAAGATTCCTAAGGGACCATTATGCCGAAATGCTACTCCTGGTCAAGTTGCTCATTCATATAGCATAGTAGATGATTTGGCGCAGTCCCCCGTTGCCATTTCCACATTGGAACTCCTCCAGTCACGCCCTTCCCAAAAGAAGGCTCTACTATCTGCCATGGGCGTTGTAGATCCTACTAATCCCCAAATTATTGTTTTCAACGCCCATAAATCAGAACATCCTCCTCTTCCTGCTTCCGTAGCCTTCCAAATCCCAGTCAAAATCCGGAACGCTAATGTTTCTCGGTGTATAATTGATGAGGGGGAATCCACCTGTGTGATGTCCGCTTCAGTTTGGAAGCAACTCGGATCTTCTGAGCTGGCCCCTTCCATGATCACCCTTCGTGCGTGGGATGGCCATGCCTCCCAGCCCATTGGCTTATTCCGTAATTGTCCTATCACTCTTGTGGGCAAGACCATTTGCGTTGACGTTGAAGTCATCGTCGACCCCCTTGATTATAACATTCTTTTGGGGCGTAGCTACACTTATGCTATGTCTGCTGTCCCATCCGCAGTCCACCGCAAGATTTTTTTTCCTCATAATGGAAAGATAGTCACCATTGACCAGTTGACGTACCATGAGCCAAAATCTCAGGCCTCCCCTGAGTCGACCATCTCTTCTGTAGCCAATCAACAAACTGTCAATTCTTTGACCAGTGTCTCTCCCAGCATATACAAAGACTCCTCTTTGCTTGGAACCTTCCCTGGTCTTCCTCCTCCTCCTGTCTCTAACCCCATCTCATCGAATGTTTACATGATGCAATCGTCTCAGGCTGCTCTCAAGCAACCTGCTTCGGCTAGTCAGCAACCGCACTCTCCGCAACCTGCTCCTAGCCCTTCACCTGCACCTGGTAGTCATGAGCCTCTTTATCCTCCTGGAACAGTTCCTCCAAGCCTTAGCCATTTAGGAGCCATCCCACCTGGCCATTAACCCTCTGGTCAGATACTATTCCTAGCTCCCCCACCAGGAGTGTACACGGTACCTGTCATGCCCACCCTCTCTCTTCCTAACCGAACCCTTGGGATTCTTGTCTGGTACCTTGATCCTCCAGCCCCAATCTTGCCTGGTCAACCCAAACCTTATCTTGCTTTTACCCTGGTTCAACCGGTCCCCAGGACTTCTCCGGCTGCAACAGTGCCTCAGTCACCTCAACAGGAACCACCTCCTGTTGCGACCGCTTCTGGTAAGAAGGGCAAAGCTCGCAAGGGGGAATCAAAGGAAAAGGCTTCCCCAACAAACCCTGCCCCTCCTTAGCCTCCAAATCATACCATCCAGTGTGCTTTGTGTGATGTTGTTGGTCACACCACCCATTCCTGTCCTGACTTGCCTCATCTCAAG
The DNA here is from genome assembly GCA_034641835.2 of Pinus albicaulis. NCBI lineage: Eukaryota > Viridiplantae > Streptophyta > Pinopsida > Pinales > Pinaceae > Pinus > Pinus albicaulis. The sequence continues at coordinate 1,384,231,289 of CM076574.1, forward strand.
CCCATGGTTAATGTCGCGTTCCCTAAGTCCACGGTCCCGGAAGCCTCTATTACTTCCGCGACCGCAATCAAGAACCTCAAGACTATTCACACCAACCACCCCTCTGCTTTGTGTGATCTCCATGGCCATTACATCCATCTTTGTCCCCGCCTCGAGGACTTCCGCACCTCTCTAGCCGCGGTCCACCAATTCGAGGCCAATCACAATGAGTCCACCTCTCCCCTATTTCCGCGTTTTTCTTCGGCAGAACTACTAGACATGACTGCTCCCATTGACATACCCCCTCCTGATGTCGAGATGACGGAGCCTTCATCCACCATTTTCTACCTATCATCATCCATGAGACCCTTGGGGAACATTCCCTCTAAATCCTCCCCTATTGTTTTGCTTGACCTTCCTTCAGCAATCACCCTGGGCTCAACATTGGTAGATCATTTTTCTGCTTACATTTCCGTCACTCCTTGTGACGATGCGCATGTAAACCTCTCTTCTCATGATGATGAGTCAGGTAGCTTCGCCATGTCAGGTGGTATTTCTTCCACCAGTCACCCCATATTCTATCACGATGACAACATTATGGATGAAATCCCCACCCTTGACTTTATCTATCCCCCCTTACATCGAACCCATGCGTTCGAACCACATGCACCTTGTGGCCATTACATTGAAACCCAATATTTGGGTAAGGGGCACCCATATTCGAGAGACCAAGAGAAGAAATTCCCCAAAATTCTCCTACTGTATCTGGTCGTGTTGACTTTAGTACCATTATTATTCCACATTTCAAAGAACCTCTAGAGTCCCATATCACTTCATATCACTCTAGGGATGATACCCCTTATCGTTCCCTCATCTTCCATCAGCAACCCAATCTCTTAGAAATTGTTGTTGACCAACCTATGGGTTTTCTAGGAGAGCATCGGTTCATTATCTCCAAATCCTCTCTTTGGGATAGTGACACCAGGTATGCCAACCTGAAAACATAAACTCCATTTTCGTCATATATGCAGTACTAAAAGAGATTGGTAATCCTCCATTTCCTTTCTCAAACTGCATAACCATAACAAAAACAAATGGCACACCACATCATTAAAATGTGTTTAGATTCCCTTTTTTCTAAATACATTTTGGCATGACCACACCATGCTTGGGGGCACCTATGCCCCTCAACCATAACCCTCCTCAAAATCGAATTTCTTCACTTGCAACACTCATACTAGGGGCACCACTTGGCCTCCATACTTATCCATGCTCGTGTTGATGTTCTTCGTGAGTTACCTTCTTGTACTCATGTTTTCATGGTCCCCCATTGTACCTTTACTATGTGGCAGCACCATTGAGTCGCCCTTGTTTAGAGCATCCAAGTTGAGTCATCATCACATTCATGGAGTCTATGCCGAGTCCCTTTGTACCCCGCTATAGTCCTCCATCCTTCATTGCTTGGTCTCTCTCTTGTGTCGCACATTATGGCCTTTAGTCCCACTGTCCCCTATCCCTTATGATATTGTGTCAGTCGCTGCCATGTCATTCATGCTTTTTATGCTCTAGCAAGGGAAGTCGTCCATTTGCTACTCAGTCCCCTCCATTCCATCGTCATTGGTATTAGTCTGTCAGTCACTCTACTATTTTCTCTCATGCCTTAGTTGAGGATCCCTTATTGCCTCACCTCCTTCTGTCAACATCAGCGCCATTCATTCCAGAAGACAGGTCTAGAGGGCGGTGTACCTTGGTTCCAACTTCCACTCTTGTTTGGTGCCTCGAATCAGGAAAAGGGATTTCTCATTACCCTTTGACTTGATTTTTTCTCAGCTCCAGCTCCTTTCAGCATGATCGAGATCCATACACTTGATGGTTCAGTGATGCAACAACAACTCTTGGTGATTCCCGGGTGTGTGTGAGATGTCTCAGCCCTCATGAGGGGGTGGCCCTACAGGTAGCCCCCCACATACCCGGATGACCTCTTCATTGCAGCCTTTGATGCAGCTCCATATATTTGATGATGTCAGCCTTAGCCGCTTGCAGCGCCTCTTTGATTTGCATGTATCAGTCAGATTTTGTGAGCCCTTCCCCGCTTATAGGGGGCATTTGGGTTGTATTTGTATCTCATGTACTCAGATATTATTGTATAAGTCTTGGCTGTTATCCCAGGCACAGCGTGTATGTGGGATCCCTCATTGTATTTTTATCTGGCTCATGTTTATGCCGGTTGTACTCTATGGTTCGGTCCCTTGTTTATTGGACACACTATTCTTTTGTACTTTGTCTCAGCGGGCATAGGTATGCCTCCCCTGCCGCCTTTAGCACAGGTACCCTCTCATAAAAAGAGACTTGTTGCACCTGTAAGTCTCATCTCCTTAGGGTCTAGTTCTTCAGCACATTAGGCTACCTTACATTTCTCTCTCTGACTTCCCTTTTGATGTCTGGTGATTGAGTTCTTACAACGTACTTCGGTCATACGATTTGCTCCTAACACTCGCACGCTGGGGGGCAATCTGTTACACCATTTTTTGGTCATCTAACCTCTTATCATTAGATGGACCCAAGTACACCATGTAAGACCAATTTTACCCTAAGTAAAATTGCTTTCACTATGCAAAATAAATTAATAAACCACATTTATTAGGTTGTTTATGGTCTAAACAGGAAACCCCAAAAGGAAATATTAAACAAACCTATATTTGTTTGATTTTCCTCATGGAATAATTAATTAAACCATAATTTAATTATTATTCACAGTCATGTTTAACCCAAAAACAAAAGAAATTAATTAGATAAACCTTTATTTATCTTATTATTTTCTAGGAATAATTATTTAAATCTTATTTAGATAATATTCCTTGTTAAATATGACCAAATCACCCACAAATAATTAAATAAATCATTATTTATTTGATTATCTTTTAACCACTTCCTTAAAAAGGTAAATAAATCATTTATTTATTTATTTTTGACAAATAAAGGGATTTGACCCAAGTCAAATACTTTTTCCCTCCAACGAATATAATAAAATATTCCATAAAAGGTGGATCTAGATTTGGTTAACATTATTTTAATCATGCACCAAGATCTAGAATGACCCAATATTTTGTTATAAATAGGAGGGTTTTTCCTACCATTCTTCACCTTTTGTTACCTATTAGATCACTCTGGATCTAAACTCTTGGTCTGACTTTGAGCCATTATCATTGTCATATTTTCAATTATTTGCTGTGTGAGCTCCCTTTGAGTTCTATCTTTCTCTGGGTTTTCTACACCAACAAGAGAGAGAAATACTAGATCTGAAGTGCTGAGGACTTCCAAGAACCCATCCCATTGAGGAGAATTGGAAACACCTTCTTGTTTTCCTCCCAGGTGCCCTTAATACAAAAATTCTTTCAAAAAATATTGTTCTTGTCTTATCTATTGGATGTATGGAGCAAAACCTTATTTTTACTGCTTAATGTCTCTTTATGCATAGATTTGGTTTTTTGCAGCACTTGTCTTGATCAACTAACTACAGATCTGAAGATATTGGCAGCCATATTTGATGTTAGGGCTATAAGTTATGCGTAGCTAAAGTGGTCTTTTTTCCTTCTCTGAATTCATACTAACAGTAGAGTCCCATGTTTTGAATGAAGTGAATATCAAGAGGTGTAGATGGATGGGTCTCTCTGTCCCTGATGTGTTTACCCCTTTGAGGTGGTGAACCAGGAGACTCAAGGCTTGGCTGGTCTAGAGCATTGAATGACCTAGTTCTAGGCAAACTATTTTGAGAGTCTTGGTCAAAAAGTGGGTGTAATAGAGCTGTAAAGTCTTCTGGTGCAGAGTTAGCTCTATGGATATGTCTGGAAATAGTTGATCCTTTAGGTGTGGGAGACTTCTTGAGAATTCTCTTGGGTTTGTCAACTATTTCATGTGGTTTTGGGTCAGGGAAAGCTCTTGTGTGAATGGTTCTTGAAGCCAGAATGTTGTCTTTAAACAAAGGAGCTAAATCCTGCTTGTCACTTCTGTTATGGCTGATGTTGTTATGGAGGCTAGTCTCCCAGTGGATTCTTATGTGAAACCAAGATAATCAATAGGCCTACTAATCACCAATGGAGTATTTGATCTTTAAGGAACTATGGAGTCGCCAGGTGGAAGGTTTAGGAAGTTTCTAGGAGGTACACTACCCACCACAGTGCTTATGTAATGTCCCTTTTCAAGGATGTCCTTAAAACACAACAAAGTCTAACCAAAGATGGACTAGGAGGGATTTTACCAAGTATTTCACCTCTGAAAGAGAGTGAGACCTGGAGGCTATCTGGCCCTTTCCAGACTCTGTCTAAGAGTGTGGGAGAAACACAAAAAATGATGCAGAAAGTGAATTGCAAGTAGAAGTGTTTCACTGCCAACATAACCAGAGATTGTTGGCTTTCTATGGCTCTTGTGATGTAGTAAGATGGAAAATACTCAGAAAGTTCCCCAGTGGAGTCGCCATTATGTTGGGGTTCCCATGTTTTGGCAAGTTGGCAATACCAAAAGATGAGACAACATCAGAACCACTTCAGACCTCAGGATCTAGTCCTCCTGGGTCCAGAGAGGAATCTCTCTATATGGGCAAAGTTTTTATGTCTTTGAAGCTCGAAAGTTAAGGTATTAGGATAGTTATAGGCATGGGTTTGTTTGATTGATTGTTTATTTGGTTGTTGGGAATCAGAAAGGAAGGGTTCAATGTGAGGCAAGGATGTGCAAAGAGGATTTTAGGCAAAAGAGAGATGATTCCAAAGAACACTCGAGACCATTGGGCAATGGAGTCAGGAAAGGGTTTACTTGCTATTCAATATGTAGGCTTTCAGTTGGGCTAGTGATCTAAAGCATTGGATCTTAAAGATGATAGTGTTTCATGAAATGGAAAGAAAGAAGGTGAAAGGCAAGGAAACCTCCAAGGCGGCCTTTCAGGAATCAAATCTAGGGACAGGACATGCCATTTGACAACCTGTGATCTGAAGCCTAAAAGGTTAACTCTTCAGACATGCAAACATTAAATATTTAAACATAAAGGTGAAAACCTAATATTAGAGAGAGACTTTGAAATCTCAATGCTTCGGTATCCAGCTTAAGGGAACTTAGAAAGTTTCAATTAATGGAAAGGATCCTAGTGAGACAGAGACAGAGTTCTAAACTCCTAGTATCCCAATTCATCAATTAAAACCTTAACAATAACATCTAAGAGCAGATTCATTAATTCATACATCAGATAGCAGTATATATGAGCCACTGCACTGGTTAAATTAGCTTGAAATCAATCCTCAGATAACACATACAGCAGAAAACATTGAAGGCAGGGAGATAAAAAACATAGGGTACCTAACAAGGGTAAATCCTATGCCAGATTTCTGATGCGTGCCAGAAGAAATGAAATATGATGAGCTACAAAGGTAAACAAGGAAAAATATAGAAAAACATCACCACTGCTTTAAATCAGGATCCAAAGAAATGTTCTTGTCATATTAAAGAGCAACACTAGTCATGTACAACATTACCAACAGCTTGATATTCAGTCTGAAAACATCTTCCATAGCCTATCTTAAAACTTTACACAGAGAACTATGTCTCAAGAGAAATAGCTTACAGTTCATAGATATCTAGTCAACAAACTTTTACAATTTTTTCTCATTAGTTTTATATCAGAAAGAGGGGCGGAGGAGGTAGATGAAACACCAAATGAAACATTAAACAGAGTAGGAGCAGTGGGTCGAAACCCATTCTGTTTTAAATGTCTATGCATCGAACTTATGTACTCTTTGGGTGAAAGAGTGGCCTTTTATAGGATGAAAATTACTCCAGGTATGTCTTTGATGTATCTTTGGCTGCAGTACTTGTGGTACTCTGATGAAATAAACAAAAAGGTGGAACAATGTTTCTAGGGTCTGCCATACCATGTAACCAATGCTTCTGGTAGCACCTAGACTATTGTCAGGGCAGAGATATCCTCTGGAACACGGCATAGAATGAAAACAGTATGGAAATTTCATCCTTTCCTGGGAAAGAACGTTCTGCTGATGGTGATGATGGTATCTCACTTTTTGATCCCTTAGTTTTCAACATGCGTCTTCGTCCTCTGAACGTGGAATCAAATGCTGAATGTGCAATTAACATGCCAGAATCCCTGTAATCCTGCCTCTGCTGTGTTTCGTAATCACAGTGTGTTGTGATTATGGATGCAGAGCGAAAATTTCCACTCTACAAACCCTACAAAAATGAAATAAACCAATTACGAAATCAGGGGTGGCAGAAAACACATGGTGAAGGCCTAGAGGACAAGTGGCGCATAGTGGGAACGGAGGCTGAGCAGAAGAAATAATATGGATCGTCCGATTGGATGGGATGGTGATGATGGATGGCGAAGGTTAAACAGTGGGAAAACTTTTGGTAGTGGGCGAAATACCAAGAAAATGGGAAAATGCGATGAAAAACATATGACGTGGGCTTTGGGCGGCGGGACACGGTCAAAGGCGGAGGAGACTCATTATGGACCATCGGATCTTAGGAGGAGATTGACGAACGTGATCGCATCATAGGGCAACTGATGGTGGGCTAGGGGCCTTGTTCACCTTTGACTATCCCCCAAGCATCTTGGGGGCGCGATCTCCGTCGGGTGGCCAACCTCAGATCGGACGGCGTACGTGCATATCGCGCCGGGCCCATAGTCGACCTTTAACGCCCGAGGAAAATAGTATTGAAACCCGCCTACAGCCACGTGTCAGCCGGTAATGATGATCACTGTCAAACAAGAAATATTGCCTTCCTTTCAAAAGTGGTACGATAAAGACCGCCGGTTTTGTACGGGGCACAATCGCGGGGACCACCGGGATGGCTGGATTGCGGACCGCTGATCTGCGGATTAGATCAACGGTTGTTAATGCACTCGACCATTGATCCGATAAGCGTGCTACGGGCTAGCGCCTATTTTGAGCACCCGGGTCATGTGGAGAAATGGTTTGCGGGGGCTGGTCGGAAGTGTTGGAAATATGATGTAGAGTGTTGTCCTTAATGGCAACCCACTAAATGAAGATGAAGACATGTGACAGTTGACATGTGTTGTCCTTGATGGCAATACACCTGATGAAGTTATTCTTGACTTGATGGACTTGGTAAACGATGTAAATCTGATATGATATGATGTTTGTTAGCAATATGATGCTGAGTGTCTGATGTGATATGATGTTAGTTAGCAATATGATGCTAAGTGTTGTCATTGAATGGCAACTCACTTGATGAAGAAGATGGCAACTTACTTGATGAAGTTGTGCTTGATAGAATATGTTATTGATGAAGAAAATATGATGTATCTACAGTATGTACAGAAGGCAATGAAGACAAGAATTCAGAATGTGCTCAAAGTATGATGAAAAGAGTATGTCTCTATGAATACACGGATCTGTCTAAGGAAAGTCGCGTATGCACGCGGAAAATAACGTTCCAAGTCGCATATGGGAAAAAGCGCTCAAAAAGTGCAAATACAGGGGCCCGTGGTATTGAAGACTCATGGTATTGATTTGGCTCGTGGTATTGAAGGCTCATGGTATTGCTTTGGCCCGTGGTATTGAAGGCTCATGGTATTGCTTTAACCCATGGTATTGAAAAAGGATAAACCTATATAAGGAGTAGAAATTCATTGTGCAAATCATGAGTGAGAGTGCAAGATGTCTGAGCTTGAATGAATACTTCTCTGTGAAGTATATCTGTATGGAAAGGGTAAAAGTTTGATGATAGATCTGAATCTATGATGCACTTATGAAGAAATGATGAAGCGGGATTTCTAGATCTGAAATGTACTTGTATTTGCTAGATCTGTTTATGAAAGGCTTAGATCTGAAATGAGGCGATCATATGTCTGAAGTAAAAGGGTAAATCTGAACTGAATGTCTGATTTGAAGAAGTATGCTGCTCCATGATGGTTGAAGATCTATACGCTACTTCGCCGAAGAGGAAGTGCGTATATACGCGGCTTCGCTGAAGAGAAAGCGTGTATGCGCAATAAAATTAGCTTTGTAATTTGTACTGAAGTATACGCCGGTTTATATGGAAGGAAGCGCGTATATACGCGACATCAGAGAAAGGAAAGCGCGTATGCAAACTAGGGTTTGCTGAAACAAAGGGTATGAAATATCTGATATGTTTTGCTGTGTTTCTGCTATTTGATCTGTGTTGATAAGTATCTGTTGGTGATGTATGTTTGTGCTTAAAAGTATGGAAAGGGTCCAGTTTGAAAATACGATGAAATGTGACCTGCAAGTGGTGTTCTATTGAAGTTGTTGGATCCAGTGTGAAAATTGATGAAACGTGGTCCAAGGTGGTGCTGAGGGTTGTAGCCTTCAGTCAGGGGGTGGTAGCTCCCTTCCAGGTGAGGCTGGTAAACGAGATCGGGGGGTCGTAGCTCCCTTCCAGGAGAGGCTGGTAAACGAGTCGGGGGGTCGTAGCTCCCTTCCAGGAGAGGCTGGTAAACGAGCGCAGGTGGGTGCCTGCGTGCTGGTCAAGTCTGCGCCAGCACATATGTTGTAAGATGTTTTCTCTATAATGAAATATTGAAGGCTGAGCAACTGCAGCGGTGGTTTTCTCCCGATTTGGGTTTCCACCTAAAAATCCTGGTGTTCATGTGTGATGCTTTGTGTGATGGCTTATTCTGTTTTTACTGCACATGTTTACTGTTTATTAAACATCTGATGAATGAATGATGGAATAATAGGAGTGAAGATTTAATGACATATCTAGATCTCTGTGTATACGCTAGTTTCATAAAGGGGATCCGCGTATATACGCTAGTTTACTGAAGGAAAGTAGCGTATGGGTTTTAGGGAATGAAAAAGTAAAAAGATTTGATTATGCAGTAAATACTGATTCACCCCCCCCTCTCAGTATTTTTCCCAACAATTGGTATCAAAGCGGGTCCTTGTGCAGAAGCTTGATCGCTTAAAGGAGATCCGTCGCAATGGGAAGTCAAGAAGGAGTAATGTCTATAAAGCCACCTCTATTCAATGGAAGCAATCCGATATTCTGGAAGGTACGTACAAAAGCATATCTGCAAAGTCTTGGTGCAGATGTATGGGCAATCGTGGAAGAAGGTTATCAATACCCGGCAAGTATTCCTACTGATGCAGCTGAAAGAAAGAAGTATGAAATCAATGCCAAAGCAGTGAATGTTTTGCTGGGAAGCATGTCTGAATCAGAATTTGCTAAAGTGATGCAACTACATTCGGCAAAAGACATATGGGACAAAATCATTCTAAGCTATGAAGGAGACACAAAGGTAAAAAGTGCAAAACTCCAAACTCTTAGAATTGAATATGAAAATTTGAAGATGCACAGTGATGAAAGTGTTGCCAGTTTCTTTCTTCGTCTAGATGATTTTGTAAATCGGATGAGAAATTTGGGTGAAACCATGGCTGATACTACTCTGGTAGAAAAGGTCTTAAGATCTTTGACTTCAAAATTTGACTCTAAAGTTTCAACTATTGAAGAAAGGCAAGATCTGCAATCGCTTACTATTGTTCAATTACATGGTACTCTGACTGCTTTTGAAATGAGACAAGGAGGTCCTTCTCAAATAAGAGAAGCTTCTTTTAAGGCATCTACAAAAGGAAAGGAAAAGGAGGTTTTCAAAGAATCCAGCTATATATCCGATGAAGAAGAAGCGAATTCCGTGAGAAAGCTCCAACTAGGTACTGGAAGATTCAAAGGTAAGCTTCCCTTCAAATGTTTTGAGTGTGGAAAAGTTGGTCATTATGCTGCTAAATGTCCTTATAGAGAAAAGCATGGTAAAGGGAAACAATTTGAAAAGAGAAAGAGTTATTATGCAAAAGAAGATGAGGATGAAGTGTCCAGTGAAGATGAAGAAGATTCTGACCAAGATCTAAAAGTGCTCATGGCTAAGAAGCAAAAGAAGAAGGTTACTCGAGGAAAGGAGATACCTCATAAATCATGTATAGCAAAAATTGAAGAAGATGAAACGGATTCTGACGAAGATCTACAAGCACTCATGGCAAAGAAGAAAAAGGAGAAGGCCACTTGTAATACTCTTCTTTGTGCAAACAATAGTAAAGATAATGAAAGTAAAGTTGTGGATCTAGAAGAAGCTCTCAAGATTAAAGAAGAAGAACTACAAAGTTCATACAATAAGCAAGAAACTGTCTATAAAGAGATGATCTCACAAATGAAAGATCAAATCGAAATGCTGAATGAACAGATGGACAAGTATCAAAGGTTTCATACTTATGCATCCAATCGAATTAAAGATCTAGAAGCAGATCTTGAAAAATCAAGCAAGAAGAATGAAGGACTTGAAGCTGCTATCATCTTTCTGCAAGCAGAGCTAGAACCATCAAGTAAGGAGAATGAGGAACCTCTACAATCCTTTGAAAAGGAAGGCCTTGAAGCAGAAATTATCTCTCTCAAAGAAGATCTGGAAAAATCAAATAAGAAGAATGAAGAGCTGGAACAAACATGTGAAGAAAACGAAAATTGGCTGAAAGAAGAAATCTTAAATCTGAAGGATCAAGTTGAAGATGGAAGAAGAAAAGAAGAAAGCATGACAAAGCAATGCCAAGCCTTGGAGGTTGAGGTAAACATTCTCAAAGGTAAATTGGAAGAAAAGGTAAAACTGTTGAGGTTTCATGATAGTACTAATATTCTGGACAATATTATGAGTAATCAAAGGTCTCCTGCTATCAAACATGGTCTTGGTTTCCATGAAACTGTTAAAGGAGAATCTAGCTCACAAGGAAGTGCCAAAAATTCAGAGGATGTCAATGTAAAACCTGATGTGTTGAAAGAAACAAAAGATCAACCAACAATCATGAATTCTCAAAGGAATTCATTCAAGAACGTTGAATGTTTTAAATGTCATAATTATGGGCATGATACAGTAAATTGCAGGAGCAGATCATTTCAGCCACAAACAAACAAGTTCTACTCAGAAAGGTACTCTAGCTTCTTCAGGGGATATTGTTTTTCATGTAACAAGTATGGACATAAAGCAGTTGATTGTAAAAGGAGGAAGAATAGAAATACTCATTATGATTCTTATGTTTATATCTCTGGCCACATGAGATGTTATGTTTGTAATAAGTATGGACATGTAGAAAAAGAATGCAGGATGAACAGATCTGGGAAAGTGGACAATTTTCAGCACATTGTTGGAAAGCTCAAGCAAATTTGGAAAAAGAAGGAGGACCGATCAGAAACGTAGGGAATTCAGACCCTACTGCAGTCATCTGCTTCTGAAGCTTACTTCTCTGATTGACTGCAGGAATTATGTGAGATACATTATGAGAATAAGTAATGTATCGTCACAGGGGGAGCAATGTATGATGTCTCTCATGTTTGATTTGATTATTCTGGTTATATGTATTTCTGACAGTGCATCTGGTGTGAAGAAAAGACAGGAACAGAAGGTAAAATTGCAGAAGGAGATGAAGGTGTGAAATTTTCTATATTTCACTTTCCATACGCGGGTTCTATGAAACAAAGTCGCGTATACACGCGAGTTACAGCAGACACAACCGCGTATGCATTAATGATAAGGAAATTTATCTGATAGCTGAAGATCTGGAGTAGAAGTCCAGGGGGAGCATCAGTCTAACTGCTGATGATTGCACTATTAGCATTATTATGGTTATGAAATGATACATGGGTTCTTGTGTTGAACATTATGGATGAAGATTGGTTGTTTTATGATGAAGAGCATTCGTTGTTGAGATGAAAGTCTTATAATTCAGAGATGAGGACAGATCATGCAGAGATTGTTACTTGCTGTTGAAGGTGCTTCAGATTGCAAGCTAAGGAATAGCATTGGTTTAGGGGGGAGCAGTAGGTTGAATACTAATGATTGCATTGTTGGCAATATGACTGCTTGTTCTTTGGTTTATGTGATACTCATGCTCAAATGATGATGAATTGGTACATTGTTTATTATGATGAGATTTTGAGCCCTGGTTGTCCTTTGTACTCACACATGGATGAGTTGGATGTCATTTGATTCAGAAATAAATCATGCAGAATGTGTTACTATGGTTGAGAGATCTTTTGCCTTCATATGTTACTTCATGTTAAATCTTGAAGATCATGGTGATGTTGGACCACATGGATGATTACTTGACACCTATGTGAAGATGTTGTTCTAATATGAGAATCTCTCTTGGAAAGATTGTATTGATGCTGCAAAGAATCTGAAGGCTTGGTTACTATTGTGCTGATGCTACAACCGTTGGATGACGCTTGAAGACACAACTACACTGTTCTATCTATATGTAGCCCAGGGAAGCATTCAAATGTCTCAGAAAGAAGCTGAACACTGTATTTGCCTCTCAGAGAATCAGATCTGGTTGAAATTTAGAAGATGGCTTGGGATACGCGGGTTTCCTGAAACACAGTCGCGTATATACGCGAGTTCCTGCACAGAAAACCGCGTATGTTTGGTTGCTGGAGATTTTTGGTTGGTTCAGCTCTCTTCAGCACAGCTACAGTGCTGTTTGGTATCTCTGATACTGTTTGGTATCTCTGGTGGTGTTCCAGTTCTCATAATTCTGTTTCTAATGCTTTGATGAAGATGCCTTGATGATTTGTTGGTGGAAGTTTTCAGGATGCACAAACTAAGGGGGAGCCTTAGTCATTTGGAAAGATTGCTTGGTTGCACAGATTCAGGGGGAGCATTAGCATTGCTGAGTATAATGCAGTGTTGGCATTATGATGGTTCTGTTATATGATCTCTCTTGAGGTCTTCTTGGTATTGGTCATGAAAAGTCATATTTGTATTTTTGATGAAAAGGTCATGATGAGACCCTTGATGTAAAATCTGTAATATTCAGTCATGTATGAACTTGTCAAATTTGTAAACCCACTTGGTTGGGTAGCTGAGTCAATTTTTTTTGTAAACCCACTTGGTTGGGTAACTGAATTGAAATGTGTAAACCCACTTGGTTGGGTACTTGAGTCTCATATGTAAATCCACTTGGTTGGATATTTGATGTAAGTATGAGTCTTTGGTGATAGGAAGAGTCATGTACCTTATTGAAAATTATGTTTGAAGTTTCAGCATGAACTCAGGGGGAGCTTGGCCACTTCAGCACATATCAGATCTGCAGAATGTTTCTTCCACCTGAGGAGGAGAGTGTTGGTTTTTGATCCGCCCTTTGCCCTTGATGTCAAAGGGGGAGAGTGACATGGTGTTTGAATGAAGGGAAGATAATGATGTCACATATTTGGGAGAGTGACATATTTGGGAGAGTGACATGGTACCTATCTGTTGTGGTAACAAAACACCATCGTGGTTGCCATCAAGTCCAAAGGGGGAGATTGTTGGAAATATGATGTAGAGTGTTGTCCTTAATGGCAACCCACTAAATGAAGATGAAGACATGTGACAGTTGACATGTGTTGTCCTTGATGGCAATACACCTGATGAAGTTATTCTTGACTTGATGGACTTGGTAAACGATGTAAATCTGATATGATATGATGTTTATTAGCAATATGATGCTGAGTGTCTGATGTGATATGATGTTAGTTAGCAATATGATGCTAAGTGTTGTCATTGAATGGCAACTCACTTGATGAAGAAGATGGCAACTTACTTGATGAAGTTGTGCTTGATAGAATATGTTCTTGATGAAGAAAATATGATGTATCTACAGTATGTACAGAAGGAAATGAAGAAAATAATTCAGAATGTGCTCAAAGTATGATGAAAAGAGTATGTCTCTATGAATACGCGGATCTGTCTAAGGAAAGTCGCGTATGCACGCGGAAAAGAACGTTCCAAGTCGCGTATGGGCAAAAGCGCTCAAAAAGTGCAAATCCAGGGGCCCGTGGTATTGAAGACTCATGGTATTGATTTGACTCGTGGTATTGAAGGCTCATGGTATTGCTTTGGCCCGTGGTATTGAAGGCTCATGGTATTGCTTTAACCCATGGTATTGAAAAAGGATAAACCTATATAAGGAGTAGAAATTCATTGTGCAAATCATGAGTGAGAGTGCAAGATGTCTGAGCTTGAATGAATACTTCTCTGTGAAGTATATCTGTATGGAAAGGGTAAAAGTTTGATGATAGATCTGAATCTATGATGCACTTATGAAGAAATGATGAAGCGAGATTTCTAGATCTGAAATGTACTTGTATTTTCTAGATCTGTTTATGAAAGGCTTAGATCTGAAATGAGGCGATCATATGTCTGAAGTAAAAGGGTAAATCTGAACTGAATGTCTGATCTGAAGAAGTATGCTGCTCCATGATGGTTGAAGATCTATACGCTACTTCGCCGAAGAGGAAGCGCGTATATACGCGGCTTCGCTGAAGAGAAAGCGCGTATGCGCAATAAAATTAGCTTTGTAATTTGTACTGAAGTATACGCTGGTTTATATGGAAGGAAGCGCGTATATACGCGACATCAAAGAAAGGAAAGCGCGTATGCAAACTAGGGTTTGCTGAAGCAAAGGGTATAAAATATCTGATCTGTTCTGCTGTGTTTCTGCTATCTGATCTGTGTTGATAAGTATCTGTTGGTGATGTATGTTTGTGCTTAAAAGTATGGAAAGGGTCCAGTTTGGAAATATGATGAAATGTGGCCTGCAAGTGTTGTTCTATTGAAGTTGTTGGATCCAGTGTGAAAATTGATGAAACGTGGTCCAAGGTGGTGTTGAGGGTTGTAGCCTTCAGTCAGGGGGTCGTAGCTCCCTTCCAGGTGAGGCTGGTAAACGAGATCGGGGGGTCGTAGCTCCCTTCCAGGTGAGGCTGGTAAACGAGATTGGGGGGTCGTAGCTCCCTTCCAGGAGAGGCTGGTAAACGAGTCAGGGGGTCGTAGCTCCCTTCCAGGAGAGGCTGGTAAACGAGCGCAGGTGGGTGCCTGCGTGCTGGTCAAGTCTGCGCCAGCACATATGTTGTAAGATGTTTTCTCTATAACAAAATATTGAAGGCTGAGCAACTGCAGCGGTGGTTTTCTCCCGATTTGGGTTTCCACCTAAAAATCTTGGTGTTCATGTGTGATGCTTTGTGTGATGACTTATTTTGTTCTTACTGCACATGTTTACTGTTTATTAAACATCCGATGAATGAATGATGGAATAATAGGAGTGAAGATTTAATGACATATCTAGATCTTTGTGTATACGCTAGTTTCATAAAGGGGATCCGCGTATATACGCTAGTTTACTGAAGGAAAGTAGCGTATGGGTTTTAGGGAATGAAAAAGTAAAAAGATTTGATTATGCAGTAAATACTGATTCACCCCCCCCCCTCTCAGTATTTTTCCCACCGCCGGTTTTGTACGGGGCACAATCGCGGGGACCACCGGGATGGCTGGATTGCGGACCGCTGATCTGCGGATTAGATCAACGGTTGTTAATGCACTCGACCATTGATCCGATAAGCGTTCTACGGGCTAGCGCCTATTTTGAGCACCCGGGTCATGTGGAGAAATGGTTTGCGGGGGCTGGTCGGAAGGGGCTAAGCCTACAAATGACAAAGGGGTGATTTTGGCCCAATTTTCATGTATTTTGAGACCAAAAGAGGGCAACGGTAGAGGGGAAAAGGGGTTATTTGGGCAAACAAACGGGTATTCGTGAGGCTTAGGAGGGATTTGGGACGATTTAGGGGATTAATGGGGAGAAAGGAGAGAAGTAAAAAGGGGAGAAAACAGAGGTTAAATGGGGGTGAGATAAGAGGAAAATAGAGCCTTTTGGGCAATCGCTTCACAGCAGAAAGGATTTCTCATGTAAAAAGCAGTGGGGATTCATTTAAAGGACAAAGGTATAGGGAGGGTTCAAGGGTGATGTGTTTTCAGGGGAAATCCATTCCTTGAAGACTTAAAAACAATTTAGCCCCCCTGTTTGATTGTAAAAAAAAATTCATAGGAGGCTAACAGACCCGACTACTCATTCATAACTCGCCCATGATGCGCTCCTGCTGTCCGTTCAGGGCTACCCGACAGAATGTGCAGAAGCCACTTGACTAGCCCGTGCTACACTCCTATGCACTTTGCTTCAACTATGAAGAATTTTTTAGAGGTATTTAGTTTTTCCCTACCTTTTCATACATTCTAAAGGTAAAAGAATTAAAAAATAAGGGTGAGCTTAAAGAGAAGTTGAAAAAACCTTAAAGGAAGAAAGGCTAGGTCCCCATGGTTGCAAACATTACTAATTCAAAGGGCACCCATCCATTTACATGCTAAGAACACACTAAGGCCCAAATTGGTTTTCTTCACTCATCCATCTCTTCCATTTATAGTCACCACCTGTATCATTCTCATTAACCTCTCATTTTCCCTCTCCATATCATCTTCGAAGAAGATCAGGTTTTTGTTTTGAAAGGAAAAAGTAAAGAAAAATATGCCTAGAGAAGGCAGTGTTGAAAGTGGCGAAAAATGCCAAAGGCATAGAGAACAGAAGAGGAAGGGTAAGAAATAAAATACTTTTGATCCTGTAAACACTAAATAATTGACAACCTCTCCTACTATATTTTCATATTTCCAAGAAGTAGGATGCTATGAGTTCTGTGAGAAAGTGCAAAGAGTCCAAAGTCACCCTCAATTGACCAAAATTTTTGTCCTTAACCTCCATGACCACCAAGTACATCTAGCTGGAGTGAATTTTGAGCTGACCACCAATGAAATCTCTATGGCCACTAGAATACCTTGCATGGGGGAAAAATGGTTCAAACAAGTGTATATGGACCTAAGCCATTATCAGCCCTTCTTAAAACCAAGTTTCCAAACTGATTGCAAGACCATTTTCCCCTTTTCTGATTTTTTGGACAGATATTCTCCTTTAATGAAAATCATTATGAAATAATTCACCTATGAGGGTAGATTTTCCAGAGTCTATTCCTACCATATAAGACTACTCATGCATTTTACTAAGGCCAAACTACTTCATTTTCCCTACTACCTTTATAAAACTATTTTTAAAAGGTCATCCATTGTGCAGAAGAGGCCTCCCTCCCAAAAAATGTCAAATCCTTTCCACCATTCCCTCATCAAAATTATTTTCTTACACCAATTGGAGCAACAAGACATCCCATGGGAAGTTTTCATCTCCCTTGATGTTTTCACAAACCCACAGCCTCTTCCTTTGCAAATTTTACCATCATCATCTCAAATTCCTCCTCCCACACCTCCATCACCCTCCACTGACCATGATTCATCGTCTTCACATGAATCATATCCCCAAACAAACCTCCCTCTTTCACCTTCCCCTAAAGCATAAAAACAGGAAGAAATAAGTGACAAGGAGGAACATGACAGTCAAGAAAAAAATGACATTAAAGGAGAAGAAATAAGTGATGAAGAGGAGTAAAATGAAAGTGAAGAAAGTGAAAATTATGGAGAAGATACCAAGGACAGTGAAGAGGAGGCAAATGAAAGCAGTAAAGAAAACAGTGAAAAAAGCAGTGGGCTAAATGATGAGGAAGGTAACAAAGAAGATAGTGATGACAAAGAGGAAGAAAACAGTGACCAAGATAAACATGGTAGTCATGAAGAAAGTGATGAAAAAGAGGAAGAAAATAGTGACCAAGATGAACATGGTAGTCATGAATAAAGTGATGACAAAGAGGAATATGTAAGTGAATAAATTGATGAGGAAGAAGACAAAGAAGAAAGTGTTGATTAAGAAGAAAGTAGTGACAAAGGCAGTGAAACAAAAAGTGAACAAGAAGGCAAAGGCAGTGAACTAGATGAGGATGAGGAAATCAATGATAGACCAAGGAGAAAGGCAGATTTTGATGAGAAAAATGATGAAGGTAAATAAGAAAGAAGTGAGCCCAATAGCAGGGATAAAAGGAGCAGTGAAAAATATGACAATAGAAATCAAGAAGAAACAGAGTTTGAAGGTAATTTTAGTGGGAAAAACAATGAATATAGTGGGAAAATCAGTGTGGGTATAGACACACATAATGAGGCAGAAAATGACAGTGATGGTGAAGAAGAAGATCATGACAGTGCTCATGAACAAAGCAATGATAATGAAGAAAATAATTCAGAGGGAAAAGATAATAGGCATAGCAAAGATGAAGAAAACAATGAATATGCCTCTAACAGTGAACCCACAAAAAATTCAAGTAGTGATAAAGAGGCATAATTTGAAAGTGAGGATAGTGGGGAAAATCATGAAGAGGAGGATAGTCATGAAGATACATATGTAGAAAGAAATGAGGAAGACACCTCTAATGTTGCAAATACAGAGGATTACAATATGAAAATCTTGACAGTGATACTAAAATGAGAGAAAATGAAAATGCCTCTCAAGAAGGTAGTCAAGAGCAAAGTCAGGAAGAAATACATACAGAAATCATAAATGAGAAGAAAAATAGCCCTAAGGTCACCAATGATAATGGTATTCAAATGAAACTTGTTGCAACTTGTACTCTCACTTACCAGATAGGATCAAGGAAATTTTTTGTTGCCTCTAAGAGGCAAGGGACCTTGCCATCTACTTCAGCTCAACCATTGGACAAAGGTAAGAAAAAAGTGAAAGAAGAAGAGAAAGATCATGAAAAAGAAAGATATTTTGAATTCATTCACATAGACAGTGATGATGAGAATGAAAAAAGAATTTCAGACTCCCTCCTCCAAGATAGGAATGCACAAATTAGGACTTGGAGACTGAATTAGAAAGATCAAAGGATGTCATTCAATTCTATCAGATGAAAAACAAGAAAATGAGTGCCCAACAAGCCATCCATGAAACAAGAACACTCTGGTACCAGAAATAGGCTTAAAGGGCACAGGTGAAGTTGGCAGAATTCATGGGCACTTATGAGGAGAGTAGTGATGAGGAAGGTAAAACTAGAAGGAGACCTAGAACTATGGGTCTAAGGAAAGCATTGGCAAAGCAGAGAGAAGAGGAATCAGCCCAAGCGGAAGAACTTTCTCTCCAAGAACTCCTTGCACTAGAAATTGAACATGATATGGAATCATGGCTTGAGAGGGCTCACATACACCTTGAAGCCAAGTTGGAGAAGGACAATAGAGACTTGGATATACAAAGAAGAATGGCTAAGAATTATGCTCAAAGAGACCAATTTGCAAGGAAAAAACTCACAAGGGCCAAAATTGAGATCCAAGCACTAAAGGAGGAAATAGACCAAGATAGCCTTGGTATTTTGGCTTAAGATTCTCTATAGGCCTCCTAGGACCCATGAGGTACTTATCCACCAAATTTGGGAGAAATTGGACAAGTTTTTTTTTTTTTTGCAAATTTTGAGGCTAGGAGCGCAGCACACATAGTGCTACAATATTTTTCAGGGCATCTTCTGGAGGCAAGGCTTCCATTTTTTGATTCTTCATCATGAGAGGAAAATTCTCACCATTTTTCAGATCAATTGGAGTTTTTTTGGTCCTCCAAAAGGGTCAAAAACACCCAATTTTTTACCATTATGCCTGCTTTTCAGGACATGTGTTGCGCTCCTACCAGTCTTGGCATTTTTAAATTTTGGATAGGTTTCAGACGTCATATTAGAAAACCAATGATATATATGGGAAGTAGACTTAAATGGATTTCCAACAAGCCATCATGGAGCCTTATTCGACATTGGGAAGACCCTCAAAACAATGCTGTAAGAAGACCCATTTTTTATGTTCCTGTGCTACGCTCCTGACATGCAAATTCAAATTTCACACACAGTGCTATGCTCCTATGGTTGAAAATTCAAAATTTGCATTCTGAAAGTTTTTGAAGCCATATCAGAGCCTAAAGGTCAATTTAATTGCTAAAAATGGCCGAAAAGATATTTATTTTAGATATTTTTGTGCCTTGGGCCTTGCATGGCCACAAGGACAATAGAGATACTTCTGATTATCCAATAGACTCCTAGATGCTCTATTTAGGTTTTTTTCTCCTCCTTTATTTTTATACAAAACATGATGATTCATTTTAATAGTGGTATTTTGATGTTTTAAAGAGAAATACATGGTTTTTGGAAGTTTAAGAACAATTTAGTGTTGTGGAGCTTATGGATGATTTTCCTTGTTTGATAATGATGAAGGCTTGCTTATAGGATTCCTGAGTTTAGATAATGGTGATGTATCTCTTCTTTTTCCATGTTTTTCTTGTTTATCATATGTCCATCTTTCTATATTGCAATAGATCAAAAGAGTATAGGATGAGAAATGTTATTTAAGGCACCTCAGTCCTCCTGTTTGCTATTGTCTTCATGTTTTCCTTTGCTGGGTTAGTTTAAGGAATTCTTAGTTGATCCTTAGGCCCACCTAAGCTTGTATATTTCATTATTGGATTAATATGATAGTTTATAAACATGATTCATGGTAAGCCCTGCTTGTTTTATGTTATCTAAAATCTATCTTGAAATCTCTCTTTGATGTGTTGATTGATTAGGTTAAGCCAAAGAGGTCTTGTTTCGATCTTGCCCTTTGTATATGCCTATCAGTTTGCCTCAAAGTTCTTTATATTTTAATGAATGATGTTTAGGTGTTCCCTCTTCATTTATTGATGCTATTTGTCTGATCCAAGTGGATATTGGTGGTCACCCACCTATTCCACTTTTGGCCCCACCATTGTCTCTTTCAGTTTTTCAGTTTCGGCACAACTTACTATTTTTAGCAATTTTTCGGGTCCTGAACTTTCGAAGCCATTTTGCGGCCTAAATGACGTTTTTTGGGAAAAATGGGAGCAACATGGGTGCATATATTGATTTTTCTCACTTTAAATTTGTATTCCTCGGTTATATCTTTCTAGCAAGGTATGGTACGCATCAAACATAGATCGTATGACAAAGTTACGTCCCTGGGAAGTTGAAACACTAGTTTACCCAAACGGGGCCCATAGTTTTGGCGCTTCATCTCCTAGGGTTAGGGTTTTGGCTATTTAGGATTTCCCATTGTTTCTAAATAATAAATATTCCCTTGAGCCTCATTGTAACTCAATTCAGAGGCCTATAGCCACCACATCTCTTCTTAGAGATAGCTACCAGCGCCCTAGCTAGTTTTATTTCCATTCTGTCTGTAAGCAAATTTCAGTTCTTTGATATTAATGAAATGAAGTGTTATTTCCAATGAATGTCTATATTTATGGTTATATGTTTATTCTATCGCATTTCTGTATAAATTCGGATCAGTGGTATCAAAGCAGTCTACTTTTCTCGATCCTTCTTTGCATGTCCCCAACGAGGATGGGGTATAATGAGTTAGGGCTCGATCTGGTGGAACCTTTGCAAGATCAGCCTCGTAAACCCCGATGGACTGCCATGGGGGATGAAAAGGAAGATGATGGGGCATAATATCCTATCAAAATATTTCTCGAGGAGGCCCTCAAAAAACAAAGGAACACGATGATGGATAACTTTTCCCATATCCTTCAACGACTGCCCACCGGCGGTACATCCTCTTCCAGCAGCCACTCTGGAGGTGCAACTCCTTTTAAGGTACAAGTAAATTTTGAAATTCCCATATTTGAGGGTCAAATAAATATAAATGCCATAGATAGATGGTTGAATCTATTAGAAGGATATTTCTCGGTTCATGACTTTTCCGATAGGGAGAAGATTATTTTTTCACTCCTCAAAGCTACCCCCCATGTCAAGGACTGGTGGGAAACCCACTGTGAGAAAAAGGACGAGATAGAACCCCCTCTATTCTCAGCCATAACCACTTGGAATTATTTCCAAGACGCCATCAAGGAACAATACTATCTCATGGGGAGCTATGAGGACAACTACATACAATGGAACATGCTGCGACAACAAAGGGATCAAGATGTGCATGAGCTGACGAATCTATTCCATACCCTACACACCAAGTTGGGTATCAAAGATTCAGAGAAACATCTGGTGCTAAAGTATCGCAGTTGTCTACACAAATACATTCAAGAGGAAATGGAGTTCCTCGAAATCTCCTCGCTTGGTACGACATACTGGTATGCTACCAAGATTGAGCATAAATTCAAACAGAAGAAGCGACACTTTGGATCTGGGAATCAAAAACAAGGGAAAGGTGCTCCCAAACTATAGAACAAAGGACATAGCCAAGGCATGGTGACTCAAGACAACCTGTCGAAGCCACAAGCAAAGAACAACACCGCAAAGCCAAAGAAGGACATGGGAAAGTGGTGTGAGTTCCATAAGAGCTCCACTCACAACACAAGTGAGTGTCAGGCCAAGCAGTCGCTGGTGGTTGAGATGAGGGCTTTTGAGTTAGATGCATGCTTTGACTCTAAATCGGAACCTGAAAAAGGGAATGACAAAGTGAAATATATTATTAATGCAGAGCCCAATGCCACTGTTGCCACTACGAAGATCCAGAAGGAGGAACCGGAAGATCCAGAGGAGGAGGAACGTCTCTTCCACTCCCAGATGTGGGTAAAGGGATCCCTGGTACATTTCATTGTCGAAAATGGGAGCCAAAAGAACCTCATTTCAGTAGATTCCATGAAGCGGTTGGGCTTGCCGACCACAGCTCACTCACATCCATAAACCTTCAGGTGGCTTCACCAAGGATGAGATCTCTGCGTCAACCAGCAGTGCCGCCTTCCCTATAGCATCAAGCCCTTCACGGATGAGGTATTATGTGACGTTGATCCTATTGATGTTTCTGATGTATTATTAGGACAACCATACTTGTGGAAGTGTCATTTTGTGTATGAGTCTCGGCCTTGTGCTGTTATTGTTACTTTTGGAAATAAGTTGTAGAGGATACCAGAGGTACCACCTCCTACCGCTATCTCTTTGGTTACTGCAAAACAATGCAGTAAGCTCATTTCCCAAACCAGGAAATTTTTTTTCCTGATGATCCACCCCTAGGGCAAGAAGAAGACTGTAGCCATGACCTCTAGACAGGGCTCCTCTGCACGACAACAATAAATGGATAAGGTTGTGGAGGAGTACAGGGACATCTTCACCTCACCCACAGGGTTTCCTCTGCACTGTCAGTTCAAGCACCTGATTGATCTGACCCCAGGTGCATCGCTACTGAATGGACCAATCTACCGGTGCTATATTCTAGAGAATGATGAAATCAAGAGAAAGATTCAGGAGCTATTGCAGATAGGTTACATTTGACCAAGGTCATCATCATGTGGGAGCCCGATCGTGTTTGTACAGAAGAAGGATGGGACGTGGAGACTCTGTATTGACTATCAGGTGGTGAACAAGATCACTGTCCAGAATAGGTACCTGATCCCACGGATTGATGACCTTCTAGACC
Source organism: Pinus albicaulis (assembly GCA_034641835.2). NCBI lineage: Eukaryota > Viridiplantae > Streptophyta > Pinopsida > Pinales > Pinaceae > Pinus > Pinus albicaulis. Next base: position 1,384,254,456 of record CM076574.1, read on the forward strand.
AACTCAAAGGTGCAAAATATTTCAGCAAGATCAAATTGAAGTCTGGGTATAACCAGGTGCCAATTGAACCCTCCAATGTGTGGAAGACTGCCTTCAAAGCCAAGGAAGGCCTTTTCGAATGGCTAGTCATGCCTTTCGGGTTGACGAATTCTCCCACAACCTTCATGAGGATGATGGATGACATATTGCGGCCATTCACCAACTCATTTGTAGTAGTGTACTTGGATGACATTTTGATCTTCAACCAGAATTGGGAAGAGCACCTTCACCACATCCGACAAGTCCTCTAAACACTACGGCAACACAAGTTGTGTGCCAATTTGGAGAAGTGAACTTTTGGCATGACCGAGGTTCAATATCTAAGATAAATTATTGATGAAAGGGGGGTGCATGTGGATCCAGCCAAGATCCAATTCATTCAGGATCGGCCAGCCCCAACTATTATAATAGAGATTCACAGCTTTCTGGGTCTTGCTAATTTCTACCATAGGTTCGTGTTGGGATTCTCTCATATCACTTGGTCCTTAAGTCAAATCACCAAGGGAAGAGTGAGAGTGAAATTATTTTGGTTGGAACCTCAACAGAAGGCATTCATAGAATTGAAAAATCGCCTCTCTTCTGCCCCAGTGCTCACATTAATAGACTTGCAACAACCATTTGAGATCGAGACATATGCCTCTGAGTATGCTATTGGGGCAGTTCTTACTCAACAGGGACATCCAGTGGCATATCATAGTGAGACATTGTCTGACACAATTGACAAGTATCCCACTTATGACAAAGAAATGTATTCCATTATGCAAGCTTGTCGAAAATGGAAGCATTACATTTTGGGGAAGGAAACAATCATCCACACAAACCATCGGCCCCTGCAGTTCATACAGACACAAGGGAAGTTGCAGAATGATCGCCATAAGAAGTGGTCCACATATCTGCAGCAGTTTCATTTGAACATCAAGTGCCAGAAGGGTAGCACCAATAATGTTGTAGACTGCCTTAGCTAACTACCGATCGTGGTGCTCACCACCGTTCTCAACTCTTGTGGGCACGAGACTCTTGATTGGCTGCTTCTCTATGAGAGTGACCCAAAATTCAGCCACACTTCCAAGGCACTCTTGGGGGGTACGCAAGTTCCAAATTTTCACCTCCAAGATGCACTTTTATGTCACCTGGGACACCTTTGTGTTCCTTCAAGTGAGCGTGCCAATATGATATGGGAAGCACACTACAGTCGAGTCGCTGGTCATTTCGGGGTTGTTGGAAATACTGAAAGGGGGGTGAATCAGTATTCCTTTCAATTAGAGCATTAGTTAATCTTCAATTATTATCATTGTTTGTACAATGATATTAGAAAACAAGAGGAACACAAATGCACACAGTTTTAAGGTGGAAACCCACTCTGGGACAAAAACCACCTAATGCTTTTCTAATAATTCTTTAATATTCAACTCCAATTGAAAATAAAGCTCCAAATTCCTAGAATCTAGAAAATAATTCTTCTCCAACTCCCATTGGATGGACGCTCCAACGCCCGAGATTATTAAGTATTCACTTGAACGGATGCCCCAACACCCAATGAGCTACAACTAACCCTAGCACCACCCTACCACCCTATAGAAGAATAAAAGAAGAATGAACTCCCGTACCGTGGAAAATGGTCCACTTTAAAATGATATAGAATGATGTAGAAGAAGAAGATATAATAGACCATAACCCCAACTTTGACACAACCACCTAATGATGATCCTAGACCTTCCAACACTGCCTCTTCAACCCTTGGAAGATAGACACTAGTACAATTTTTACAATAATGTATTTTCAATGAATTAGTACAATAATACCTTTACAATGATTGTATGCAGTGCTGCCCACTTGAAGACTTCATATGATGAACTTCTTGCTGCTATTATTCACCTTGGTTGTTGCTATTTTCATGCTACCTTCAGCTACACCTTGCTTTGCTTTGATGCCATAGAAATTCTGGTCTTTTGGAACCCTTGACAACACATGATCTAGCTTTTTCTTGCCTTCTAGGATCTTGATATTGAATCTGGTGTATCTCTGTTATTTAAAATCCTAAATATCTAATTTTTGGTCCTGTAGTAGTCATATGAATCATCTTTCCAATGCCACAGGTTTGACCCAATTTGGATTCTTCAAGAGAGAGTTATACCCAATCTCTCACAATTCCCTACTTATGGATTGTTTCAATAGAGTGAAATTGTATGGCGTGCCACATGTCATTGTGTCTTCATTCAACTCTAAAATTGATAGAGAGAAAACAAAATTTTGTGCACTATCTGTCAATTTCTACGGAATTCCAATCCGATACTCAGAGAGAGAGTTATGATGATTTTAACAAGGTCACTTCTTTGAGATTAATTTCAGGAGCCTGCAAAAACCGTGACTTCCATAGATCATATATCCAAAAATATTGTGCACCTTGATCTGAAATTTTTACCGCAGCTTCATCAGGATTTCGGATTCACCTCATAAAAATTTCAGCTTCTTAACATTCATAGAAAAAAAAGCTAGAGCGACAATGCCGCGATGACCTGTTCCAGATGACGAAATCCCTTACATAAGGAGGAAATGAGGATCAAAATTTATATAAATGCTTAGGTTGAGAGGGGCTTTAACAAGTGAATGTGGAAGGTATTTTAGGAGCTTAAAAATTATTAATTATGACTTTTGAATGACCCATGCCCCAACCCCATGGGGTTTTAGCCCACTAACTGGGGGTACAAACTTCAAACATGAATATCTCTCAAACCGTGAAGAATTACATGGTGTTCCATATATCAATGGAAAGATCTCAACAAGTAGAAACCATAAAAAGAATTATTGACCCAAAATATATTAATTTGGTATGTCAAAATTCCCATGCAATATTGGGTTAGCCCCTAGTGTTGTTTGGGTTGACATCAATGACAACCATTGATCAACAGGGGTTGAGAAAACAGTAGCAGTGTTGCAGAAGTATTTCTATTGGCCAAACCTTCGAAAGGATGTCGAGAAGCACATCAGATCCTTCACTTCTTGTGTCATTTCCAAACTGACCATCAAGAAGCAAGGCCTATATACTCCACTACCTACCCCTAGTCGACCTTGGGAATCCATCTCCATGGATTACATGTCGGGCCTGCCTTGTAATAAGCATGGAAATGATTGTGTTTTTCATGGTCATCGAAAGATTCTCGAAGATGGCCATTATGGCAGCCTGCAAGAAGAATATCATAGTAGAAACCACTGCTAAACTCTTCTTTGAACGAGTGTGGGTGCACTTTGGGATCCCACAGTCTATCATATCAAATCAGGATAGCAGGTTCCTCAGCACATTTTGGTCCAGCCTCTGGTCAATGTTGGACACTGTTAGCCCCTTATGAATATTTTGACAAGCAAACAAGGGGCTAAAATGTTTTTGAGCCTTCAAGGAATGCATTTCCCTCTGAAAACACATCATCCTTGAAGCCTCCTTGTGCCTTTTCTCTTTGAAAAATCATCACTGTTGTTTCCAAGTCAATAAGCCTCTCTGTTGAGAAAAGAATGCCCAAAAGGCCTCCTTTCCCTCTTATTTCATTCCCCCTAAGCTTCTGTTTCATCATTCTTTCTCCCCTCCTAAATTCCTCACTTATCCTCTAAAATCATCCCCACACCCCTATTAAACCATTCAAATAACCTTTGTTGGTTTAATAGCCCCATACTCCCTCTACCGTTACCTCTTTCTGGCCTTAGATTCCATTGAAAATTGGCCGAAAACCCACATTCTACACATTTCAGGTTTAGCCCTTTCCGGCTCAGCCCCATAAACCATTTCCTCACGTGACCTGGGCGCTAGAACCAAGCGCTAGCTCAGAAAGTGCTTATTGCATTTGGATATCGGGAGTGCTATCAACCGTCGATCTGTATAGATTGGAAGGCCTTCGCAAACTCCATAGCGTCTGTGTCCCCCCCCGTTCACGCCTCCGATCTCATATCCACCATCGATCTGATCCGCAGATCAACGGTCCATTTTTCACTCGCCCCGGTGGTCCCCGCGCCAAAGATCTGTTCAAAAATGTTGGTTTCCATCGCACCACTTTTGGAGGGAGAGCTGTATTTTTTGTTTCGGAGCGATGTCATTCACCGCATGACTTGTGGCTCCGCGCACTATTGAAAAAACGTGCCCCATCGCGCATTAACATTCAACCATGGACCCGGCGCGATATGCACGTACACCGTCTGATCTGAAGTTGTCCATCCAATGGTGCTCGCGCCACGAAGATGCTCGGGAGTTAATCCAAGGCAGAGGGACCCCTTGCCCACCATCTGTCACCCTCCGGCGCGTTCTCAACCGTTGATCTCCTCCTGAGATTGGACGGTCCAGATTAAATGCATGCCCCACCATTGACCGGATCCCACCACGTCACCATTCCACGTGTGTTCATATATTTTCGTCGCATTTTTGTCCGACACCTTTGTATTCATTCAAAGCTCAAAATGTTAAATGTCCGCATTCAAATTTTGCTGCACTCCACCAAATTTGACCAGTCCATTTCTCCACTATTCGCTGCATTTTACACCATCATCCTACACTGTTCCACCATTTCACCAGGGTGTGTTGCCATTCCAATTGTTCCCATTGCATCCACCATCCCCATGCATGGTTCTCTTGATAGGTTTGTGTGTTTTTCAGGGTACTGGAGTTAAACGACCGCCATGATTCACAGTCATTGTTACAATGGCAAAAAACACAGGGAAGACCATGTGCAGAGATCGAAATTATGAAGGAAGGTCTGGGAAGGTGTTATGACATGACTTTCATTAAAGGAGTAGGGTAAAACTCTTTAAAACCTTCCCAGAGCCATTAAAGCGTAGATTTCACAGATAGAGGCAATCATGGAGCGGCTAAGAGTATCAGTGAGAAAGCAGAGAGTTTAAGGCTTGTAATTGAAGACCGTGAGCCTTAATCCAATAATTCAAGGCAAAATATCAAACTGAAGACCTCATGAATCACTTGGGAGGCCCAGTGCGCAGAAAATGATATCATCAAGATTTCACATCAGCAAAATGTCTCCCCCCTGAGAAAGGACACAATACTCATTACTCTTTCAGTCTACATTGTGTAAATGAGAAGTTTTCCAGCCCTGACAACAGTCCTATGCTACTAGAAGCATTTGTTACACGGTATGGCAGACCTGAAAATCATTGATTTTCCTTTGTTCAGTTCATCAGAATTCTGCAGAGATATTACAACAAGTACATCAAAGTCATACATGGAGTAAATTGCAGCCTGACGAAGACCATTGTTTCATCCAAAGAGTACTAATGATAAATGCCCAGAATTTAAAACAGAATGGGGCCTCGACCCTCTTCCTCTTTTGAGTTTTAATGTTGCATTTAGTTTTTCACCTACCTTCTCTACCTCTCTTTTAGCTATAAAATTCATGAAGAAACTCATTGTAAGGTTGTTGATCAGCTATCTGTGAATTGCAAGCTATTTCTCTTGAGACATGTTCTCTGTGTAAAGTTGTAAGATAGGCTGAGGAAGATGTTTTCAGACTGAATATCAAGCTATTGGTAATGTTGTACTTGATCATTGTTTCTCTTTAATATGACAAGCACATTTCTTTGGATCCTGATTTAAAGTAGCGGTGATGTTTTTTTGTCTTTGTCTATGTTTTTCCTTTTTAGTTCATTACATTTCATTTATGTTGGCTCGCATTAGAAATCTAACATAGGATTTACCCTTGTTAGGTACCCTATGTTTCTTCTCTACTTGCCTTCAATGTTTTCTACTGTATGTGTTGTCTAGGGATTGATTTCAAGCTAATTTAACAGTGTAGTTGTAAAATATACTACTAACTGATGTATGAATTAATGAATTTGTTCTTAGATGTTCTTGTTAGGCTTTAAATGAATGAATTGGGACACTAGGAGTCTAGAAATTTGTCTCCGTCTCACTAGGATCCTTTTCAATTAATTGAACCTTCCTAAGTTCCCTTAACCTGGATGCCAAAGAATTGAGAGTTCAAAGTCTCTCTCTGATCTCAGGTTTTCACCTTTGTGTCTAAATCTTTAATGTTTCCTTGTCTAAAGAGCTAACCTTTTAGGTTCTGGATCACAGGTTTTCCAATGGCATGTCTTGTCCCTGAATCTAATTCCTGAAAGGTCACCTTGGAGGTTTCCTTGCTTTCACCTTCTTTCCTACCTTTCCCACCACACTAGAATCTTTAAGATCCAATGCTTTAAATGACTAGCCCAACTGAAAGCCTGGATATTGAATAGCAAGTAAACCCTTTCTTGACTCCATGGCCCAATGGCCTTGAAATTTTCTATGAATATTTCTCTCCTTTGCCTAAAATCCTCTTTTCTCATCCTTGTCTTATATTGAACCCTTCTTTCCTAATTCCCAACAACCAAACATAAATCAAACAATCATGTGCCTATAACTAGCCTAACTTCTTAAATTTGAGCTTCAAAGACTTAAAACCTTTTCTTATATAGAGAGATCCCTCTTTGGACTGAGGAGGGCTAGATCCTGAGGTCTGAAAGTGGTTTGATGTTGTCTCATCTTTTGGTCTTGCAAATCTGGCCAAAACATTGGAACCCCAAAATAATGGCGACTCCGCTGGGGAACTCTGAGAGTCTATAACTGAAGACATTTGTCTGTCTCCCATTGTCGTCACCAACATAATGGCGACTCCACTGGGGAACTCTGAGAGTCTATAACTGATAACATTTGTTTGTCTCCCATTGTCGTCACCAACATAATGGTGACTCCACTGGGGAAATATGAGAGTCTATAACTGATAACATTTTTCTGTCTCCCATTGTCGTCACCAACATAATGGCGAATCCACTGGGGAACTTCTGAGTAATTTCCATCTTACTACATCACAAGAGCCTCAGAAACCTACTATCTCTGGTTAGGTTGGAATTTAAACACTCCTATTCACAAATCAACTTCTATACCACTTGTTTTGTTTTCTCCCACACTCTTAGACAGAGTCTAGAAAGGGCCAGAAAGCCTCTGGATCTCATCCTCTTTCAGAGGTGAAATATCTGGTAAATGCCCTCCCAGTCCATCTCTGGTTAGAGTTTGTTGTGTTTTAAGGATTTCCCTAAAAAGGGCCTTACATAAGCACTGTGGTGGACAGTGTACCTCCTAGAAACATCCTAAACCTTCCACCTGGTGACTCCATAGTTCCTAAATGATTAAAAGACTCCACTGGTGATCATTAGGCCTGCTAATTATCTTTTTTCACATAATACTCCACTGGGAGACCAGAGCCCATTACAACATCAACCATAATAGAAATAACAAGTAGGGTTAAGCTACTTTGTCGGAAAACAACATTTGGCTTCAAGAACCATTCATACAAGAGCTTATCCTAACCCAGAACCACCTGAAATAGTTGACAACCCTGAGAGCATCCTCAAAATATCTCCTACACCTAAAAGACCAACTATTTCCAGCCACATCCGTAGAGCTAACTCTGCACCAGAAGACCTTACAGCTCTATCAGACACTCATCTTGACCTAAACTCTCAAAACAGTTTTCTTAGAAATAGGTCATTTAGCGTCCTAGACCAGCCAGACCCTGAGCTTCCTGGTTCACCACCTCAAAGTGGTAAGAACATTAGGGATAGAGAGACCCCTCCATCTACACCTCCTAATATTCACTTCATTCAAAACTTGGGGCTCTGTCACCCCAAATCTGTTCAACAGACTTCTGCTGGTCCTAGTATCCCTGTCATCCACATGCCAGCTGCTCAAGCCAACCCTTCACCTCATCAAAATACCATCATGGCAGCTTGGTATGCACCTCTGGTTTTACCTCAGCCTCTAGTACCCTTACCCAATGATTATCAATCAAAGATCCCACACTTCACTGCAAAGGAGTCTACCACAACTCAGCACCATGAAGACATGATGGAGGATTCTTTTGATTACATGGAGATAGATGATGATACAGTCAAAATGAGAATATTTTCCCAGATCTTAGGAGGTTATGTGAAAAAATGGTTTAAAGGCATACCTCCTAATAGTATCCAAGACCTTCTTGCTTTATATCAGATTTTCATAAAAAAATGGAAAGTTAAGGCCAACCCTCTCCAAATCTTAGCAGAATAGAATAACCTGAAAAGAAACGTAGGAGAGAGTGTGCATGACTACTCTAAAATTTTTAATAGCGTTTATAACGCTCTTCCTCCACATATGAAACCTCCCCAAGGTATGGCTTTAGTAAAATATCAGGAAGGCTTTGATGCCGATATGGCCTACCAGCTTAGGGAGAGGGAGTACAACACACTGGAAGACATGAAAAAAGGAGAAATAAGTGTAGAGGCTAACCTGATTGCGAAAAAAGCAAGATTGAGAGCTGAGAAGAGGGTAACATATAGACATGACATTGTAGCTTCCACATCCGATCCCAATTATGACCGTCTATCTAAAAACATGGAAAAGCTACAGCAAATGATGGAAAATATGGTTGTCACAGTTAGTAACCAGAACAGAAATCAAAATCATAACCAGAACTCGAACTTTAGAAGAAACAACACCACTCCCAACAGATAAAGAGAATCAGATCAAAAAGTTATTCCCCCATTTCAAGAGAAATTTCTTGATGAAGATGAGGGAATCATAGAAGAGTCTGAGGGAACCACAATAAACATGTTTGAAATAGAAAAATAAATCCACAACTATTCCACAGAGGAAGATAAACCCTCATCCTCGTATTGGGATGAGGAGGGATTAGAATCTGAGGATTACAGGCTTGGATTTGAAAACGCCATCATGCAGGTCAGAGAAAGGTATGAAATTAGAAGAAAAATAGCCTAGACACTTCCAAACCAAAGGCTTTTGAGGTTACCATCAAGAAAAGGCCTCAGAAAAATTCTAAAGTAACTGCTAAAAGTGACAAATCAGCAGCTGAAAGTTCTGGGAAGAACAAAGAAAAAGACAACCAAAACACTGTTAAAAAAAGTCAACCAACTAGCAGCACTAGCACTGCAGTTAGTGCTCCTGATAAAACTATCACAAACACTGTACATAGTGAGAATCAAAACACCGATTATACCACCAAGGTGATGTCTAACAAAACAGAGTTGAACATTCCAAAGAGTCAGTCCACTTTCAGTTTGGAAAGTGAGATTGAAAAAATTAAAATCTCTGTCCCACTCTCTGAGCTGGCCTCTCAGGATGTATATAAAGGCCAAATTCTGAAAGCATTAAATCTAGGGGAAAACAGTGACATTGTCAATTTGAGTGATGATCAACCAGCCCTTGTATTTGGTCCAAAGATAGAAGGAAAGTTTCAAGAAGGGGTAGTGCCACCTTTTTATATTAGTCTCAATATCCATGACAAGATCCTTCACAATGCAATGCATGACTCTGGGAAATCACACAACCTAATGCCTAAGGTAGTTATGGAAAGGTTAGGCCTAGAGATAACCCGTCCCTATAAGGATTTATATTCATTTGAATCTAGCAGGGTAAAGTTTCTTGGCTTGATCAAAGACCTATGTGTAAGCCTTACCCGGATTCCAGCCAAGAGTATGGTCATGGATGTTGTAGTGGCAGATGTGCCACCTAAGTATGGCATGTTACTATCAAGGTCATGGGGAGCCAAGCTCCAAGGTACAATGCAGATGGATGGGGCATATGCCACAATTCCTGTTTTTAGCCAACTCAGAAGATTGTATAAAGAGGCACAAATGAAATTCTTGGTCAGCAGCCCTGAAAAGCCTGAAAATTCTCCTCTGTACTCTGTGCACATAGATTTAGACCCCTTTATCCTTTGCAATGATGAATCCTTAGAAGAGCCAGAATCAGAAAACAGAGATACAAACAAAGAGGTTGAGACCATAGATTCTAACATAATGGCCACTCTGGACTTAGAGGAAAGCAAAGAAGAAAACTCTGGACAGTGCACTGAAACAGAAACTCAAAGCAAACAAGAAATAGAATGCAATCAGTTGACTAGTCACCTCTCTGAATTCCATACACATCAGGGAGAGAAAAACCATCAACAGACCAGCGAAACCCACATTAGGGAAGAAAAGGATGATAAACATGAACATGACTCCTTGTGGGAAATGAATTTTGATGGATCCTGTACTAAGAAGACTGCAGGAGCAGGAGTGTGGATACATAACACAGAGAGTGACTATGCAGAGAGCCATGCCTTTAATCTGAACTTCAAATGCATGAATAATATTACAGAGTATGAGGCTCTTATCCTAGGCATGAATCTGTTAAAAAAATTAGGAGCTCATTGGATAACTATGCATGGAGACTTTCAGTTGGTCATAAAACAAGTGAATGGTGAATACACAATGAAACACCCTAGGCTGAGAGCGTACAGGAATGACGCTATGGATTTATTGAAGATCTTTGTGGAATATGAACTAGTGTTTATTCCTAGGAGTCAGAATATAATTGCAAACAGATTAGCTTGTATAGCCAGTTCATATCACAAGCCTCCCAGCGACCAAAAAATCATCATTCAGACCAAATTCAGACCTACAGTACCCGATAATGAAAAATATTAGCAGGTCTTTGAGGGCGATAAAAATATTGAGGATTTCCTAATAGGAAGGAACGAGTTTGAATTTTCTGATTCAGACTCTAAATCTTACGATAGCTGCCTAAGTGAAGAGCCCTCGGATGAGGAAGAACCACCCTGTAACATAGAAATAAACACTTTAAACGAACAAATGGGAAATCCAAACGAATAATGTGAAAACACAGATAGTGAAGAAGTATCGGTGCTGCAGGCCATAGATAAGAACATACCCTAAGGTCTGGCACCCTTAGAAGACCTTTTTGACTTCGATTATGTAGCGAAAAATCCCACTATTGAAAATTCAGACTCTAATGTTGAGGAATGCAACATAGGCACTGAAGATAAACCCAAGATGATTAAATTGGCTAAGTCCCTACCTACAAACATGAAAAAGAAATACATTGACCTATTCAAGGAATTCATTGATGTGTTTGCGTGGAGCTATGAGGACTTAAGGGCCTATGACACAAACATTATATAGAACAAAATACCTATGAAATAAAATCAGAAGCCCTTTAGATAGAAACTCCGCAGAATAAACCCAAAAAAAATTCCTACAGTTGAAAAAGAGATCAAAAATATGTACGAGGCAGGCATAATAGTTCCTATGAGGTTCTCTGATTAGGTCTCAAACCTAGTGGCTGTGAGAAAGAAAACATGAGAGATCAGAATGTGCATAGATTTTAGGAACCTTAACAGAGCCTCACTCAAAGACAATTACCCTTTGCCAAAAATGGAACACATTCTTCAGAAAGTAGTAGGCTCAAAAAGGATCTCCCTGTTAGATTATTTTTCAGGTTACAACCAAGTTTTATTACTCCTAAAAGACCAACTCAAAACAGCTTTTACCACTCCATGGGGCACTTTTATGTATGTAAAAATTCCCTTTGGACTGATGAACGTTGGTGCCACCTTCCAACGAGCAATGGACATAGCCTTTTCAGATGAAATAGGGCACTTCTTTGTCATCTATTTGGATGACATAACAGTCTATTCCAAGACTGATGAAGAACACCTAAAACATATGAGGAAAGTGTTTGAAAAATGTAGAAAGTTCGGTCTGTCATTGAATCCTAAAAAGACTGTGTTTGGGCTACAAGAAGGAAAACTTCTTAGCCATATTATATCTAAGAAGGGAATTAAGATAGACCCACAAAGAGTTGAGGGAATATTACAAATCACACACCCAAGAAACATCAAAGAGTTATCCTTTATTTGGAAAACAAAACTTCTTAAGGAGGTTTATTCCCAACTTAGCTGAGCACCTTAGGAATATCACTAATATGCTGAAAAAGGGTGTAGGGGTTAAGTGGACTATTGAGGCTAAGAAATATTTTGAATCAGTCAAACTTGCACTCACCTGGACTCCCATCCTAATCAGTCCTAATTTCTCAAAGGATTTTGTGATTTTTTCATTTGCCTCCGAGCATACAGTAGTTGTAGTTCTGCTACAGAAAAATCTAGAAGGAATGGAACAACCCATTTCTTTCTTCAGTAGTGCTCTGAGGGATGCACCCTTGAAATACAACATAATGGAAAAGCAAGCCTATGCCTTGGTTAAGGCCTTGAAAGACTTTAGGGTGTACATACTGCATTCCCACACCATAGCCTACGTGCCAAATATAGTGGTTAAAGACATCTTGTCCCAAGAACCAGATGGGAAGAGGGGAAAATGGATTGTTGTGATATTAGAATATGACCTTGAGATAAAACCCAAAAAACTGATCAAAGGTCAGGGCTTAGCTCAACTAATGGCTGAATAAAATTTACAAGCCCTTGACATAAACATGGTGGATGCCTTGGATGAGTAGGAAGGATTGCCTGATCCCACTGTTGAGGAGAAGTTTCAGAACTCTCCTTGGTATTATGAAATTTTGTATGTGCTCACACACCTCAATGCCCCTCCTAAACTGTCAAAGACCAAGGCAAGATTCCTAAAGCTAAAGGCCAAAAACTATTGCATTCTAAATAACTGCTTATACTGGAAAAATACAAATGGCCTATTTCTTAAATGTTTGCCTGAAACTGAAGCAGAGAGAATTAAACAGGAATTCCATGTAGGAGAGTGTAGAGGCCACCTGAATTGGAAAGCCACTGCTAATAAAATACTCATAGATGGCTATTATTGGCCTACACTCTTCCATGACATCCATAAGATGATAATTTCTTTCCATAAATGCCAGATTTTTGAAGGCAAAAGAAAACTCCTCCCTCTACCTTTACAACCCATCGCTATTGAAGGTCCCTTCACGCAATGGTGGCTAGATTTCATAGGAGAAATAAACCCTGCTTCCTCTTCACAACACAAGTGGATCCTTACAGCCACTGACTACTTCACTAAGTGGATAGAGGCCATACCTACTAGGAATGCCACAGATTCTATCACCATTAGGTTCCTAGAAGACCACATCCTCTCTCGGTTTGGCTGCCCAAGAAAAATAATCACTGACAATGCTGCTACTTTTGGATCCAAGAAAATGGTTGATTTTTGTCACAGGTATTAAATAGCACTCGGTCATTCAACTGCTTATTATCCACAAGGTAATGGGTTAGCCGAATCATCAAACAAGAGCTTGGTGACCATTATGAAAAAGCTGTTGGAAGAGAACAAAAAATCATGGCATAACAAGTTAGTGCATGCTTTGTGGGCCAACAGGCTTACAACAAAGAAATCCATTGGCATGTCAACATATCATCTTGTCTATGGAATAGAAGCAGTGTTTCCTACCAGCCTTGGGGTACCAGTGATTAAACTTGTCCAAGAAATTCAGATAGAAGAGGACAACATGGTAAGGAGGATAAATCAGAAAATTCATCTCCAACAAACAAGAGAAGAGGTCTATAACAGAGCTATCAAAGTTCATGAAAATATAAAGAATTTTTTCGACAAGAGAACCAAAGCTTCTGACTTCAAAATTGGAGATAAAGTTCTGAAATGGGACTCCAGGAGAGAAGACAAAGGGAAGCATGACAAGTTTGATAGTTTGTGGCAGGGTCCATACATCATCCAGGCCACTGTGGGTCCAAATGCCTTTTTTCTGCAAGAAATAGATGGTACAAAGCTGTGTGGGGGTCCGGTCAGTGGCAGGTTGCTCAAACACTACTTCTTCTGATTTCCAATTTCCAGTTTTCATTTCCATTGTAAATACCATTGCCATGTTTGTTTTCAAGGAAAAAGAGAAAATGTTCCAAAAAATAGAGAGAAAGGAGAGGTTCAGACATGCTCAAAACATGAACCTCTAAGGTGCAAAATATTGGCTCTAACATGATCAAAACTTGAGCAAACAAAGTAGAAAAGGATCATCTCTAACATGCCCAAAACTAGAGCTGAAATGAAGAAGAGAAAGTGACTCTAACAAGCTCAAAACTTGAGTCACAAAGCAAGGAAGGATGCTTCAAAGTTTCAGTTTTCAAACCTTCAAGTTTTTGTCTTTAGTTTTCTGCAAATTTCTATCCATGTGCAACTGTCTTTATGCCTTGGATCTGTTAGTCATCAGTATTTTTCACTTGTTAGTGATGACTAGATCCATAGCTGAGTTTTCTAGAAGCTGATCTCCATATGTAAATTTGTCATCTAGAAAACCCTCATAAATTTTTTTTCGCCCTCCTACTTTTCAGTCCGCCCATGTCAAAGTTAAAACTCATTATCACTATCCTTTCTAGCTTTAGCCCTACTGATCTGCCCATCAGCTCTAAAAGGAAAATCCAAGTTTGTTTCAAAAGCCTCCCCTAGGTTAGGAAGTGGCGCTTTAAGGCATTTTACCCTTGGCAACCATCAAAAGGCCAAAAGACCTCCATCTGATACAGACCAATCATGACAGACCTCCCACTCTGCAAATGAAATTGATCACAGCCCTAATTCACGCCACTTACACACCCCTAAGTCTCAGCACTGCATAGACCACAGTCTCAAGCTGATTATTAGGTATTTTACAGTGTTTTATGGATTTTACAAGGACAGGAAACATGTCATCTTCTCAGGAGAAAATGCTTGAATCTACATTTAGAAGAAAAACTGCTTCTCAAATGTCAAACATGAGCCTAAGATACATATGCAGAGTAAGGAGTTACTCATCAAGACCTTGCAGCTTCCATTCAGCATGAAATTACAGTAGGAAAAAGACACCACTACCAAACAAACTAGTAATTTGTCATGGCCAAGAACCTCCTTCATCTAAACAATAATATTGACTGTTGCTGATCAGCAGTATCTTACTATAAGAACAGGTTTTCTTTTTACTAGACAGTAACACAGTGACTCTAGGTTTCTGAGTGTAAGTGATGATCATAACAGGGCTAAGATCTAAAATATGCAAAACAAAATAAAACAGAGTTTTTGGTCTTGTAAAGAGAATCAGTTGAGGTTTCAGTCATCATCGGGGAGCATCAAAAAAGGGACTCCTTAATCAAAGCTATCATAACAAATATCTCTGCAGGGGTGTTAATATGAATAGTTTCAATCAGTCTTGAGCAGGAAAATACTTCAGTGAAAAGACCCCTGTGTGTTCTTTTGTTCCTATTGAAATGTGAAATACAGTCCATGGTTTCTGGATAAACCTAAAGAAGAGGCAGGAAAGTAGTTCACAGCCCCAGATATAAGACATCTTAATATCAGTCAAATCGCCAGTGTGAGTCCAGCTGTCGCAAGCTACACTCCACCACAAAGACAAGGTTTTCTCTTCAGATACAGCAGGTTGGTGTTTTCAGAACTCCATTAGAAGAAAGTGGCCAAAAGAGCCTTGGTATCTGTGAGTAAGTATAGTTGTTTTTTCACATCTCACATACTTATCTTCTCAACACAAAAGGATAAAAAGGTTATGGTATGAAGTGTTAAACCTTTGGGGAGACATATCATTAGTAAAAACAATTCTATTTATAGATAGACTGCTGCTCCAACAAAACCAAATTGAAGAAAGGTTGACAAAGTTGTGTCATTACATAGGCAAAGAACTGATGATGATTATATTCTAAAATATGTTGATTCCCCTACTCCTAAGAAGATGTTCTTCAGGTCGCTTATCACAAGTTGATAAGGAAAATTTTGAGTTTAGCTTTTCCCAAGAGTGGCATCACAGCTAGACACAGTGGTTCATAACATACAAAGAAATACTGTGGCATTTTTTCAAGATCTGAAACTCATTGAAAGTGAAGTATTCATGTCACTGTCACAAAGGAAAGCAGGTTTCCTGTAAAATCAGGTCAAAGTACTATACTGTTACATTTTGAATAAAGGTAAAGTAGTAAATTCCAAAATGACTGCAAGAATTTCATTGCCTCTGAATCATAGGGCAAAACCTACAAACTGGCAGGTTCATTATCATTAGGGAAAGTAAAGGCAGATAGTCGAAGTTTCAACTTCTCATAAGGGTTAGGAGTGGGCCTCACTTATTAAAAAGTAGTGTTTACCACTATGATACATATCCAATAATAGAACATCATTTTATGCGTTGAGATTTTTGAGAGAAGGGTTTTCAAATTTTGATTTAAAAAAAAAGGCTTTTTCAAACCTTCAAAAGAAAAACCCTCTCCAAATCAAACGAGAGAAGACCGTTGAACCTCCTTTTAAATTCCCCAAGAAATGCAAAATATCAATCCACTCTTGCCATTTCAAAAGTTGAAGACAAGTTCACGAGATCAAACACAGAAGTTTTGGAGCGATTTGAAGATTTTTTCAATAGTCAGAGCTGCGCGACGCGCCTGGAATAGCGCGCGACGCGCTCAGAGGGAAATTAACATGGGCGCTCAACTATCGCGTGGCGTGCCTGTACATGTGCGCGACGCGCCTGTACTCAACGCCCGGCCGACCCGATAGAGCCACCCGACAGCCCATGTGCGCGGCGTTTTCTCATTGAAACGCATCGCGCTTGTTGTTACGCCTCCAACCGCCTTCAAAAATTTTCTAACTCACAAACAAATATCTTCTTCATGATTTTTGAGGTATTTGGTCTTGCTCCCCCTTAAAGTTCGCATTTTCTAGATATTGTTTGGGGCAGGAAAGCTTGGTTTAAAAAACAAGATGTTTTAAGTAATGTTATTGAAAGGGGATAAGTTGTTTTGATTTAAAAAATTGAGTTTGGAAATGCCCGAATTCACCAGCAGTGAGCATATTCATGAAATTTCTCTCCAAACAGTCTGACCTTAGTAACAACAGGAATCAGTTGGAAGTTTTTTCTATCAAACTAGCATAAAGAACAGAGGGAAGTAAAGAAAGCAGTGTTTGATGAAGAGATGCAGTGTTCAATTTGAAGGAAGGTTTGTTTTTAAAGAGCAGTTTTATTGGTCCTGGTTACTACATCAAAAAACACATTAAACCCTGTTGGCCTATCTCAGAAACAACAAGCCTTGGACTCTATTAAAATCATCATTGGTGACTGTGTGCATATTTTTGAATTCATTAGTGAAGTAGCATAAAAAGGGATCAGTGTCTTGATTAGAAGAAGTGTTTGCTCACTACAAAACTGTTTTGCTGTCCTCAAAGCACCCAGGGCCATGACACCTTGCACCATCACAGTAATCTGTTAAAAATGTGTATCTTTTGTAGATTTTGTTATGCTTTGAAATATACTTGTTAAGAGGCATCAAAGGTTGGGAAAGCCTCATTTTAAGAACCAGAGGTTTTGTATTGAGAAGGAGATTGTGCACAAACATTCAAAAAACATTATTTCCTTACCAAGGCAGTGGATTTGGGCTGAATAGATATACTCTGGTTGACTATTTTCATTTTGATTAGATCTGCTGGTAAAGGGCATACAAGGAAAAAACAATGTTTTGAAGCTCAGAAGATTGTATTTTTACCTTTGTCTACCAATACAGGAAAGTGTCTTCACTATGTTTTCTTTGACCTGACTGTGTTTGTCATTATGAGTATTTGCTGATTCATATACAAAAGCAAGAAGAGGGTTTTGTTTTAAAGAGACAGGGCCTTATATCAAAGGAATGAATTTCACACTATCTTCAAAACATAGCTGCATTATCATATAGTGAAGTGACAGGAGGCTGAAACAGAGTTTGGTGTAAAGAAGGCATTTCAAAAGCCTTGTAGTAAATTTGTGTTTTAAAAGCACATCTAGGTCAAAATGCCGCCCAGGCAGAACAACAGAAGTGGTTTTCATAAAAGATATGAGCCAATCTCTATAGAGGAGGTCAATGCTCATCCATCCATCCTCTTCAACTTTCATGAGGTAGGTTGTCTAGATTTCTGCCAGAAGGTACAGGAGGTAAAAACTTTCTCGCCCTTGACACACCTATGCGCCCTGAGGTTCCAGAACAAGCATTTCTAGGTAGCAGACCTTGATTTCAAGTTTTCCCCAAGGTCAGTGTCCAAAGCCACCAAAATTCCATATCATGGCGAGAAATGGTTCAAACAGACCCATCTTGACTTGGATGATTACAAGCCTTTCATCAAGCCCGAGCATAGAGATACTTGCACTGCTATTTTTCCTTTTTCTTATCTTCTTGACAGCTATGCTCCTCTAATGAAGGTCATAATGAAGTATTTTACTTGTGAAGGGAGATTTACTCGAGTTTATGCCTACCATGTCCGACTATTGATGCATTTCACTAGAACCAGGCAGCTAAATCTCCCTTACTTTTTATACAATAGTATCAAGAAGATGGAATTCACAGTTCAGAAGAGGGCTCCATCTCTACAAATACCTTCCCTTTTCCATCATTCTATGATCAAAATTATCATCCTACACTAGCTAGAGAAAAAAGAGGTTCCATGGGATGTTTTTATCAGCCACCCAGATTTCTCTACTGTTCCTCCTGTCCATATATCTCCCACACAGCCTGTTCATCGCCCTGTACCTTTGTCCAGCAGGCCTACTCCTAGAAGGCTCAAGTTTCCTACAGAACAATCAGGATAGCATGAAGAAGAAAGACATGAAAAGGTAGAAGAGGAAGGGGATGAGCATGAAGAAACTGATGAAGACCAGCAGCATGATTTTGATGGTCAGGGACAGCAGCTTGAGCCACCCAGTGAGCATGAGGTGGAAACACATCAGCATCTTGATGTTAGTAAATAGGAGCAACAGTTTGAACAGCAAGAAGAGATGAGTGAAGAGCATCAAATTGCAGATGAAAGGCAACAGCAGGAGCAAGAAGAAAAAGGTGTTGAACAACAGCATCTCAGTGAAAGTGAACAGCAAGGACAAGAGGAAGAGCAACAACTTGATGTTGAAGGTCATGAACAACAGTTTGAGCAGGAATTTGAGCAGCTGCTTGAGCCACAAAATGAGCAGGAAATCCAAGCACAACAGCAGCATAAGGTTGATGATCAAGGGAAACAAGGATTTGAGGCAAATCAGCATCATAACATTGAGGGGCAGAATCAACTTAATGAGGACACACAGCAGCCTCAAGGAGAGCAGCAGTTTCAAGAAATTGACAAGGGTAAAGCCATTATTTCTCCTTCTCCCAAAAGAACAAAGCCTAGCACATCAAGAAAGAAAGGGCCTAAGGCTACCACTCCAAAAGTGACAAGAGTTGTCCCTAGCAAAAGAAAATCGCCAAGGAGCTCTCTCACTAGTATGCCAAGAAGGAAGAGTGCAAGATTGGCCTTCAAAGGGAAAGGCAAAATTGGAGAAAGTCAAAAACATGAAGGTGAATTGGCTGTCATTCCAATCCAAAGTGATGACAACGATAATGAAGCCCGCATCCTTGAAAACCTTCTTATCCATCGAGAGGGCCAAATTGAAGCATTGGAGAATGACCTTCATCGGGCAAAGACCTTCAATCATTTTTTGGAGATCCAAAATAAACAAATGAATGTCCATTTGGCTGTCCATGAGGCACGAGCTATCAAATACAAGAATGAGGCTGCTAAAGCACAAGTAAGGATAGAGGAGCTCATCGGTGAGTTTGATGAAGATGAAGAGGAGGAACAGCCTAGGCGGAAGAGGCCTAGAACCATAGGGCTTAAAATAGCCCTGGAAAAGCAAAGGGAAGAAGAACAGGCTCATCTTCAATCTTTTCCCCTCACTGCCCTACTTGAGCAAGAAATTGAAGAAAATAAAGAGGCATGGCTAGAAAGAGCCAACAAACACTTGGAGATGAAGCTTGAAAAGGCAAAAAGAGACCTGGAGCTGCAAAGGAAAAGGACACAGCATTATCAAAAGTTGAATCAGTTTGCCCGGCGCAAGCTAAAGGCCACCCAAGAAAAACTGAAGGAAGCAAAGGGGAAGCACCCGGCACGGAAAGAGAAGAAAGGCACATCAGCACTTGATATTTTGGCTTCAGCTTTGGAGCATGTTGCTAAGGACCCTTGAGGGTCATGCATACCAATTTTGGGCTCATTTTGACAATTTTTGGTTTTTTGGCATTTTTGGGTTTTTGGTCAAAAACTCATAAATTCGCCATTTCATTTTGAGGATTCATCAAGGGAGGAAAATGGTACCATCGGATGCCATAATTTCATGAGCAGGCCCTCAGCGATTTTTAGAGCATTTGGAGATCATTTTCCCCTTCACAACAGCGAAAAAGGCTCGCATTTTGCACATTCTGCCCGGTCTATCAGCAGACTGTAATTTCCTGGCTTTTTACACACAGGTCCAGATTTGGAGGACTTCCAAGCATCTGATTGGGGTGATTTCAGTTGTGCTGGAAATTAGACACTTAGAGCTTTCCAACGAGCTATCATGATCCTCATTTCAACACCAGGAAGGCTGCCAAATGTTTCCAGCAAGTCAGGGGACCTTTTTCTAATATAAATTTGAAGTATTTTTGTAATTTTTGAACCTCAAAAATCTTCTTTTTCCAAATGTGCATTTAGCTTTTTTTGCACTTGGAAAATGATGCAAAGTCAATTAAATTCCCTTTTTTAGCAATTTTTAGATATTTTATGAGATATTTTTGTGCCTTGGGCTTTGCAAAGCCTCAAGGACAAGTTTAGATATTTTGATTAGGCCAATGAGGATGGAAGTTGAACCATGAGGTTTTCCTCACTTGAGCCTATTTATTCCACAAGCTCTCATTGTAAACAAGGCTGAACTTGAGAAGAGAAGCAATATATTGGTCATATGAGCTTTTGAGAAAATACTTGTGTTATGCTTTTGGATTGCCTCTTGAATGTTCTTGGATGGATGATGAAGGATTGTTGATGGATTCCATGACATGGTAGAATGGTATAGTGTCTCTTGCTTTGTTGTTGTCTTCTAGTTTTCATTCATGATACATGTTTCTTGCTTGCTATAGATCAATAGAGATTAAATTTGAGATATGCCCATGGAGGCACCTCAAAATTCCTGAATCTTCATAGCTTTTATGTTTTCTTCTTCCTTAGTTGCATTAAATAATTCTTAACTGCTCTTTAATAACTTAAGGATATTGTTGCTAGTTTCATTAATAGTTCTATGCATGTTGAGTAGGATGTATGGTGTGCCCTGCTTACCTATGACTATCCATAGTTCCATACATGAAGCTATCTCTTTGACTGATTAAGATTATCATTTTGTTTGAACCAAGGAGGCCTAGTCCCGATCTAGCCCTTTGCCTAAAACTATGCAAATCTTGTTGTTCAAAGTGCCCACTAACTTGAAGTGTTGTTTTTAGGTGTTCCAGCATAGTGTTTTGAGTTGTTAGTCTATCTTATGTGTTTTCCCCAAAGTCTGATAGCCATTTCCCAAAGTTAGAGGGTCTTATACTTCTATGCATGGCTTGAATGCTTGTTTTTGTGTGTTGATTAGTTTATAGTTACATTTTGCATGATTAAGGGTTTTATTTACCATGTTTATGTTATCTATTAAACCAGTGATGCTTGAAACTCTTTGTTGTTCACAAACTTGATGTCCATTTACTCCATTTTGCCCAAAGATCCTTTCTACCTTGAAGTCAAATCGGCCCTTCAAACAGCCTTGCATTGTCATCTAATAGCTTTCTTGGCCTTTTGACCCCATATCCCAGTTAATCTAAACATCTTGTTACCTATTTCATATCTTTGATCAGTTTCATCCCTAACAACTTAAAAAACCAAAACCAAAAAACATACTCCATAACTAGCCTAAAATCAGAACACGATAAGCAAATACATAGATATCCTTTACACATATAGAGGGAGCCCTCTCTGAGTCCAGGAAGGCTAGGTCCTCGGGCTCCAAAGCTTGGTTTGATGTTACACTGTCATTTGGCTTGCCAATCAGCCAAATCACGGGACCCTAACAGGATCCACAACAAACTAGACTATCTAATCCTAGTTTGACTATTTTAAATTTCTGTTGTAGAATGTAGAGAAGAAATCTGCTAGATAGTCTAGTCCCAACAGATATTAAATTAGGTAGAGAAACATATGAGACCAAAAGTTTAATCTGGTCTCATGGAGCAATAAGGGTAGAAATAGAATAGTTTTATTTTCTGGTTCGTAAAAAAAAATGATGTAAAGGGTCTGCTAGTCCAAATGCACCCTGGAAGAGAAAATGATAGGACTATAGTCAGGGCAGGTAGATTGTTTGGGAATGTTTCTGCTGATCTATCATGTTTGTGGCAGCTGAAAATCAAAGAAGGAAGATGGCTCAAATATCAGGCATCTGGCCTACCTCAAAGATCATTTATGAATTCTTAACTCCTTCAAGAAGGAGCCATCCCCATGTGGAGCCACTGTTAGGCCCCTATGAATATTTTGACAAGCAAACAGGGGGCTAAAACATTTTTGAGCCTTCAAGGAATGAATTTCCCTCTAAAAAAACATCATCCTTGAAGCCTCCTTGTGCCTTTTCTCTTTGAAGAATCCTCACTATTGTTTCCAATTCAATAAGCCTCTCTGTTGAGAAAAGAATGCCCAAAAGGCCTCCTTTCCCTCTTATTTAATTCCCCCTAAGCTTATGTTTCATCATTCTTTCTCCCCTCATAAATTCCCCACTTATCCTCTAAAATCACTCCCACACCCCTCTTAAACCATTCAAATAACCTTTGTTGGTTTAATAGCCCCATACTCCCTCTACCATTACCTCTTTTTGGCCTTAAATTCCATTGAAAATGGGCCAAAAACCCACATTCTACACATTTCAGGTTTAGCCCTTTTTGGCTCAGCCCCATAAACCGTTTCCTCATGTGACTTGGGCACTAGAACCAAGTGCTAGCTCAGAAAGTGCTTATTTCATTTGGATATCAGGAATGCTATCAACCGTCGATCTATACAGATCGGACGGCCTTCGCAAACTCCATAGAGTCCGTGTCCCTCCCCCCGTTCACTCCTTTGATCGCATATACACCGTAAATCTGATCCGCAGATCGACGGTCCATTTTTCACCCGCCCCGGTGGTCCCCCCGCCAAAGCACTGTTCAAAACCGTTGGTTTCCATCGCACCGATTTTGGAGGGCGGGCTATATTTTTCATTTTGGAGTGATTCCATTCACCGCATGATGCGTGGCTCTGCGCACTATTGAAAAAATGCCCTCCATCGCCCATTAACATTCGACCGTGGACCCGGCGCAATATGCGTGTACACCATTTGATCTGAAGCTGTCCATCCAACAGTGCTCATGCCACGAAGATGCTCGGGAGTTAATCCAAGGCAAAGGGACCCCTGGCCCATGATCTGTCACCCTCCGATGCATTCTCAACCATTGATCTCCTCCTGAGATCGGACGACTCGGATTAAATGCATGCCCCGCCATTTACTGGGTCCCGCCACGTCACCATTCCATGTGTGTTCATATATTTTCGTCGCATTTTCATCTGGCACCTTTGTATTTCATTCAAAGGTCAAAATGTCAAATTTCCACATTCAAATTTTGCTGCACTCCGCCAACTTTCACCAGTCCATTTCTCCACTGTTCGCTACATTTTACACCATCATCCTGCACTGTTCCACCATTTCACCAGGTTGTGCTGCCATTCTCATTGTTCCCATTGCATATACCCTCCCCATGCATGGTTTTCTTGACAGGTTTCTGTGTTTTGCAGGTTACCAGCGTTAAACGACTGCCATGATTCACAGTCACTGTTATAGTGGCAAAAAACGCAGGGAAGACCATGTGCAGAGATCGAAATTATGAAGGAAGGCCTGGGAAGGTGTTATGACATGACTTTCATTAAAGGAGTAGGGTAAAACTCTGTAAAACCTTCCCAGAGCCATTAAAGCACAAATTTCGCGGAGAGAGGCAATCATGGAGCCGCTAAGAGTATCAGTGAGAAAGCAGAGAGTTTAAGGCCTGTAATTGAAGACATGAGCTTTAATCCAATAATTCAAGGCAAAATATCAAATTGAAGACCTCATGAATCACACGAGAGGCCCAGTGCGCAAAAAATGATATCATCAAGGTTTCACATCAGCAAAATGTCTCCCCCCTGAGAAAAGACATAGTACTCATTACTGTTTCAGTCTACATTGTGTAAATGAGAAGTTTTCCAGCCCTGACAATAGTCCTATGCTACCATAAGCATTTGTTACATGGTATGGCAGACCTGAAAATTGTTGATTTGCCTTTGTTCAGTTCATCAGAATTCTGCAGAGGTATTACAGTAAGTACATCAAAGTCATACTTGGAGTAAATTGCAACCTGATGAAGACCACTATTTCATCCAAAGAGTACTAATGATAAATGCCCAAAATTTAAAACAGAATGGGGCCTCGGCCCTCTTCCTCTTCTAAATTTTAATGCTGCATTTAGTTTTTCACCTACCTCCTCTGCCTCTCTTTCAGCTATAAAATTCATGAAGAAACTCATTGTAAGGTTGTTGATCGGTTATCTATGAATTTCAAGCTATTTCTCTTGAGACATGTTCTCTATGTAAAGTTGTAAGATAGGCCGAGGAATATGTTTTCAGACTGAATATCAAGCTATTGGTAATGTTGTACTTGATCGGTGTTTCTCTTTAATATGACAAGCACATTTCTTTGGATCCTGATTTAAAGCAGCGATGATGTTTTTCTGTCTTTGTTTATGTTTTTCCTTTTTAGTTCATTACATTTCATTTCTGCTATCTCGCATCAAAAATCTGACATAGGATTTACCCTTGTTAGGTAGCCTATGTTTCTGCTCTCCTTGCCTTCAATTTTTTCTGTTGTATGTGTTATCTAAGGATTTATTTCAAGCTAATTTAACTAGTGTAGTGGTCAAATATACTGCTAGATGATGTATGAATTAATGAATCTATTCTTAGATGTTCTTGTTAGGCTTTAATTGAATGAATTGGGATACTGGGAGTCTAGAACTCTCTCTCTATCTCACTAGGATCCTTTTCAATTAATTGAACCTTCCTAAGTTCCCTTAAGCTGGATGCCAAAGCATTGAGAGTTCAAAGTCTCTCTCTGATCTTAGGTTTTCACCTTTGTGTCTAAATCTTTAATGTTTCCTTGTCTGAAGAGTTAACCTTTTAGGTTCTGGATCACAGGTTGTCCAATGGCATGTCCTGTCCCTGGATCTGATTCATGAAAGGTCACCTTGGAGGTTTCCTTGCTTTCACCTTCTTTCCTACCTTTCCCACCACACTATCATCTTTAAGATCCAATGCTTTAGATGACTAGCCCAACTGGAAGCCTGCATATTGAATAGAAAGTAAACCCTTTCCTGACTCCATGGCCCAATGGCCTTGAAACGTTCTCCGAATCTTTCTCTCCTTTGCCTAAAATCCTCTTTTCTCATCCTTGTCTTATATTTAACCCTTCTTTCCTGATTCCCAACAACCAAACATAAATCAAACAATCATGTGCCTATAACTAGCCTAACATCTTAACTTTGAGCTTCAAAGACATAAAAACTTTGATTATATAGAGATATCCTTCTCTGGACCCAGGAGGGCTAGATCCTAAGGTTTGAAAGTGGTTTGA
This sequence comes from Pinus albicaulis, assembly GCA_034641835.2. Taxonomy (NCBI): domain Eukaryota; kingdom Viridiplantae; phylum Streptophyta; class Pinopsida; order Pinales; family Pinaceae; genus Pinus; species Pinus albicaulis. The sequence goes on from CM076574.1 coordinate 1,384,279,774, forward strand.
TGTTGTCTCATATTTTGGTCTTGCCAGTCTGGCCAAAACATGGGAACCCCAACAGACACCAAGCTCACCAAGTCCACAGCTTTCCATCCCCAAACAGATGCCCAGACAGAGGTCATCAACAAAATCATTGTACACATTCCGCACATGTAAAATTCAAAGAATCCATGCAAATGGGACGAGAGCCTCCCCTATGTACAACATAGTTATAACCAGGCTCTCCATAGTTCAATCAGCCATAGCCCCTTTTATTTGGGCTTGGGATTCAAGCCACTATGTCCCAGTGACGTAGCCATGACATTTGTGGCTACTCAAGCTGATTCGGCTCATGTATAGTCTAAATTTGACAAAGAAAATAGCTTCATTGAGCACATTCAACACATCCACCAATAGGTTCATGATATATTGGAGAGAGCCAATGCCAAGTACAAGCAACACCATGATCAACACCGGGTGCCACACAACTTCCAGGTGGGCGACAAAGTATGGCTACATTTGTAGAAGGAGCGCCTCACTGGACCCCACCGTAAGCTTTGACCGCTCTAATATAGGTTGTACACCATCACCAAGGCTGTAGGGAACAATTCCTTTGAGCTCAGTATTCCACCATTCCTTGGTCTGCACCCAGTCTTCAATGTGGATCGCCTTCGTCCTTACTTCCCACCTCTACTGGACACCTCTAACATTGTAGAACAACTCACACCAACAAAGTTAAACCCAGACTGCATTGAACAGGCCACCACAGATTGTGTCATGGACATGCAAACCAAGAACACTCGCCAATAGAAGATCCAACTGTATCGGTTTGTCAAAGCTAGCCAACTCCTGCACCAAGGAAAGTGGTTCACCAGGGACCAGGTTTAGGAGAAAATTCCTCATCTCATGGAGGAACTTAACGCAATGGGGACCATTTCTTCCTAAGGGGGGAGGAATGATCCAGGTGGATATTGGTGGTCACCCGCCTATTCCACTTGGGGCCCCACCATTGTCTCTTTCAGTTTTTCAGTTTCAGCACAACTTACTATTTTTAGCAGTTTTTTAGGTCCTGAACTTCCGGAGCCACTTTGAGGCCCTAAATGACGTTTTTTTGGAAAATAGGGAGAAAAATGGGTCCATGGGCTAATTTTTCTCACTCAAAATTTTTATTCCCCGGATAGATCTTTCTAACGAGGTATGGTACGCATCAAATGGAGATCGTATGCCAAATTTACGTCCCCGGGAAGTTGAAACACCAATTTACCCAAACGGGGCCCATAGTTTTGGCACTTCATCTCCTAGGGTTAGGGTTTTGGATATTTAGGATTTCCCATTATTTATAAATAATAAATAGGCCCTTGAGCCTCATTGTAACTCATTTCAGAGGCCTATAGCCGCCACATCTCTTCTCAGAGATAGCTACCAGTGCCCTAGCTAGTTTTATTTCCATTCTGTCTGTAAGCAAATTTCAGTTCTTTGATATTAATGAAATGAAGTGTTATTTCCATTGCATCTCTGTATTTATGGTTATATGTTTATTCTTTTGCGTTCCTGCATAAATCTGAATCATTGTCTCTTATATGTTTTCAAATCTTGAAAGTAGAATCATTGAAGTTAGATAAGTTGTATTACTTTATTTGTTCAACTGCATTATATATCTTGAATGTGTATTTGTTTAAAAGTATTGTCATTGATTAAATGGTGTGCCCTATCTCATTACTAGTATATTTTTCTTATCAGTATTTAAGATCTCTCTGTTCATAGGTCTTTGATAAAGGATTGTTAACTTCCCTTTGCCCTACCTTGGTTCCCAAAATTAATGTCCATTTCACCTCACACATAAAATTTAAAGATCCATTAAATACACTAGATTTTCCCTGTGATGTACCCCGATTCATTATTGAGATATCAATGACTTCATAGACTTCATAGGCCATTGTAATGTTCCCAAAATGGATTTCTCAGCAAGACATGCCTAAAAAAACACATTTTTCAGGGATGCGTGCTTAAGCTATTATAAAAATTGTTTAAAAACACTCATAAACCAATTCCAAATATTTCAGCAACCTTTACTCAGCTTTTATGGGCAAAAAGGTGGGGAAAAGTAATGATTTTGGCCCTAAAATGAGTGTATTCAGAAATTTGTGTAAAAATAAGGGACATGGCTCTGGGATATATTAGATTAGGTCAAGAGGGATTCACATGTAGAATTTAAACTCAATAAAATCAGTATAGATAAGTTAAACAGTTCCTCCTTCCCGACTAGTCAACAAAAACCTTGATTTCCCATGACTTGGAAGATGCAGAAATTTACTGAAGCAAGGGCAGTGTATTTTCTGAAGGTGTAAGATGTAAAATAGTACGAACAGTCATAAATGATTTCAAGAACATGGCATTAGAATTAAACAATAATAAACAATAGTTTTACATAGAAAATCCCTCAAGATTGAGGTGCTGCAACACAAGAGAATGACCCAGAAACCCTTCAGTGTTAATTACAGGAGGCTGAAGCTTATTTTCATTAATTTACAGATCTTCAACTGATATTTACATGAAAACAAATATATATAACATATTATAATGCCCAAAGGGCTCTTTATTTCACTCCCCTTGGGGGTTTCAGCAATACATGAAAATGTCAGAGTAGATTTGAGTTTTACGCAGCAGATCTGCAGAATGATTCAGAATTTCTGAAGAAAAAACTTCAGTGAATGAATCAGACCTAGAATATACACGGATTGGTTGGCCAATCCATGGATCACCCCTTGATGCAAGGAGGCTTCCTTCACATTAGAGATCTAGCTCCAAAATTATGCCAAAACCCCTGCAAAACTGCTTCTTCAGCAATAACGTAGATATGGGGAAGGAATTGCGCAGTATACCATGAAGAACACATTGGCCTGATGCCAAGATCTAAAATTAAGCTCAAATCATTTAATACAACTCTCCAATGGATTAGGTCCCTCCTCCACTGAAAATAAGTACTGAAATGCTATAGATCTGAAAAGATCTAAATCCCACTTGCTGCAACTTACAAAGGCAAGCAAACCCTCAACAGGATCTGCATTGCAGTTGGAAGTATAAGCTTGGCCAAATTCCAGATAGTGGATCAGTGCAGCACATCCTCCTCCAAAGAGCTACTCCATGGAAGGAGAGAGGATTCCTAAACAAGAAACCCTCTTCCCTTTGGCTAACCAGCCAAGAGAACTCGACTTGTTCCAACAACCACAAATCATCAACAAAATTTACAAGAGCATTCTCCTTCCTTTATAACTTGAAGGTGAGCACAAACCCTAAACCACCTCAATTGATTTAACCCCTTTCACATTGGATCCTTCTTCTAGAACTGCGTTGGGTCTTCAAAAGTGGTTCAATTCATGTTCACACACAAGTGGCTTTTATTAAGAAAGCCATGATTTATCTTTGTTCACACTGGGGACTGATTTATTTTTGAGCTTTTGGAGTTTTTAATGTCCTCCTTTCCATTTTATTCATCAATAATTAAAATTAAAACAAAATGAAATGTTCCTATTAGCTTGGGCTAATTAGGAACATTACAGTCCACCCCTCCAAAATTGTTGCTTGCCCTCAAGCAACTACAAGGTGAGTGCTACAAAATTTCCTCCTTGGTGACACCAACATAAGATAAGCTTCCTCCATAAGCCAAGTGCTCACCAATCCATCCATGTCTTGCTCCTCCAATGTTCTCATGAGATACAATTGGCTCATCCCATAGGGAGACAATAGATCATATGAAACAAACATGGTTTGCCCCCATGCTCTCTCTGGAATATGAGACATAGAATACATGGAGAGTGATCCTCTCACGAGGCACATGCCATCCTTCATTCTTGCTTCCCATGCCACATCATCATGGCTGAAAGTGTGATGCATGTTTGGTGCTTTGGGGAAGCACCCTTATCTTTGAAAAAATTCCCCTTTTACTCTCAAGGGAGTGGCTCAAATCAGAAAATTTTGGAGCCCAAAATTGACCAAGAGGCTCACATGATATATCATTCCTCCTTGGAATATTTGGCCTGCAAACACATGGTGTAAGAATGCATGAAATAAGAAATAAAAACATGTATAACATGATCATGTCCTTCACCAATAATTCTTCTCCAATTAAGGGAGAGGTGCATGGTTCTATTCCCTCCCTCCATAGAAGGAAGAATGGGTTGATTCAACTCTCCCAAAGAGTCATGTTGTTGATCCACCTCTACAAAGTCCATGCCTCTTTGCCAATGCTGATGTAGCCCTCTTTCAAAGCCCTTTCACCAATAGCTTCTCAAGGTGTATGTTGGAAGGCTCCTCTTCGCATGCTGCTTCAAAAATAAGTGGCCATCCCACCACTTGCTTGCTGTAATAAGCTTCTTCAAAGCTTGGAAATGATAGAGGATAATGATTGTTGGCTGAATGGAATTCAAGAAACACATATCATTCTCCAATCCCCCCCATGTGAGAGACTTCCCTTCATTTTACCAACTCAATACATGACCTTTTTCATAGGGAAACATCATACAAAATGCAGCGGTCATATAAAGTTCCATCCTCTCCTTGACATACCAATGAATTTTGGAGATTTCATTCACCCTGAACACATTCACCCAATGTGTCATCCCTCCTCTCATGCATGGGGCATAAATATGATATGGACAAGTATCCTTGTGCCAACCCATGATAAGGTTACAAGTTCTCCCAAGCCTAAGTACATACATGATTTTAAAATGCACTCTAAATATAAATACATGCACATACACGGTAGGCAAAAGCAAATGTATGGACATGAGATTCATCATGTGGTGTCCATACATCTTCCTTGTCAAACCAAACACCCATGCCTTCTTCTTATGAAGCCTCCTCTTGAGATACAAGGCATGTGTCAAGAAAATAATAGATTTTGGGGAGTGTTTAAACTCACCCAGAAAAACCCAGCACAGGATGTCCTTTTCCTGCATCAAATCTGAATGTTGTAAGTGGTTCACAAGCCACTTACTTGCTTCTCCCTTCATCTCACCATGGCTGAAAGTGAGAATTATATTTGGTGCCTTAATACAGCACCCATCATGGTGTAGAATCTCCCTTAGCCCATCAAGGGAGTGGCCATGTTTGAGAACAATCTTGACCCATAGTTGGCCATGAAGGTTGTATGGTATAACACTCCTCTTGGGAGTCATGGGCTGCAAATATGAAGTAAGAAAATACATGCAACCATAAAATTAAATGTGATTCTCATAATCATGCATCTTACCCAAAGTCTCCAGCGCTGTGATATTTTCCCCCTTGGGAAGAGATGACATTGATGCACAAGGTTGAGGGAACACTTTTCTCTTTCTCTCATCATGGGAGCTCCTTGGTGGGATTCCTTCAAGTAAGGAGACATCAAGGCATAGATCATGATAAGATGTAGGGATTGATATGTCCTTGCTTTGCTTGCATTTATCTTTCAACCTTCTTTGTGCAACATGTTTCTGAAATACAGAGGGGAAAAATTTTCTCACCATTTGAAGCTTGCCCTTCCCTCTATCTTCTACAATCTTCAAGATCTCACCATCTGATAAGTATGGCACATGCTGCCCATGGATTGTGCCATAATATCTATGTGTGATATTCTTAGGAACTCCTTGAAAAAATGCAAGAGCTTCTCTCCTTGGAGCAGTTTCTCCTTCTTCTTCTTCATGCAGTACTACAGGTCCTCTTACTATGTCTGCACTGTTACCCCTAGCCTTTTCTTCAAATATGGAACATGCCTCATCCTCAATAGGAGACCTTAGAGATTGGTCTTCTCTTGAAGGAGGGATCCCCATGTCTTCTTATTTATCTTGAAACCTCATAAAGGTTTCACTGCAGCTTCCCTCTTGAGAAGAGGACCCTTCACCCAAAGGAGATCTGACCCTTGGTAGTGCATCCGATAAACTCACTCCTTCTCTTTCCCTCTTCATGAAGGAGTGACTAACAAAATGCTGAGGCTCTGATGATATGGCTGAGTGCACATATCCATAAGATGAGGACTCTGGATGTTCCTCATTCACAAATCTTACAGATCTGACTGGAATATCTTCTCTTTCTTGAAACTCCTTGGGAGCTTCACTACTTTTTCTTTCCTCTTATTGCACAACCTCTTTGGAGAGGTTCTTCTTAGATCTAAAAAGAGATGAGAGTAATCTCATCCTCTCCATAATTTATTCTTTCTAATTTCTGATTTTTTCTTTCTGATTTCTTCTTCTTCTCAGCACTTCTCTGATAGCTTGATCTCATAGGCTGAGCCAGAGATCATGCTCTGATACCACTGTAATGTTCCCAAAATGGATTTCTCAGCAAGACATGCCTGAAAAATGAATTTTTCAGGGATGTGTGTTTCATATATTATAAAACGTGTTTAAAAAAACTCAAAAACCAATTACAAATACTGCATCAACCTTTACTCAGCTTTTATGGGAAAAAGGTGGGGAAAAGTGATGATTTTGGCCCTAAATTGAGTGTATTCAGAAATATCTGTAACAATAAGGGATATGGCTCTGGGATATGTTATATTAGTTCACTATGGATTCAAATTTCTAATTTTATCTTAAAAAAATAATTCTAGCTAAGTTAAACAGTTCCTCCTTCCCGACTAGTCAAGAAAAACCCTGATTTCCCATGACTTGGAAGATGCAGAAATTTACTGAAGAAAAGGCAGCGTATTTTCTGAAGGTGTAAGATGTAAAATAGTATGAAAAATTATAAATTAGTTCAATAACATGGCATGATCATTAAGCAAGAATAAACAACAGTTTTACATAGAAAATCCCTCAAGATTGAGGTGCTGCAACACAAGAGAATGACCTAGAAACCCTTTAGCATTAATTACAGGAGGCTAAAGATTATTTTAATTAAATTACAGATATGAAACTGATGTTTACATGAAAAAATATATCTATAACAGATTATAATTCCCAAAGGGCTCTTTATTTCACTCCCCTTGGGGGTTTCAACAATACATGAAAATGCTGGAGTAGATCTGATTTTTACTGCAGTAGTTTTGTAGAATGATTCAGAATTTATGAAGCAAAAAATTTATTTAATGAATCAGACCTAGAATAGACATGGATTGGTTGGCCAATCCATGGATCACCCCTTGATGCAAGGAGGCTTCCTTCACATCAGAGATCTAGCTCCAAAATGATACAAAAAATCCCGCAACACTGCTCCTTCAGCAATAACACAGATATGGGGAAGGAACTGCACATTATACCATGAATAACACATTGGCTTGATGCCAATATCTAAAATGAAGCTCAAATCATTCAATACAACTCTACAATGGATTAGAACCCTCCTCCACTGAAAAGAAGTACTGAAATGCTATAGATCTGAAAAGATCTAAATCCCACTTACTGCAACTTACAAAGGCAATCAAACCCTCAACAGGATCTACATTGCAGTTGGAAGTAGAAGCTTGGCCAAATGCCGGATAGTGGATCAATGCAGCACATCCTCCTCCAAAGAGCTACTCCATGGAAGGAGAGATGATTCCTAAACATGAAACCCTCTTCCCTTTGGCTAACCAGCCAAGAGAACTCGAGTTGCTCCAGCAACCACAAATCATAAAAAACCTTTACAAGAGCCTTTTCCTTCCTTTTATAACTTGAAGGTGAGCACAAACCCTAAACTACCTCAATTGAGTTAACCCCTTTCACATTGGATCCTTCTTTTAGAACTGTGTTGGGTCTTCAAAAGTGGTTCAATTCCTGTTCACACACAAGTGGATTTTATTAAGAAAGCCCTGATTTATCTTTGATCACACTGGGGACTTATTTATTTTTGAGCTTTTGGAGTTTTTCATGTCGTCCTTTCCATTTTATTCATCAATAATTAAAATTAAAACAAAATGAAATTTTCCTATTAGCTTGGACTAATTAGGAACATTACAACCATTGATTTGATAACCTCTCACTGCACCTATCCTACTTGATCATCTTACCCCAACCAAAATAAACAACAAGCCTACTCTTAACAACTAGCCTAAAATCAAACACTTAAAGCGAACAAGTTCACATCCTTCACATAATAGAGAGAGCCCTCTCTGAGTCCAGGAAGGCTAGGTCCTAGGACTCCAAAAACTGGTATGATGTTACCCTGTGTATTTGGTCTACCAATCTGCTAAATCACGGGACAACAACATAATGGTGATCACAGTGGGACCGAGTACATAGTAGCCTAATAAACTCTTATAGACTCTCTTAACCCTGAGTTAAACTTTGAAATCTTGTGATTTGTAATCACCTCATCACTATCACTAACACAGTGGTGATCATGATGCAACCTCTGATTTCAGTGACATTCTAAGACTTCAGAAACCTTCGTCAAACCATAGAGAACTCAAATTGATAGCCAAGAGTAGAACCTGGTTGTTTCGCCATCCTAGAAAAATGATGACCCAGCTGTTGTACACTCATAAAAACCTTAGGGCTACTTAAGAGAACTCAGAAAACCCCAAAACATTCCTAGATTGGTTTTTTGTCAATTATTTGTGGTGGACCATACATACACATCCTCACAACAACTAAAATAATCCACTTGGCGACTCCAGTAGCCTCTAGTAGGCCTATTACACCACTAGTTCTCATAAACCTCCTCAGGAATGCATTAAGAAAACCTAATCATGATGATGGTGGATAGAAAAGTTGAAATCCTCCACCTGGCGACTCCACAACTCTCAATAGACCTAATGACTCCACTGGTAGAGAAATCTATACTGGTTAAAAATATGCAGTGACCTCTTTCTGATAAAAAAAGGATGGATCCAAGTATGAATAGAGAGGCGAAGCTAGAGATGTTGATAGACACATTTAGTAAACTGATGCATCTACTTGACAGGAAAGGAGAAAAATTCAAGGTTAAGGTTGGTGTTGCTTATTCAAAACAACCTATATTTCTTCCTCAGGGAAAACAAACTCAATCACTACAAGACAAGAACAAAAAACAAAATATGTATGATGAGCAATATTGCAAAGAAGAAAATGAAGAAGGTTTCCAAGTGGGTATTAGTTACTTTTCTACATCTTGTGCTTCACTATTAAGAGAGCATTATGAGAAAGTTGCAAATAAAAACAAAGAGGAGTGCTCTAAAGAATCAATCAACAATCTTAAAATCGCAAAATCTGGAATAAAGGAGGAGTCAACACATTTAGAGTCTCTACCCTTATATTTCAATTCATTTAATATTTTAAAAGGAAAGTGGCACCCTGAGAACCTATCAGAGGCAACTTATGAATCTCATGCTCAAAGTAACTATCATGAAAATCAATAAGAGTTGATAGAGGATGAAACCAATCAAGAAATGAAAGAACACCCATAGGATCTCTCTAAAATCACAAGTGATGATTCATCATCTCTTCTAGGTGAGTCTCAAGAAGACATTCAGCCTCTCAATCAGCTTTCACAAGAGAAAGAGAAATGTTGTAGTTATTTCCAAGGAAAAAGAAAAATGCCTCCTTTTTTAACCGAAGAAGAAATAAATCAGCTTCTAAACATGCAGACAGCCTCTAAAACTTCATATGAACAAAAAAAATTTGGTCATTCTCCTCCTAATCCTGTCTACCATAAGTCAAAAAATAAATGTGTAGATCAATTCAAAGAGAAACAATCTGATAGTCCAATATGTATGGCTAGTGACATTACTTATATTGATGATTGTCCAAGGTTTGATCAATATGTTTATGATTATGATATTCAAACAGAAGCTAATCTTTCAGATCAATCAACAGCTGATTTGTGGGATGAAGTTCATTATCTTCAGCTTGAAAGTAGTAATCAGCCAATACAGGTCACCTATGACACTGATGAGGAAAGCCTTGAGAGTTTACAAGTAAGTTAGGAGTCTCTGACTCTTTTCTCTGCTTCACTTCAGTCCATCAGAAATAACTTTCAAGTAATTGGAAATAAACAGTCTTTCAGTTTTCATATTGAGGTTGAGGAGGATGATGAACTTCTTGAGAAATTTTTCAATAAGAATCCTTTTCCTGAAATGGTTGAGGAAATAATTTGGGACATAGAATCCTCCTTAACTCCAGATTTACAGCCACAAAGTTCCATTGAATTACAAATTGCAGATGAAAGCATAGAAGTTGATAATCAGATGAGAGTTGTCGCACTACCTTCTCAAGAGTATTTACTACCAAAGAGTATCCCTACTCATCAACATGATGACCTTCACACGGATTTCAGTCCACTCAATCAAAACACATCAGCTTGGAAAGAGGACAACACTACAATATATGATGAGTCTGACATTTCAGGTGATCATGAGGAAGAGGAAGAGTTTATTTCCCAAAAGAGTCCAAAGCTCGACCAACTGGAGGAAGATCCAGTCCTAGATCAAGCTTACTTTCCAAATCTTCACATTCAGGTTTTTTTTCAAGATCCCTTTGCTGATTTGTTAGAAACATTTGAAGAGGAAGTAAAACATGTCAAGAGAAGTTTGATGCAGAATTTCAAAAACAAATTAGGCACCGCTGTTCAAACACAAATGAGGTGGGAATGGCCTTTTGATTTTTTCAAAACACTCAAAGAGCTAAACCAAGATCCCTCATGGAATCATCTACTTGATTGGCTGTATTGGAAAAGAGAGTTCACCAGCTGAATGTATATCATGTATAGGTTATGTTAGGATAGATAGGCAAGAAAATAAAATCAGCACCATGAGGATATTTCTACCTTTAATTTTAGATTGTTTTGACCAAAAAGAGAGAAAAAACTTAAAAACATAGAAAGAAGGAAAAAGAGGGCAGATTTGAAAAGAAGGTACAGGCCCATACCAAAAAAATAGTGATACTGAAAGTGTGCAAGGCTATATGCCACTACTTGTTTAAAAATAAGGTCTTGTTCAGTCATCTAGCCTAATCATGGCTGGACATGTTTTCAATTTATCTTTGATAAGTTAGTGAAAGAATGCTGGTCAAATCATTCAAGCTTTACTTGTCAAAAGAAAATAGATTAGGAATGAAAGATATTGGTTCCACATGCTTAAATCTGAACCAAGAAGAAGGATATGGGTGATTAGAAAATGATGAAACACACCCCTCATACCTTCTAGTTTTGTTTTTATGAAAATAATGTTTGTGTGCAGTTTGTCTCAATGCCACAACTCATAATGAATCAGATTGCCTAATCCTGGTTCAAATTATGTTTTAAATTTCTTGTCAGTAGATGAGAGAATGAAGTCTGTCATACTGCTTAATCTTGACAGTAAAATAGTCTAGGTAGAGAATAAAAAGAGTTCACTAGCATAATCTGAACTCTTGTAACAAATAAGTGTAGAAGTGGATAGTTTGTTTTTGCTTTGAAAAGAAAAGGATGTCAAGGGGTTTACCAGTTCAAGTGCACCCAAGGAAGAGAAAATGTTATGAAAGTAGGTTGGGTAGGTAAAGATGAAGTTGAGCTAATCATGCTTTTAGATTATCAAAAAAATACTTCAGGGAAGCAACAACAAAAGAAAAGAAGAAAAATATATGCCAAATGGATGAGGCATTGGTCTTCATAAACCAAGAGATATGAAGTCCTGGACACCTCTTGAAAAGGAGATGCCCTCCGTAAGTGGATCCACTGTTATTCATCAGTCATTTTTACCTATTTACATGACTAAATGCTTATCCTAGATTTCTAGAAACAAAATTCATGAATGTTGTGAGTTCTAGAAATCTCACTGCCTTAATTACCCTTAGGATAATTTTCTCACTATTCTACTACTCTACCAAGGCATGGCCAATCTCTCACTCCCAGAAGACCAAATCATGGACTTATGTCCCTCATTCTCACTATGCTTACCACCTCTGACTTTACCACCCTGTTTCTAATTGCCTAAGCCCTCTACCTTTACACCTTGATTTTCCAAGTAGCCCAAACCTTTTCCCCTACTCACCAAGTGCCTCAACTAGTGGTGATTTTAAACTTATTCTCTAGGCTCTTTAGGTAAATCAAAGAGTTCATTTTATTGGATGGAAATTCATAAAAAGTTGTCAAAATCCCGTTTTACACCTCCAAACCTTGATTCAAGTTTTCAATCAAACACCTAGTCCAAAGGACATCCCAATAGGTCATATAGGGTCTCCTAGGTTATGCATTGCTTTGGTTTCCTAAATCATTATTTTACATGTGCCCAAAGGTGAAATAAAATGAAAATGAAGGTGAGCTCATGATTGTCCAAAGGGTATAAAAAGCTTTCAAAAGGACCTCCTAGATCAAATCATGAAGTCTGCAAAAGGACAATAGCCTATATTGAAGTATTTTTGCAGGAATGCTTTATAATGGTTATCAACATAATAAAGGCAGGGTAAGAAGATTAAACTCCTGAAGGATATCTACAGCAGCAAAGAAGCAGCATACCTAAGTTCACAAAGAGGATCATGGTTTCATGACTTATTGGCTATAAGGTGATGCACAACAAAGAGCCCATACAAAGGATCATGAAGACAAAGGTACATAAGCACAACTACACATGGATTAAAGATTCATTGAAGAAAGAAATCATAATGAGAAACCTCCTTGATGGCAGCAGGAAAATATTAAAAATCATGACAGGGGATGACTTATAAGTCTTGTTTAGGCACGCTTTTTCACTACACCAAAAGGACAGATTGAAAAAGTATCAGTGTGAAGGACACAAAACTCTCATGTACAGTCAATGTCCTTGAAAAAGGTTAAAAAGGACAGAGATACATTAGCACCATCAAACACAAAACCAAAGTTTATAAGAATGATAAATAAGGAAGGGAAAGGGGCCCTTAAAAGCTAGAAGTCTAGAAAGGTAGGAAAAAGTGAACTAAAGGTCATAAAACTCCATTAAAGATCAGAAGGTTTTTAGAAGACATTTGAAAGTAGGCCTTGATGGTTGAAATGAGATGAAAAAGGCTTTTATTTGTCACTATAGAAAAAAGGGACAAATTCTCAAAAAAATATCAGTAAAGGCTGCCTAAGTTTTCAAGTACATTCAGAGTATTGTCAAAAGCAGTATGAAGGAGCCTAAGTTTTCTGTCAGATAAGAAAATCAAGGTGAACATGAGTTTCTACTATTGGGTGGGTAAGGTGTCAAAACTCCCAAAAAGCTTGAGAAGACAAAAACACTGCTTTATGGCATCTCCCAGGAAGTCAGAAGTGGTCAAAGGAAAATGTGTGTTCGGAAACGTCCAGCAAAGGTCACTTTTTGTTTAAAATCATCTCCTGCACAAGAGAAAACAAATACCAGTGAAAGTAAAAAGACCAAAAGAAAAAGCATTGTTCAAGGTGGATTTTTTTTACTTTTTCAAGGGTATAAAAACATCACAAGTTTCATCACTCAACACCATCTCTTCATATGCAAAAGGAGTGGAAGGGCTTCAGGGTTTTCAGGGTTTTTGGTAGAGTTTTTAGGCAAAAAGGGGATTGCGCTACGCTCCTAAAAGGACATGCTACGCGCCTGTACACACTACCTGATTATTTGCTAAAGGGGCGTTGCGCGCCTATGTAGCAGCACTACGTGCTTGTGTAAAAACTCTGCGTGTAGGGGGAACCCGAAACCCTGCCACCATTTAGGTCTCACCCAACAGTGTGCAGAAATAGCCCGAGCGCTACGCACTTGGGCGTGCAGTGTGCAGTAGCCACCTGATACCTCGTGTAGAGGTGCTCGACGCTGCGCTCCTGCACATTCAGGGTTACCAGCCACACGACAACTCGTGTAGAGGTGCCCGACGCTGAAATCCTACGCGTTAAGGGCTACCTAGAGAATACCCGACACCCCGTGGAGGAGGACTCGAATGCTCATTCAGAACTCACCCGTGTTGTGCTCCTGCTATCCATTTAGGGCTGCCTGACAAAACGTGAAGAAGCCACCCGGCTGGCCCGTGCTGCACTCCTGTGCACTTTTCTTCAGCTATGAATAATGTTTTATAGGTATTTAGGTTTTCCCTACCTTATCATACTGTCTAAAGGTAAAAGCATTAAAAAATAAAGGTGAGATTAAAGAGAAGTTGAAAAAACCTTAAATGGAGAAAGGTTAGGTCCCCATGGTTGCAAACATTACTGATTTAAAGGGCACCCATCCATTTACATAATAAGAACACATGAGGCCCAAATTGGTTTTCTTCACTCATCCTCCTCCTCCATTTACAATCACCACCTGTCTCATTATCATTAACCTCTCATTTTTTTAGGTCCCTATATTATTAGTATAGTCCCTTACTGTTGTTAGTGTAACCCCCTTATTGTTATTATTGTACCACTGTAACCCCCATATTGTTATTATTGTGCCCTTAAATTATTATTGTTAGGTCAGCTAGGATTACATTGTGGCCCCATGGACTCCTATATATAGAAAGGAGGTTTTGTAATTTGTATCGTCCAAGAATATTTCATTCATGTAATGTATTGGAGGTTTCCCCCTTGAAGTGGCTTATTTATAAGGCGTTGATATCTCTTTTCTTCTATTTTTGGAGCTGGTTTCACAACATTTGGTATCAAAGCTTTGGATTCTAGAGTTTCGGTGCTCCAAACAAGTCATTGTGGAATTTTCACTATAAATTTTTTTCTACGAAGTCTCAGAAGCTGAAATTTTTAGGGTGCGAAGCTGAAAGCCTGCAGAACATTGTCGCAAAATTTTAGATCTTGGTTCACAATATTTTTGGAGATATGATCTGTGGACGTTAGGGCTTTTCGTAGGCTCCTAAATTTAACCTAAACAGGTCATCATGGAATTTTTGATATAACTTTGTTGCTAAAAAGCATTAGAAGCTGAAATTGTTAGATCATAAAGCCGAATGCCTGCGGAATAGTGTCGCAAAATTTCAGAGCTTGGTTCACAATATTTTTGGAGATATGGTCTGTGGAAGTTAGATATTTTTCAGGCTCCCGAATTTCATCTCAACGAGGTGATAGTGGGAAAATCATCATAACTCTCTCTCTGAGCATCAGACTAGAATTTTGTAAGAAGTGGTGGCAATTAAATGGACTATAGTTTCATTTTTATCAAATTCATAGCTGAAGGAGTAAATACTGACACGTGGCATCCCATACAAGTTCACTCCACTGAACTAGTCCATAATTAGGTCATTGTGGGAGATTGGGCATAACCTTGCCTTGAAGAATCCAAATCAGGTTACACCTGTGGCATTTGAAGTAAGCTTCAGAGGACTACTACAGGACCGAATTTCAAATATTTAGGATCTAAAATTATAGATATAAGTCAATTTAAATATCGAGCTCCTCAAAATCAAGTAAAAGATGTGTATTATTTGTTCCAAATTGCATAAGTCTTGTTTGAAGAATCAAGTTGAATTGATTCAAAGGGAATATTGTAGAATAGATATTAGTATTGGATTCTAAAATGGCCCCTAAAAATAATTCAACACCCATTAATCCTTTAGAAGGTGTTAGCCCCCTATGAATATTTTGACAAGCAAACAGGGGGCTAAAATGTTTTTGAGCCTTCAAGGAATGCATTGCCCTCTGAAAACACATCATCCTTGAAGCCTCCTTGTTCCTTTTCTCTTTGAAGAATCCTCACTGCTGTTTCCAAGTCAATAAGCCTCTCTGTTGAGAAAATAATGCCCAAAATGCCTCCTTTCCCTCTTATTTCATTCCCCCTAAGCCTCTGTTTCATCATTCTTTCTCCCCTCCAAAATTCCCCACCTATCCTCTAAAATCATCCCCACACCCCTCTTAAACCATTAAAATAACATTTTTTTGTTTGATAGCCCCATAATCCCTCTACCGTTACCTTTTTCTGGCCTTCAATTCCATTGAAAATGGGCCAAGAAACCCACATTATACACATTTCGGATTTAGCCCCTTTCGGCTCAGCCCCATAAACTGTTTCCTCACGTGACCCGGGTGCTAGAACCAAGCGCTAGCTCAGAAAGCACTTATTGCATTTGGATATCGGGAGTGCTGTCAACCATCGATCTGTATAGATTGGATGGTCTTCGCAAACTCCATAGCGTCCGTGGCCCTCCCCGTTCACCCCTCCGATCGCATATCCATCGTCGATCTGATCTGCAAATCGATGGTCCATTTTTCACCAACCTCGGTGGTCCCCGCGCCAAAGAACTGTTCAAAACCGCTGGTTTCCATCGCACCGCTTTTGGAGGGCAAGCTGTATTTTTCGTTTCGAAGCAATGCCATTCACTGCATGATGCGTGGCTCCGCGCGTTATTGAAAAACTACCCACCCATCATGCATTAACGTTCGACCGTGGACTCGGCGCGATATGCATGTACACCATCCAATCTGAAGCTGTCCATCCAACGGTGCTCGCGCCATGAATATGATCGAGAGTTTATCCAAGGTAAATGGACCCCTGGCCCACCGTCTATCACCCTCCGATGCGTTCTCAACCGTCGATCTCACTCGAAGATCGGATGGTCTGGATTAACTGCATGACCCGCCATTGATTGGGTCTTGCCACATCACCCATTCCACTTGTTTTCATATATTTTTGTAACATTTTTTTCCGTCCCCTCCATATTTCATTCAAAGGTCAAAATGTCAAAGTTTCACATTAATTTTACGGCATTCCACCAACCTTCACCAAACCATTCTTCATTGTTTTGCTGCATTTTTTCGCCATCACCCTACACTGTTCAACCATTTCATCGAGCTACACTACCATTCTCATCATCCCTGCTACATCCACCCTCCCCATGCATGGTTTTCTTAACGTGTTTACGTGTTTTGCAGGGTTACAGGCAGGCAGAAAACCGCCATGGTTCACAATCACTGTTGTAGTGACAAAGAACACAGGGAAGACCATGTGTAGAGATAAAAATTATGAGGAAAGGCCTGGGAAGATGTTATGACATGAATTTCACTAAAAGAAACAGAGTTAAACTCTGTAAAACATGTCCAGAACCATTAAAGCGCAGATTTCGTAGACACGGGCAAACATGGAGCAGCAAAGAGTATCAGTGAGAAAGCAGAGAACTTAAGGCCTATAACTAAATATTTCGAGCCTTAGTCCAATAACTTAAAGACAAAATATCACATAGAAGACCTAGGGCACACAAAATGATATATATTAGTGTCACCATCAGCAGAAGGTTCCTACCCATAAAAGGATGAAGTGCCCATACAGTTTTCATTCTATACTATGTTCTTGAAGAGATCTCTACCCTAACAACAGTCCTATGCTATCAGAATCATTCATTACACATTATGGAAAACCTGAGTCATTTATCAGTTTTTTTTTCAGTTCACCAGAGTGTTTCAAAGGGATTACAACAAGTACATCAAAGATATACCTAGAGTAAATTGCAGCCTGACGAAGACCACTCTTTCATCCAAAGAGTATAGAGATAAATGCCCAGAATTTAAAACAGAATGGGGCCTCGACCCTCTTCCTCTTCTAAGTTTTAATGCTACATTTGGTTTTCATCTACCCCCTCTATCTCTCATTTAGCTATAAAAATTCATGAAGGAACTCATTGTAGAGGTTGTTGATCGGATATCTATGAACTGCAAGCTGTTTCTCTTGAGACATGTTCTCTGTGTAAAGTTGTAAGATAGGCTGAGGGAGATGTTTTCAAACTGAATATCAAGATATTTGAAATATTGTACTTGAATGGTGTTGCTCTTTAATATGACAAGCACATTTCTTTGGATCCTGATTTAAAGCAGCGGTGATGTTTTTCTCTCTTTGTTCATGTTTTCCTTTTCAGTTCATTATATTTCATTTCTGCTGGCTCGCATCAGAAATTTGGCATAGGACTTACCGTTGTTAGGTACCCTATGTTTCTACTCTTTTTGCCTTCAAATTTTTCCGCTGTATGTGTTAGCTGAGGATTGATTTCAAGCTAATTTAACCAGTGTAGTGGTCAAATATACCGCTAGCTGATGTATGAATTAATGAATCTGTTCTTATATGTTCTTGGTAAGTTTTAATTGAATGAATTGGAATAATGGCAGTTTATAACTCTGTATCTATCTCACTAGGGTCCTTTTCAATTAATTTAACCTTCCTAAGTTCCCTTAAGCTAGATGCCAAAGCATTGAGAGTTCAAATTCTCTCTCTGATCTCAGGTTTTCAACTTCGTGTTCTAAATCTTTAATGTTTTCCTTGTCTAAAGAGTTAACCTTTTAGGTTCTAGATCACAGGTTGTCCAATGGCATGTCCTATCCCTGGATCTGATTCCTAAAAGGCCACCTCGGAGGTTTCCTTGCTTTCACCTTCTTTCTTGCCATTTCATGCCACACTATCATCTTTAAGATCCAATTCTTTAGATGACTAGCCCAACTGAAAGCCTGCATATTGAATAACAAGTAAACCCCTTTTCTGACTCCATTTCCCAACGGCCTTGAATTTTCTCTGAAATCATCCCTCCTTTGCCTAAAATCCTCTTTTCTCATCCTTGTCTTATATCGAAACCTCCTTTCCTGATTCCCAACAACCAAACAAAAATCAAACAAACCAAACCCTGTTCCTATAACTAGCATAATATCTTAAATTTGAGCTTCAAAGACATAAAACCTTTTCTTATATAGAGAGATCCCTCTCTAGACCCAGGAGGGCTAGATACTGAGGTTTGAAAGTGGTTCTGATGTTGTCTCATCTTTTGGTCTTGCCAATCTGGCAAAAACATGGGAACCCCAACATAATGGCGACCATACTGGGGAAAAAATCTGAGAGCCTATAACTGATAACATTTATCTATCTCCCATTGTCGTCACCAACATAATGGTGACTCTGCTGGGGACATTTTGAGTATTTTCCATCTTACTACATCCCAAGAGCCTCAGAAACCTATGATTTCTAGTTAGGTTGGCAGTTAAACACTCCTATTCACAAATCAACTTCTATACCACTTGTTGTGTTTTCTCCCACACTCTTAGACAGAGTCTAGAAAGGGCCAGACAGCCTCTAGATCTCATCCTCTTTCAGAGGTGAAATATCCGGTAAATTCCCTCCCAGTCCATCTCTGGTTACAGTTTGCTGTGTTTTATGGATTTCCCTAAAAAGGACATTACAAAAACATTGTGGTGGACAGTATACCCTCTTGAAACATCCTAAACCTTCCACCTGGCGACTCCATAGTTCTTAAATGATTAAAAGACTCCACTGGTGATCAGTAGGCCTACTGATTATCTTGGTTCACATAACACTCCACTCAGAGACTAGAGCCCATTACAATATCAAACCATAATAGAAGTAAAAAGTGGGGTTAAGCTGCTTGGTTGGAGAACAACATTCTGGCTTCAAGAACCATTCACACAAGAGCTTATCCTAACCCAAACCCACCTTAAATAGTTTACAACCTTGAAATAATCCTCAAGAGATCTCCTACACCTAAAAGATCAACTATTTGCAGCCACATCCATAGATATAACTCTGCACCAGAAGACTTTACAGCTCTATCAGATCCACTTTTTGACCTAGACTCTCAAAACAACGTACCTAGAACTAGGTCATTCAGTGCCCTAGACTAGCTATACCTTGAGCTTCCTCTAGGGATAGACAGACCCCTCCATCTACTCCTCCTGATTTTCACTTCATTCAAAACTTAGGGCTCTGCCACCCTAAATCTGCCCAACTGACCTCTGTTGGTCCTAGTATCCCTATCATTCACATACCAGCTACTCAAGCTAGCCCTTTAACTCACCTGAATACCATCATGGCAGCCTGGTATGCACTTGTAGTTTTACCCTAGCCTCTAGTTCCCTTACCCAATGATTACCAATCAAATATCCCACACTTCACTGCAAAGGAGTCTACCATGACTCAGCACCATGTGGACATGATGGAAGATTCTTTTGATTACATGGAGATAGATGATGATACGGTCAAAATGAGAATCTTTTCCTAGATCTTAGGAGGTGATGTGAAGAAATGGTTTAAAGGCCTACCTCCTAATAGTATCCAAGACCTTCCTGCTTTATATCAGATTTTCATAAACAAATGGGAAGTTAAGGCCAACCCTCTCCAAATCCTAGCAGAATACAAGAAACTAAAAATAAAAATAGGAGAGAGTGTCCATGACTACTCTACAAGGTTTAACAATGTTTATAATGCTCTTCCTCCACATATGAAACCTCCCCAAGGTATGGCTTTAGTAAAATACCGAAAAGGCTTTGATGCTGATTTGGCCTACCAGCTTAGGGAGAGGGAGTACAACACACTGGAAGACATGCAAAAAGGAGCAGTAAGTGTAGAGGCTAACCTGATTGAGAAAAAAACAAGATTGAGAGCTGAGAAGAGGGTAACATATAGAGATGACACTGTAGCTTCCACATCTGATCCCAATTATAACCGTCTATCTAAAAACATGGAAAAGATATAGCAAATGATGGAAAAAATGGTTGTCACAGTTAGTAACCAAAACATAAATCAAAATCATAACTAGAACTAGAACTTTAGAAGAAATAATACCACTCCCAATAGACAAAGAGACTCAGATCAGCAAGTTATTCCCCCATTCCAAGAGAAATTTCTTGATGAATATGAGGGGATCATAGAAGAGTCTGAGGGAACCACAATAAACATGTTTGAAATAGAAAACTCAATCCACAAATTTTCCACAGAGGGAGATCAGCCCTCACCCTCATACTGGGATGAGGAAAGATCGGAATTTGAGGATTACAGACTTAGATTTGAAAATTCCATCATGCAGGTTATAGAACAGTATGAAATTAGAAGCAAAAAGAGCCTAGACACTCCCAAAAAAAAGGCTTCTGAGATTACCATCAAGAAAAGGCCTGAGAAAACTTCTAAAGTAACTGTTGAAAGTAACAAATCAGCTGTTGAGGGTTCTGGGAAGAACAAAGAAAAAGACGACCAAAACACTAATAAACAAATTCGACCAATTAGCAGCACTAGCATTGTAGTTAGTGCTCCTGATAAAACTATCACAAACACTGTACATAGTGAGAATCAACACACCGATTTAGCCACTAAGGTGGTGGCTAACAAAACATAATCGAGTATTACAAAGAGTGAATCTCCCTTCAATTTGGAAAGTGAGATTGCAAAAATTAAAATCTTTGTTCCACTCTCTGAGCTGGCCACTCAGGATGTATATAAAGGCCAAATTTTGAAAGCTTTAAATCTAGGGGAAAACAGTGACACTGTCAATTTGAGTGATGATTAACCAACCCTTCTGTTTTGTGCAAAGATAGAAGGGAAGTTTCAGGAAGGGGTAGTGCCACCTTTTTACATCAGTCTCAATATCCACGACAAGATCCTCCACAATGTAATGCATGACTCTGGAGCCTCACACAACTTGATGCCTAAAGTAGTTATGAAAAGGTTAGGCCTGTAGATAACCCGACCCTACAAAGACTTATATTCATTTGATTCTAGCAGGGTAAAGTGTCTTGGCCTGTGCTATAGGGTAAAATGCTTGGGTTGTTGGTTATCGTATATCCCTCTCAGGGCTTTCTGGTGCCCGAGGCAGACAATAATATTAGTTGTACATTTCACAAATATGGCATATACATGTTCATATTAACTTAAAACCACTTGATGGAAAAATATAGAAGATTACCTCTTTAATGATCTTGGAGTCCTTTGGAGAGCACTAGGTAGCAAAGCGGCAATTCTCTTTCACCAGCTCCAAATCTAGGTCCTGCAATCAATTAAAGCACCCATTTAATTTCTAACATAACATATATTTCCTATCAATTAAGTCAATATATAATAAACATTTAAAGTGTGCACATCTAAGCCATTCATCTCATGCTATATAAGTGATTAAATATTAATGACAATATCAATGCATAGAATGGACAAAAAAGATACAGTTCTATTGATTTATAAAAAAGGAGGATTACAACCGTCGGTTGCACCAAGCCCTCCTCAACCTTCCAATATCTCTATCTCTCAAAGTGGTGATGTCTTGATCAAAAAGTCCTAAATGAACCTCTTTGACCTTTTACCTTCACACTACAACAATGATCTCTACTTCACAAGTATTCGAAAACTTGACAATCCTTTGACCCTGAACCGAGAGACTTCAACTCCATTTTATAGGAGATGGAGAGAGAAATCATTGCCCTTCTCTTTCCACCAGTTCTGAATAGAAAAAACCAAGATATTTCCCCAACCTCCATGCTTTTTCCTTCTTTGAGAGTTCATTTGTTTATGTAAATGCCCAATAAGAGATTAGTGCTTTGCAGTTTCCTTTTTTTACTGACTCTCTTGTGAGAAAAAGATGGAGATTCAAATCATGCTCCGTGGGTTTTTCCCGTTTCAAAATTAAAACACAGGTAACACTGCCCTCTAGTGTAAACAGAGAGTTTCCCTAGCCACTAACGTGGCCTATTCACTGATCAGCTACGTTATAACTCTCTTGTGTTTTTATAGAGAGGTGTTACCTTGGAAGAAATAGGTTTAATTTAGGTCTTTGTATTCCTTCCATATTTGTCTTCTCCTCTGAGCTGATGAGGAGGTATTTTGACCTGTAACAGATGCCCCCTAAAGTGTGAGGTTAGAGACGAAAACGATGGCTGAAATACTTTACAATGTGTGTAGTAGAGATAAAGAGATTGAAAGATTGAGGAAAACCTGAAATAACAACATATGTCAAAAAATATAGTATCTGCCTTGAGTTGGGCATTCCCATGCTCAGTAGCTTAAAAAACATGATTTCTCTAGAATAGAGATATGAAGAATCTTTCCACCGATAAGCACAATGTGAAAGTGTCTGTCACAATAGGATCAGGCTGAAGAAGTTGTCTCCATAAACAATATCGCAACTTGGGGGAGGGAACACAACTTTAATGATCTAACCTTTGCCCCAAGGTCTTGACCGTTGATTAACTTAAACTGCATATTTCTCAACATGTGAATGAAGGAGCTATCATTGAACATGTGAGAAATCGTCTGATTACCAGTCGATAATGAAAACTGTTAACAGACGTGAAGGTGGCCACCGATAATGATGATGGTCCTTAAGATGCACAGTACAATCTAGCGAGTGTGAATAAAATGAGTTGAAGTCAGACACTCATAGAATCATTCGACCAGGAGCCAATGATGAAAACTCCTGATCAAACACAAGACTACCTGCCACTGATGTCTGCAAGTATCCATGTACTGATGGGTTTCTGGATCAACTTCCTAGATAAGATGTTAAAGTCGATAGGAAGAGATCTGTTGAAAAGTAGGCACTGAGGTGTCCTACATCAGTCAACATGAAACGGAAACCAACTAATTTTGTTTATGATTGAGATAATGAAGAGTGAAAGGGGATTTTGGACGAAAAATAATTTCTGGCATCATGAGCGGTTTGGTTGATAACAGGAGCAGTAGATAGTGAGATCTTCTTGAACAATAGAAGGCACTGTAACAAGGTACTAGGCAGCTGATGCTTAATGAACACGAAAGAGTGTGTTAGGATTTTACCGGTGCAGGGACACTGGGATATGAAGGCTAATACTCATAGATGGTAGGGTTCAGCTAACTGCGAAAGATTTTTCTGGGAAGTGCCATGTTAAAGAATTTTGCTGCCAAATCGACCTTTCTGAAATGTAACAGAGGTAGTATCCATTTTGTCCAAATTTTTCCCCATATGATTAAGCTTAACGAGTCCAGACGAGTAAACTCAGTGAATTTTTCATGTTTAGAGAGTCTGAAAAATATCATAAAAGATAACTCTGTGCCCCATCTCTTTAGGTTTAACGAGTCCATATGGGTAAACTCGGTGAATTTTTCATGTTTATAGAGTTTGAAAAACATCATAAAAGACAACTCTGTTGGGGTACCTTTGTCATGTCTTAATAACCGGGCACGACAAAGGGAGAATAGTAAGCCCAAAATAGTTCATTTTCCATGAGTTAGTCCATCGAAGCCAGAAAAGTGAGAAATATATGTTCGATGGACATCTACCTCATTTTGTTATGAGTACGAGGAGACGAAGTAAACTCAATACTCTTTGTGAAATTTTAATGAGTCCAACAAATAAAAACTCGGTTACCTCTATGAAATTTTGACGAGTCACGCGGAGAAAACTCGATTACTTTTTTGGTTTAAAGATCTTTGAAAAAGAGGAAAAGAATGGCTCCTTACTCTCTGTCATGGTAGTTTAACGAGCCCGAAAAAGTCAACTCAGGGTTTTTTCAGTTTTATGAGCGAGAAAAAGGTTCCTAAAAATAAATCTCAGTGCTTCTTCATGGTTTTAACGAGCCTAAAGAAGAGAACTCTAGGTTTTTCGGATTAACGAGCAAGAAAAAGACCATAAAAAGAACGCTCGATATCAACTTCATATAAGTTTAACGAGTCCGAAGAAGGGAACTCGAGGTTTTTTGGATTAACGAGCACGAAAAATACCATAAAAAGAACGCTCTATATCAACTTCGTATAAGTTTAACGAATTCGAAGAAGGGAACTTGAGGTTTTTCAGATTAATGAGTAAGAAAAATATCGTAAAAAGAACGCTCGAAGCTTCTTCGTGTAAGTTTAACGAGCTTGAAGAAGAAGACTCAAGGTTTTTTGGATTAACGAGCAAGAAAAATACCGTAAAAATAACGCTCGAAATTTCTTGATCTCTTTCTCGTCAATAGAAGGATCTATGTCAAGAATTTTCTTGTAAGACCAATCAAACACATCATGGAATTCCTTGAAAAGGGATGTGAAGCACGCAATTTCCTTAGGATTGCAATCTACTCCAATCTGAATATTTTCCACGATACATGTTTTGACCGAGATATCAATGAGCATTATCTTAGAAATATTACCCATGTTCCCTTCTGAATCGATTGGTTGAACAGTCATGGAAGCGGATGGAACCATCTCAGGTTGGTCAAAAGATGGGATTTCAATTTTTATCACCTCCGAGTCAATCATCGAAGCACGATGGTGAAACTCTCCCCAAGGTCATTCTTCTAGAGACATGATCTCTCGAATAGCTTCTTCTGTAGGCAAGACTTCATTGAGGAGATCCTTAGAGAGAACTGTGATGGGTGGGAGGTTTGTACCGTTGGTCGAAACCATAGCAGTGGAGGGTTCAGATGTGATTTGGATGGCTTGGTAAGCCAACTCACCTGGTGAGAGTGGCATCTGATCTCCGTGGGAATAAATGTCTGAAGGTGCCAGGATGATCCATGGGTCAATAGAGCCATCCAAAGTGGTGGATATCATTGCAACCGTGTTTGGGATATATGGCGGCGGGAGAGGAAAACAACCCAGTAGGGAAGATGCCTTCAGAAGACCGGTACCGATACTGATGTAAGAGTCAGGAAAGCCTCCTATTAGGGGTATAGTGCTACTTGGTAACATGGAATAATCAGGGGTGCAGAAGGATAACTGATCCACTGTGACTATTTTCCCATCAAATGGAAATAGGACGAGTCAGAAGATCGAAGAAAAAATGGCAGTCATGGCATAGGAGCAACTGCGACCGAGCAATAGATTATAGTCGAGATGATGATCTATGACTTCAACGTCCACGATTACCATTTTCCCACTCAGAGTGATGGGAAAGCTAGCAAGGTATCCTTTTGGGAGGAACTTGTGACCATCAAAATATTTGATGGAATTCGATGGTGGTGTTAAAGTAGGAGAACCTAAAGCAAGCCAACAAGCTTGTGACATAACGTAGGTCGAACCACCTTCGTCTATGACAGTGTGATGGATTGGTCTCCCTTTCGACACAACCTACACCTAGAATGCGAGTTGGTGTGAGAGGCAAGGTTTAGACTTTTCCATATCAAAGATAGCTAGCATGGAATCCTGGGGGTCTATTCCACCAATGGCCAAAAGCAAGGCTTTCCTTTGTGGTGGACAGGTTTGTAATACTTTGAGAGCAGACATAGTTGATGGTGCCTGCGCCAAATCTTCTACAATGTTGTAGTTTTGGGCTACACGTGCAGAGGTGTTATGAGTCGTGCATCAAAGTGTCCCTTTGGGGGGGACGAATCACGGGGTCAGCAGTAGGCCGTTCGATATGCAAATCGTTGGGCGGCGGTGGATTTGAACTAGTACCATGTTCTTGAGCATCTATGGTAGAATTTCCATAAAGCTTGGCTCGAGTTTGAAGTTCAACACTCTCAATGTCATAAATGGCAGATGGTCCTTCACCGGAAGGATGTGAACCACCATTGCCCCGTTGATGGGGTTGTGGCGGATTGTGAACCATGTGTTGATGTTGCTGTTGCTGATTAAGGAAAGGATTATGAAGAACGACAGGTGTTCACCCAGAATCCTTGTTAGAAATAAAATCGGTGCATTCTTGCAGCCGAGGAAATTTTTATGTCAAGTGGTCCTCCGTACATATCTTGCAAGGAAATTTCATGGGTTTATCCTTCCCTTTGTCATTTTTGGCAGTGTTTTTCTGACCAGGTTTATTATGATTATCCGACTGCTCTTCCGAAGAAGATGTCTTTTTCTTGTTCTTCTTATTTTTCCCGCTAGGTTTTTGTAAGGTTTGCACATAATTTACCTCAGCGGTAGGAAGAGTAGTCATTTGGTGAGGGGCGGTGGCAGCCGAATATGGTTGGGAGGCTTGCCCCCGAGACTGCTTTGTGACAACACCAGAGATTGTGCCAACAAGACCGTCGGCATGTGCTTCAGTTTTCTGAGTGGCCGGAGGATTTGGGTTACCAGGGGCATTGGGGAGTAGATCATATAACGTGCTAGATTGTGAATAGATTAAATACAAATGATGGGCACGATGAATGCATTGATCTTCTGTAACCGCACCAGAAAGGCCAATGTCTTTAGATATGTGGGGTAAAAGAGACATACAAAACCAATTGGCTAAGAGATGATCCATAATTGGCACTTTGACAAGACTCCTCCTACGTCTCCATTCATGAATGTGATCGAAGATGTGGGTGGTGGTGCCTTGGAGCAGCGAGGTTAATAGTTCCATTCCGGTTTTAAATCTGATTGGTAATTGGAAGTTCTTTAGAAACTCCGTCACTAAAGCGCCAAAAGTATTGATGGCGGCGCGTGGTAATTCAATGTACCACTTGGCAGCATTGCCTGTAAGGGTGCGGGGAAACAGTAGAAGCTGGACACTATCATCCACCATGGAATTGGCTATAGACCATAGATGAAAGGTAGTGATGTGTGCGGCTGGGCAGTCCCCTTGTTTCCCGTCGAAATTCGGGATGTCAGAAGGAATCTTATGTCGTACAGGAGGCCAGAGCGGGTTGTGATTAATAGGGCTATTAGTCAGTTTATGGATATCGGGGATGTCCAAAGCTGCCAAAAATGGCAATTATGGATTTGCCCCCAAATCTAACCAAGGTAGAATGGGCCGAATACTTAGACCATAGGGTCCACCCATCAATGTGTTACCATGAGGATAAGTAGGACTTTGAAAAAAAATTCCTATGGGTGGAGGAGTAGGGAAATACTGTTGCTGTCCATAGGACATATTGTATTGCGGGGCAAACGGTTGGTTGCGCCCAGCATAAAAGTGCCCTCCCATTCCAGATGGAGGTTGGGGTTGGTTAGTCCAAATGGATGTAATAGATTTTCTGGGAGGCATGCTACTACATGCATAATTTGGCAATGGAATAGACCCTACACCTATATTTGAACCACTTAAGGGAAAAGTATTGACAATATGTTGTCCCATTTGTCCTAAGGATTGTAGGGGAAGTGAAATGTTTCCTTCTACCTGTGTGCTAATGACACTGCCCCTTGGTATAGTGGCCAAGGGGTTTGAACTCAGCAGAGGGTTCCAATCGAAAGGGTTGCCAAAAGGCACCGAAGTAGTCATACTCATGGGAGGAGCTACCGTGGGTCCCAACGTGGTGACGGTAGGAGTAGATACTGAAGGATTCGACAAGCTACTAACAATTTTGATGACTGTAGGGTTGGGATTAGGTATATGTTGACTACTAGGGTTACCAAGTGATGGCATACAACAGACCACAGGCGGGGAGGATGGTGGCGAACCTGGGATAGTTGCCATTGGCATCGACCCTGTGGGTGTTGGTGGTGAAAAGAATGTTTGTGCAGCTGAAGACATATCTTGGCATGGTGGAATCTAAATTATCATAGGCCCCAATAGATCAGTGAGCAGAGGATTTTAATGAGGTAGAACCCCTTCCATGAAATTTTCCTTCAGAAATTCCGGATGATATGAGGCTATGTGAAAATCAATATTATTCAGTGGAGACTGCTCTTCCGTAGAAGGCACGGGTTCACCAAGGTTCAGTTCTTCCTCAATAGTTAGAGGAGGTAGACCTTGCTATCGTCGAGACAGACAGCATGGGTCAGAGGATGCCACGGTGACCTGTTTATTTTTTAACAATTTTAATAAATTGTGATGTATTATAAAGTTTCAATGATAGTAACCACACACCTAAAAAAATAAAAAAAGACTCTCTAAAATCAATCAGCGAGCAGCCAGAATAGGGTGCCCTGTCTGATTACTACCATTTGCTGGTGATGAAATACAATATCACAATAATATACAGAGAGGGTTGGTCGAACGTACAGTTACAGTCACTCTAGATCTTCGCCCAAACCTCAGACGATAGGTGTAAGCACTCTCACGAAGACGAGTACCCTCCTAAAGACCGAAGACAGAGTGGTTCCGTCTATTTCAGGTACTAGGATAGCCCGTCCCAGTCACCTTGTGTAATACCCTAAAAAGTATGGCCACTAGAGATACCTCAAATCATAGAAATCATCAGGGGGGTCCACGGTCAAGGAAAATATGCTATATGGGCAGAATACCTAGATCCCAGATCTAGTTTCGACATCCCCGAAGGGAACCCCAATATATAACACACCCACCAAATGTAGTCGAAGGTGGGATACCTTCTTGTGCACCCAAGTGTTTTCTCGCGCTGAGCTCCGATAAAGGAACGGTCCCGATAATATGAGTGCAATAGGATTTCGCTCGTTAATGACTCCAGTTTCAAGTTTTGAGATCTTGGGTGATTTTATCACTTTTCCTAACCCAAGATCCTAGCCTGAACTAATGTTTGTGTGAGCTCAAAAAAGAGTAATGTGATTGATTTTATTATCGCTTGATTCTTAGTGTACTTTATTATTAGTCTTGCGGAGGGGGAGTGGACGTATGAAATGTAATGAGACTCTGACTCAAGAAACCATGCAAAACATGCTCTAAATATTCAATTCAATGAAGATTATTTCTACAAGGAGAGGTTTCTTTTCAAAATCCATGCACTAACATTCAAATAACACAGTTAAAATTTTAAAGATTCAGACTTCTATCTACCTCTTCTTAACAGTCTATGAACTGAAATTTTCAGAATTAACTCAGCTAGATGCAGAAATTTAAAAAATAAAAATAAAAAAAATTCTTCTCTAAAAAGTAAATGCTTTTGACACTAACTTTTCAAACAAGAGAAAACAAACAAAAATTCTATCTTAGTAAACAATCATAGGGATTCAGTCAAGGAGATATACTGATGGCCAAAAAACTCTGCAACTAAAACACAATTACAGCAATGAACAACAAGTTTTGGCTGAGTAACGCATTGTCTCTGTGTAAAGATAGCGTTAATCTAGAGACTAACGCACTGTATTTAAGCAGAGCCCGCATTATAATGCACTGGAAAACCTACATGGGTAGTGTTAGCCAGGGTAAAGTTCTTCAGATGGTCAAACAGAAACAGGATTGAACTCTGCGAGCTTTTGAAATGTCTACTGGGCATAAATACTGGTTGGAAGGATCTGTGAACAGAGGAAAGAAGAAATGAGGAAACAAATAGTCTGGAAACTATGGGGAAAATCCCCAGCGGAGTCGCCAATTCTGCTATAGGGTAAAATGCTTGGGTTGTTGGTTATCGTATATCCCTCTCAGGGCTTTCCGGTGCCCGAGGCAGGCAGTAAGATTAGTTGTACAGTTCACAAAGATGGCATATACATGTTCATATTAACTTAAAACCACTTGATGGAAAAAGATAGAAGATTACCTCTTTAATGATCTTGGGGTCCTTTGGAGAGCACTAGGTAGCGAAGCGGCAGTTCTCTTTCACCAGCTCCAAATCTAGGTCCTGCAATCAATTAAAGCACCCGTGTAATTTCTAACATAACATATATTTCCTATCAATTAAGTCAATATATAATAAACATTTAAAGTGTGCACATCTAAGCCATTCATCTCATGCTATATAAGTGATTAAATATTAATGACAATATCAACGCATAGAATGGACAAAACATATACAGTTCTATTGATTTATAAAAAAGGAGGATTACAACCGTCGGTTGCACCAAGCCCTCCTCAGCCTTCCTGTCTCTCTATCTCTCAAAGTGGTGATGTCTTTATCAGCAAGTCCTCAATGAACCTCTTTGACCTTTGACTTTCACACTAAAACAATGATCTCTACTTCACAAGTATTCAAAAACTTGACAATCTTTCGACCCTGAACCAAGAGCCTTCAAATCCATTTTATAGGAGATGGAGAGAGCAATCATTGCCCTTCTCTTTCCACCAGTTCTGAATAGAAAAAACCAAGATGTTTCCCCAACCTCCATGCATTTTCCTTCTTTGAGAGTTCAGTTGTTTATGGAAATGCCCAATAAGATATTAGTGCTTTGCAGTTTCATTTTTGTACTGACTCTCTTGTGAGAAAAAGCTGGAGATTCAAATCATTCTCCCCGGGTTTTTCCCGTTTCAAACTTAAAACATGGGTAACACTGCCCTCTAGTGTAAACAGAGCGTTTCCCTAGCCACTAACGCGGCCTATTCACTGATCAGCTACATTATAACACTCTTGTGTTGTTATAGAGAGGTGTTACCTTGGTAGAAATAGGTTTAATTTATGTCTTTGTATTCCTTCCATATTTGTCTTCTCCTTTGAGCTGATGAGGAGGTATTTTGACCTGTAATAGCCTGATCAAATATTTATGTGTGAGCCTTACCCAGATTCCAGCCAAGTGTATGGTCATGGATTTTGTGGTTGCAGATGTGCCACCTAAGTATGGCATGCTACTATCGAGGTCATGGGGAGCCAAGCTGCAGGGCACAATGCAAATGGATGGGGCATATGCCACAATCCCTATCTTTAGCCAGCTGAGGAGAATATATAGAGAGGCTCAAATGAAATTCCTGGTCAGTAGCCCTAAAAAGCCTGAAAATTCACCTTTATACTCTGTACACACAGATCTTGACTCCTTCATCCTTTGTAATGATGAATCCTTAGAGGGGTCAGAATTCAAAAACAGAGATACAATCAAGGAAATAGAGCCCATGGAATTTAACATAATGGCTACTCTAGACTAGGAGGAGAACAATGTAGAAAACTTTGGATAGTGCACTATAACAGAAACTCAGAGCAAACAAGAAATATAATGCAACTAGATGACTAGTCACCTCTTTGAATTCCATACACATGAGAAAGAGGAAAACCATCAACAGAATAGTGAAAGCCACATTAGGGAAGTAAAGGATGATAAACATGAACACAACCCCTTGTGGGAAATGAATTTTGATGGATCCTGTACTAGGAAGACTGCAGGAGCAGGAGTGTGGATACATAACACAGAGAGTGACTATGAAGAGAGCCATGCCTTTAATCTGAACTTCAAATGCACAAATAATATCGTAGAGCATGAGGCTCTTATCCTAGGCTTGAATCTGTTGAGAAAACCAGGAGCTTGTAGGATAACTATGCATGGAGACTCTGAGCTGGTCATAAAACAAGTGAACGGTGAGTATACAGCTAAACACCCTAGGTTGAGAGCATATAGGAATGATGCCATGGTTTTATTGAAGACTTTTGTGGAATACGAACGGGTGCTTGTCCCTAGGAGTCAGAACGTAATTGCAAATGGATTAGCCTGCATGGCTAGTTCATATCACAAGCCTCCTGGTGACCAATAAATCATCATTCAGACCAAATTCAGACCTGCAGTACCTGATAACAAAAAATATTGGCAGATCTTTGAGGGCGATAAGCAGATTGAAGATTTCCTAACAGGCAGGAACGAGTTTGAATTTTCCGATTTAGACTCTAAATCCGAAGATAGCTGCCTAAGTGAGGAACCCTTAGATGAATAAGAACCACCCTTTAACATAGAAATAAACACTTTAAACAAACTGGTTGGAGATCCAAGCGAAGATTGTGAAAACGCAAAAAATGAGGAAGTAGAGGTGTCGCAGGCCAAAGATAAGAACATACCCCAAGGTCTGGCACCTTTAGAAATTATTTTTGACTTTGATGATGTAGCAAAAAATCCCACTATAGAACACTCAGACTCTGATGTCGAGGAATGCAACATAGGCACTGAAGATAAGCCCAAGATGATTAAATTGGCTAAGTCCCTGCCTGCAAACATGAAAAAGAAATACGTTAACCTATTCAAGGAATTCATTGATGTGTTTGCTTGGAGCTATGAGGACTTAAAGGCCTATGATACAAACATTGTACAACACAAAATACCTTTGAAAGAGAACCAGAAACCTTTCAGACAGAAACTTCGCAGAATAAACCCAAAAAAATTGCCTGCAGTGGATAAGGAAATAAAGAAGATGTACGAGGTAGGCATAATAGTTCCTGTGAGGTTTTTTTATTGGGTCTCAAACCTTGTAGCTGTGAGAAAGAAAACAGGTGAGATCAAATTGTGCATATATTTCAGGAACCTTAACAGAGCCTCACTCAAAGACAATTACCCTTTGCCAAAAATGGAACACATTCTTCAGAGGGTAGTAGGCTCAAGAAGGATCTCCTTGTTAGATGGTTTTTCATTTTACAACCAAGTTTTAGTACTCCCAAAAGACCAACTCAATACAACTTTTACCACTCCATGGGGCACTTTTATGTATGTAAAAACTCCCTTTGGACTGATGAACGCTGGTGCAACCTTCCAATGAGCAATGGACATAGCCTTTTCAGATGAAATAGGGCACTTCATTGTCATCTATCTGGATGACATAACAGTCTATTCCAAGACTGATCAAGAACACCTAAAAAATCTGAGGAAAGTGTTTTGAAAAATGTAGAAGGTTCGGTCTGTCATTGAATCCTAAAAATACTGTGTTTGGGCTGCAAGAAGGAAAAATTCTTGGCCATATTATATCTGAGAAGGGAATTAAGATAGACCCACAAAGAGTTGAGGGAATACTACAAATCACACACCTAAGAAACATCAAAGAGTTACAGTCCTTTATTTGGAAAATAAACTTCTTAAGGAGGTTTATTCCCAACTTAACTGAGCACCTTAGGAATATGGCTAATATGTTGAAAAAAGGTGTAGGGGTTAAGTGGATAGTTGAAGCTAAGAAATATTTTGAATCAGTTAAACTTGCACTCACCCGGGCTCCTGTTCTAATCAACCCTAATTTCTCAAATGATTTCTTGATCTTTTCATTTTCCTCCGAGCATACCATGGCTGCAGTTCTGCTGCAGAAGAATCCAGAAGGAATGGAGCAGCCCATTTCTTTCTTTATCAAAGCTCTGAGGGATGCACCCTTGAAATACAACATAATGGAGAAACATGCCTATGCCTTTGTTAAGGCCTTGAAAGACTTTAGGGTGTACATACTGCATTCCCACACCATAGCGTACGTGCCAAATATAGTGGTTAAAGGCATCTTGTCCCAAGACCCAGATGGGAAGAGGGGAAAATGGGTTGCTATGATCTTAGAGTATGACCTTGAGATAAAACCCACCAAACTGATCAAAGGTTAGGGCCTAGATCAACTAATGGCTGAATAAAATTTACAAGCCCTTGACATAAACATGGTGAATGCCTTGGATGAGCAGGAAGGATTTCCTGATCCCACTATCGAGGAGAAGTTTCAGAACTCTCCATGGTATTCTGACATTCTGTATGTACTCACACACCTCAATGCCCCTCGTGAACTATCAAAGACCAAGGCCAGATTCCTAAAGCTAAAAGCCATAAACTATTGCATTCTGAATGAATCTTTATACTGGAAAAATACAAATGGCCTATTACTTAAATGTTTTCCTGAAACTAAAGCTGAAAGGATTAAACAAGAGTTCCATGTAGGAGAGTGTGGAGGCCACCTGAACTGGAAAGCCACTGCTAACAAAATACTCAGAGCTAGCTATTATTGGCCTACACTCTCGATGACATCCATAAGATGATAATTTCCTGCCACAAATGCCAGAGTTTTGAAGGCAAAAGAAAGCTCCTCCCCCTACCTTTACAACCCATCATTGTCGAGGGTCCCTTTATGTAATGGGGCCTAGATTTCATAGGAGAAATACACCCTGCTTCTTCTGCACAACACAAGTGGATCTTAACAGCCACAGACTACTTCACTAAGTGGATAGAGGCCACACCTTCTAGGAATGCCATGGATTCTATCATCATTAGGTTCCTAGAAGACCACATCCTCTCTCGGTTTGGCTGTCCAAGGAAAATAATTACTGATAATGCTGCTGCTTTTGGATCCAAGAAAATGGTTGATTTTTTTCACAAGTATCAAATAGTACTCGTTAATTGCACTGCTTATTACCCACAAGGTAATGGGTTAGCTGAATCATCAAATAAGAGCTTGGTGACCATTATAAAAAAGCTACTGGAAGAGAAAAAAAATTCATGGCATAACAATTTAGTGCATGCTTTGTGGGCTGACAGGCTTACAACAAAGAAATCCATTGGCATGTCACCATATCAGCTTGTCTATGGAACAGAAGCAGTATTTCCTACCAGCCTTGGAGTACCAATGATTAAAATTTTCCAAGAAATTTAGACAGAAGAGGACAACATGGTAAGGAGGATAAACCAAACATTTCATCTCCAGCAAACAAGGGAAGAGGTCTATAACAGAGCCATGAAAGTTCAGGAAAATATAAAGAAATTGTTCGACAAGAGAAACAAAGCTTCTAACTTCAAAATTGGAGATAAAGTTCTGAAGTGGGACTCAAGGAGAGAATACAAAGGAAAGCACGGCAAGTTTGACAATTTGTGGCAGGGTCCATACATCATCTAGGCCACTGTGGGTCCAAATGCCTTTTTTCTACAAGAACTAGATGGCACAGAGTTGTTTGGGGGTCCTATCAATGGCAGGATGCTCAAACATTACTTCTGCTTATTTCCAATTTCCAATTTCCATTTCCATTGTAAATATCATTGTTGTGTTTGTTTTGAAGGAAAAAGAGAAAATGTTCCAAAAAACAAAGAGAAAGGAGAGGTTCAGACATGCTCAAAACATGAACCTCAGAAATGCAAAGGATTGGCTATAATATGATCAAAACCTGAGCCAAATAATTAAAATAGTTGGTCCTAACAAGTCCAAAATCTAAACCAGCAACTAAGGAAGAAGATCAGCTCTAACAAGCCCAAAACCAGAGCTGAAATGAAGAAGAGAAAAGTGACTCTAACAAGCTCAAGACTTGAGTCACAAAGTAAAGAAGGATGCTTCAAAGTTTTAGTTTTCAAACCTTCAAGTTTTTGTTTTCAGTTTTCTGTAAATTTCTGTCTATGTGCAACTGTCTTTATGCCTTGGATCCACAGCTAACTAGATTGTCCAATCCTAGTTTGACTATTTTAAATTTCTGTCGTAGAATGTAGAGAAGAAATATGGTAGACAGTCTAATCCCAACTTATATTAGATTAGGTGGAGAAACATATGAGACCAACAGTTTAATCTGGTCTCATGGAGCAATAAGGGTAGAAATAGAATAGGTTTATTTCTTATTTGTAAAAAATAAATGATGTAAAGGGTCTGCTAGTCCAAATGCACCCTGAAAGAGAAAATGATAGGACTATAGTCAGGGTAGGTAGATTGTTTGGGAATGTTTTTGCGGATCTATCATGTTTGTGG
The DNA here is from genome assembly GCA_034641835.2 of Pinus albicaulis. Taxonomy (NCBI): domain Eukaryota; kingdom Viridiplantae; phylum Streptophyta; class Pinopsida; order Pinales; family Pinaceae; genus Pinus; species Pinus albicaulis. The sequence goes on from CM076574.1 coordinate 1,384,315,416, forward strand.
CAGATGAAAATCAAAGAAGGAAGATGGTTCAAAGATCAGACATCTGGCCTACCTCAAAGATCATTTCTGAATTCTTGACTCCTTCAAGACAAAGCCATCCCCATGTGGAGCCATTGTTAGCCCCCTATGAATATTTTGACAAGCAAACATGGGGCTAAAATGTTTTTGAGCCTTCAAGGAATGAATTTCCCTCTGAAAACACATCATCCTTGAAGCCTCCTTGTGCCTTTGCTCTTTGAAGAATCCTCACTACTATTTCCAAGTCAGTAAGCCTCTCTGTTGAGAAAAGAATGCCCAAAAAGCCTCCTTTCCCTCTTATTTCATTCCCCCTAAGCCTCTATTTCATCATTCTTTCTCCCCTCCTAAATTCCCCACCTATCCTCTAAAATCATCCCCACGCCCCTCTTAAACCATTCAAATAACCTTTGTTGTTTTGATAGCCCCATACTCCTTCTACCGTTACCTCTTTCTAGCCTTAAATTCCATTGAAAATGGGCCAAGAAACCCACATTCTACACATTTCGGATTTAGCCCCTTTCGGCTCAACCCCATAAACTATTTCCTCATGTGACTCGGGCACTAGAACCAAGCGCTAGCTCGGAAAGCACTTATTGCATTTGAATATCAGGAGTGCTATCAATCGTCGATCTGTACAGATCGGATGATCTTCACAAACTCCATAGTGTCTGTGCCCCCCCGTTCACCCCTCCGATCGCATATCCACCGTCGATCTGATCCGCAGATCGACAGTCCATTTTCACCCATCTCGGTGGTCCCCACACCAAAGCACTATTCAAAACCACTGGTCCATCGCACCGCTTTTGGAGGGCGGGATGTATTTTTCATTTCGAAGTGATGCCATTCACCGCATGACGCGTGGTTCCACAGACTATTGAAAAACCGCCCCCCATCGCACATTAACGTTCGCATGTGGACTCGGCGCGATATGCGCATACACCATCTGATCTGAAGTTGTCCATCCAACGGTGCTCACTACACGAAGATGCTCGAAATTTTATCCAAGGCAAAGGGACCCATGGCTCACCGTCTGTCACCCTCTGATGCGTTCTCAACCATCGATCTCCCCCGGAGATCAGACGGTCCAAATTAACTGCATGACCCGCCATTGACCGGGTCCCGCCACATCACCCATTCCACGTGTTTTCATATATTTTTGTCACATTTTTGTCCGTCCCCTCCATATTTCATTCAAAGGTCAAAATATCAAATTTTCACATTAAATTTTACGACATTCCGCCAACCTTCACCAGACCATTCTCCATTGTTTCGCTGCATTTTTTCACCATCACCCTACACTGTTCCACCATTTCACTGGGCTGCACTGAAATTATCATCATCCCAGCTGCATCCACCCTCCCCATGCATGGTTTTCTTAACGTGTTTACGTGTTTTGCATGGTTACAGGCAGGCAGAAAATTTCCATGGTTCACAATCACTGTTGCAATGACAAAGAACACAGGGAAGACCATGTGCAGAGATCGAAATTATGAGGAAATTCCTGGGAAGTTGTTATGACATGACTTTCATTAAAAGAAATAGAGTTAAACTCTGTAAAACCTGTCCAAAACCATTAAAGCGCAGATTTCGCAGACACAGGAAATCGTGGAATAGCAAAGAGTATCAGTGAGAAAGCAAAGAACTTAAGGCCTGTAACTGAAGATTTCGAGCCTTAATCCAATAACTTAAAGACAAAATATCACACAGAATACTCACAGCACACAAAATGATATATATCAGTGTCACCATCAGCAGAATGTTCCTACCCGTAAAAGGATGAAGTGCCCATGCAATTTTCATTCTATACCGTGTTCCTGAATAGATCTCCACCCTGAAAATACTCCTATGCTATCAGAAGCATTTGTTACACATTATGGTAGACCTGATTCATTGATCTGTTTTTTGTTTAGTTCACGAGAGTATTGCAGAGGGATTATAGCAAGTACAGCAAAGACATACCTGGAGTAAATTGCAGCCTGACAAAGACCACTCTTTCATCCAAAGAGTACAGAGATAAATGCCTAGAATTTAAAACAGAATGGGGCCTTGGCCCTCTTCCTCTTCTAAGTGTTAATGCTACATTTATTTTTCATCTACCCCCTCTGTCTCTCATTCAGCTATAAAAATTCATGAAGGAACTCATTGTAGAGGTTGTTGATTGGATATCTGTGAACTGCAAGTTGTTTCTCTTGAGACATGTTCTCTCTGTAAAGTTGTAATATAGACTGAGAGAGATGTCTTCAGACTAAATATCAAGCTATTGGAAATATTTTACTTGACTGGTGTTGCTCTTTAATATGACAAGCACATTTCTTTGGATCCTGATTTAAAGCAGCAGTGATGTTTTTCTGTCTTTGTCCATGTTTTCCTTTTCAGTTCATTATATTTCATTTTTGTTGGCTCGCATCAGAAATCTGGCATAGGACTTACCCTTGTTAGGTACCCTATGTTTCTACTCTCCTTGCCTTCAATTTTTTCTGTTGTATGTGTTATCTGAGGATTGATTTCAAGCTAATTTAACCAGTGTAGTGGTCAAATATACCGCTAGTTGATGTATGAATTAATGAATCTGTTCTTAGATTTTCTTAGTAAGTTTTAACTGAATGAATTGGAATACTGGGAGTTTAGAACTCTGTCTCTATCTCACTAGGGTCCTTTTCAATTAATTTAACCTTCCTAAATTCCCTTAAGCTGGATGCCAAAGCATTGAGAGTTCAAAGTCTCTCTCTGATCTCAGGTTTTCAACTTCGTGTTCTAAATCTTTAATGTTTTCCTTGTCTGAAGAGTTAACCTTTTAGGTTCTGGATCAGAGGTTTTCCAATGGCATGTCTTTTCCCTGGATCTGATTCCTGAAAGGCCACCTAGGAGTTTTCCTTGCTTTCACCTTCTTTCTTTCCATTCCATGCCACACTATCATCTTTAAGATCCAATGCTTTAGATGACTAGCCCAACTGAAAGCCTGCATATTGAATAGAAATTAAACCCTTTTTCTAACTCCATTGCCCAATGGCCTTGAATTTTCTTTGAAATCATCCCTCCTTTGCCTAAAATCCTCTTTTCTCTTCCTTGTCTTATATTGAAACCTCCTTTCCTGATTCCCAACAACTAAACAAAAATAAAACAAACCAAACCCCGTGCCTATAACTAGCCTAATATCTTAACTTTGAGCTGCAAAGACATAAAACATTTTCTTATATAGAGAGATCCCTCTCTAGACCCAGGAGGGCTAGATCTTGAGGTCTGAAATTGGTTCTGATATTGTCTCATCTTTTGGTCTTGACAATATGGCCAAAACATGAGAACCCCAACAGAAGGCTCTACTATGACTCATGAAGACAAAGAATGGCAACATGACATATCAAAATTAAAAGAGAAAGTGCAACAAATTTCACTCTCGTAAAGAGCAACAAAAAATGACATGGAATTTTTGAAGAAAGGCGTGGAAAATAAGATGGATGGTTTGAAGAAATGTCTGGAATCTAAGATGGATGGTTTGAAGAATGGCATGGAAGCTAATATGGATGGCATGGAAGCTGGCATGGAATCTAAGATAGATGACATGGAAGTTAAGATGGAAAACATGAAGAATGATCTAAAAGCAGACATGGAAGGTTTGACAAAGTCTATACAAGAAATGTTTCCTAATGGTGAAAAGATAGTAGAGGAAACTAATGATGAGAACAAAATAAATGTTAATCATGACTTCATAAACTCTAATGTTGGAGGGAAGAACCACCATATTCCAAAAATGGATATGAAGAAGTTTTATGGAAAGGATCCTATAACATGGATATTATAGATGGAGAAATATTTTGATCTCAATAATGTGCAAAACACACAAAAGGTATGCATTGCAACTTTACATTTAGAACAAAATACATTTTTATGGTATCGATGGCTTTACTCCCGTAAGGAAATTGCCACTTGGTCAATTTTTACGGAGGAAATGATAGCACATTATGAGGATACAAAGAGAAACACTTTCTTTAGCCAATTTGTAAATCTCAAACAAAAGTGTTCAGTGGGGGAGCACATTGAGGACTTCCAAAAATTTAATATAAGGGTAACTGATATTCCAGAGGAAAACATGATTGATCTCTTCATAGGTACTTTAAAGGATAACATCCAACATGAAGTTTGAATTTTGGAACATGATTCATTGGAGAAGGCATTCAGGTTGGCAAGAAAAATTGAATGTAAAATTATGGCGACAAGGAAGCCTACCACTCACTTTTATAAAGGTGGAAGTGTTGCTACTCCTATATTTCCACAACCTACAAGGTTGACACCACAAAAATTGGAAGAAGAAAGACCAAAAGGGCTTTGATACAGTTGTGATATAAAATACACTAAAGGTCATAAGTGTGCTGAGAAGAAATTATTTTTCATAGATTGTGAAGAGGAAGAAGAAAATGAACAAGAATATTCAAAAAAAGAGGATATACACCAGGAACCAGCCCTAGAAGAGGAATAAATGAGTCTGACCATATCATGTAATGCATTGGCAAGAATTACCACTCCTCAAACTCTCAAGATAGAAGGACATATCAAGAAGTAAATGGTAATAGTGTTGGTTGATTCAGGTAGTACCCATAATTTTATTCATTGTAAGGTAGCCAAGTAATTGAATTGTTTCCCATACCCAGCATTAGAATGTCAAGTGATGGTTGCAAATGGAGGAACTATAAATTTCTCTAGAAAATTCCATAAACCATGGGGGAATATGTATTGAATAGTACAATGCTTTCCATTCCTATGGGAGGTGCTGATGTTGTACTAGGAGTACAATGGTTACAATATTTGGGGACGATAGCTTTTAAATTTCAAGAACTTTTCTCGATTTTTTTTTTTTTCAAATGGAAAAGAAGTCAAATTACAGGGTATTGCAGGGAAGCCGAGAAAAATAATAAGCTATAATGTCATGAAAAATCTTCTAAATAAATAACAACGAGGCGTAATTGCACAATTATTCTCACTAGAATTTCCAACATCAAAATCATCTATTTTTGTAGATCTCAAAAAATTCTTGGACAATCATTCCAAGGTGTTTGAAACTTCCAAAGGACTCCCACCTATTCGTGATCATCATCATGCTATTCATTTGATTCCAAGAAGTGTTCCTCCAAACATTAGGCCTTATAGATATCTGTATGTCCAAAAGAGCGAAATTGAACCTATGATTGTAGAAATGTTAGAGGCGAGTATAATTCAACCTAGTCAAAGTTATTTCTCTGCTCCTATAGTATTGGCACACAAGAAGGATGGATCATGGCACATGTTTCCGGATTATAGGGAGCTCAATAAGCTCACCATTAAAGATAAATTTCCAATTCCTGTGATTGGTGAATTATTGTATGAATTACATGGAGCAATTTATTTTACCAAGTTGGATCTTTATTTAGGATATCATCAAATTAGAATGAATACTGAAGATATTCCGAAAACATCATTTCAAACTCATGAGGGTCATTATGAATTTTTGGTGATTCCTTTTTTCCTTACCAATGCACCTTCTAAATTTCAAGGTGTTGGTGTCCTGTGATTTGGCCAATTGGAAAACCAAATAACAAGGCAACATATAAACCAGTCTTTAGAGCTCTAGGATCTAGCCCTCCTAGTCTCAGAGAGGGATCTCTCAATATGTTTGCAAAGATATGACTTTTTTGCTTGAAAAAGGTTGATTTAGGCTAGGTATTAAGCATGAGTTTGTTGGATTGTTTTATGGGACATGATGATCTTGGTAGCATAGATAGAAAAGGGAAATCTCTGAGTCATTGGGAAATGGAGTCAAGTAGAAGCTTGTAACAAGTTTGTAGATGAATTAGGGGTATCAAAGGGAAAATCTAACTTTGCTATTGGATCTACAAAGTTTTCAGGTGAAATGAAATGAGCATTAAGGGTTTAGAATGAAAAGTAGAACTAAAGGAAGTTAAGAATCCTTAATTATATGTACTCTTCAACAAAGGGACTTAAAGCATCATTTGATCATGAAGAAGTATTTTATAGACAGGGCTAACCATGAATTCTACAAATCACACTTCAGCAAATAACAATTTCAAGACAAACTTTCAAAATGAAATCTAACAGTCGAGGAACACTCTATTTCATCAAAGATTTCACTTTCAAGGATAATAAAACATTCAAGATTAAAAAATAACTGCATTCATAGAAGAGGGAACTACTAAACATCTGTGATTATAGCTATAAATACCTTCAAAAAATTATTTGAGAAAGTAAAAAGGGTATGATAAAAACAAACCTCTTTGGCAGACTTTGGACAATGGTACTTTAAAGGGAGATTTCAAAAACAGTTTTTAAGTAGCAAGAAGCAAGCAGGGAAAACCATAAATCATTATTAAGACCACTGTATTGAACTATTTAGGAAATAAACAAGCATAAGGGTCGAAAATAAGTCAAACTACTTAATAAAACCTTCAGCATATGAAAACATAAATACAATGAAGAGTAAACAGGTCTAAGGTGCTTCTAGGAGACATTTCTTAGCCTAAAATTTTTACTCTATTGTAAGCAAGAAAATAACGAAAACAAAATGGAAAACATGAAAAAATAAAAGATTTATAATACTTCACCAACAGCTAAGCTCAGGGATCCAATGACAGACCTTTCTCCATCCACAAATAGGTCAAAACATCCACAGGTTCCAGTACATCAATTTCTTTCAACTTCAGCAAAGCTATGTATTACTTCAAAGAGTCATCAAATGCCCCACATACAATGAGTTTGAATGCAGTATTTATGCTGCAAATGAGGAGGTGGAACTATGTAGGGTTCAAAATGTTATAAATGACATAGTAAATGCACTCCTATCCTTAAAAACCATGCAAGGCATAAGATAGGAATGTCTTTCAACTACTTCTCTGTGTAGTAAATATGTCTTTACTTCCTGAGGATGAAATAGCTGAAAATATTGACTTTGAGGCCTTTTTCTATCTTTACAATAACTGTCTGACAGTTTTTAATATCTTCTGACTGTGTAATAACTGTCAATTTGTCTTTTGAGACATAAAGTAAGTGAAAGGTGTCAATTTTGATTTAGCAAGTGAATAACTGCCCCTTTGATGTATCTGAGGCTATCTTTAAGCCTAAGTTTTTTTGATTTAATTATAAAACTAATATTTAGGCCTAATCTTGCCTTTGTCCTTCATAATCCATATTTCAGGCCTTTAAACCTTTTTCTGCTGACTGCATTCACCTTTAAACTATGTTTTAACCTTAAACTATAGGATTAAACCTTTAATCCTTCAATCTTACGTATCAACCTTTAAATCATTGGTTAAGTCTTCAAATCTTCTGTTTTTTGTCTTCAACCTTTAATCTTGAAGTTTCACTATCTTTTCCCTTTGTTATGGACATGAAGTTTTCATTGAAGAGGGATGGTTTTATAATATAACCAATGATCATCAAGCACTGGTCAAACCGTGAAAACAGACCCTGGAAACTCCCTTTTGCACAATTTTTGCCTCTATTTAGACCACGAAGGTCATTACTTTCTGCTCTTGTCTTTTTATGGACTGTAGAAGGCCTTTTGGCCCAAAAACCACCATAGAAACTGCAAGAAATGACAAAACATGTTATATAAAATCCTGCGGGGTCAGAAAATATTGCTTCGGAGGTTGGAAGAGGTGGAAGAGCATTGAGGCAGAGGGAAAAATGCATGGAGGGAGGCAGAAATATGAAAGGAATGGTTTAAAAATCAAATAATGGAATAGAATGGAAAAATGGTTTTGTGAAAACTGTTGGTGGTTTTTTCATGGAAAATGATTGGCAAGTAGTTTTACCCGAAGGGCACGCGATTCAATCATAGGGGGATGCGTCGCTTTGGAAAAACCAGCGGTCTCTCGTGATTTTGGATCGTTAAACCCTGGCAGAAAAATTTGCGAAAAAATAAACATAGGCCGTCAGATCTTGGGGGGCAAAATCAAACGGATACGGGAGAGCGCGACGGATGGAAAGATGCTCGGATGTGGCTTTTAGTGGGAGCCAGGTGGCAAGTAGATATTGGTGGATGCTTTGCATAGTGGGTGTTGGGTCTGGAGGGGTTGGGTGTCGCGTTTAAACAAGAGTCGTTGGATTTAATTAATCAACAGTGGGGATTAATTGTAGGGGTGAATAGATAGAAGAGTGTGGGAGGATGAAGGGTAGGAGGGGAGGCATGGTGGCTATTGGATTAAATGAATCAACGGTGAAGATTGATTTGTGGAGTGAAAAGGCGGGGACAAAAAGAAATAAAGGAATGTGGCTAAGGAAGGAAAGGGATGGCGGGGGTGAATGATCTCCATCAGATCATATAGATCTACGACCAAGATCTGTCGTCGGGGGGAAAATAAAAGAAAAAGAGAAGGGGGCTAGGGATTAGGTAGGAGGATCGGTCCTGTGGAGGGATAAGGTGACCAAGAGAGGAGGGAAGGGGCTAATGAAATGGTAGAGATGAAGCGATTGATGGGTTGAATAAGGGTCGTCGGATCCTATGGATCTACATTGTAGATCACGTCGGGGTAATGTTATCGGGCTGGGAAGTTTATAAATAAAAAGTGGGTTTTTAATAAAAATTCCGATGCGATGGGGGCTTGGGATAAGGAAACAAAAACGTGATTCTGTGGGAGAACAGAGAATCGGGGCTAGTGGGAGAGGGGCTGAGAGTGAAAGGTTCAAGTGCCTAGTTGCGAGGCTTGGTCACATGATTGAGAAGGAGCTGGGGGCTAAGCCGGAAGGGGCTTTGTTACACCATGTTTTGGTCATCTAACCTGTTATCATTAGATGGACCCAAGTAAACCATATAAGACCAATTTTACCCTAAGTAAAATTTCTTTCACTATGTAAAATAACTTAATAAACCGCATTTATTAGGTTGTTTATGGTCTAAATAGGAAACCCAAAAGGAAATATTAAACAAACCTATTTTGTTTAATTTTTCTCATGGAATAATTAATTAAACCATAATTTAATTATTATTCCTAGTCATGTTTAACCCAAAAACAAAGAAATTAATTAGATAACCCTTTATATATCTTATTATTTTCTAGGAATAATTATTTAAATCTTATTTAGATAATATTCCTCGTTAAATATGACCAAATCACCCACAAATAATTAAATAAATCATTATTTATTTAATTATCCTTCAACCACTTCCTTAAAAAGATAAATAAATCATTTATTTATTTATTATTAACAAATAAAGGGATTTGACCCAAGTCAAATACTTTTTCTCTCCAACAAATATAATAAAATATTCCATAAAAGGTGGATCTAGATTTGGTTAACACTATTTTAATCATGCACCAAGATCTAGAATGACCCAATATTTTGTTATAAATAGGAGGGTTTTTCCTACCATTCTTCACCTTTTGTTGCCTATTAGATCACTCTGGATCTACACACTTGGTCACATTTTTCCACTATTTGTTGTGTGAGCTCCCTTTGAGTTCTATTCTTTGTGTGGGTTTTCTACACCAACAAGAGAGAGAGATTCTAGATCTGAAGTGCTGAGGACTTCCAAGAACCCATCCCATTGAGGAGAATTGGATACGCCTTCTTGTTTTCCTCCCAGGTGCCTTTAATACAAAAATTCTTTCAAAAATTGTTCTTGTCTTGTCTATTGGATATATGGAGCAAACCCTTCTTTTTACTGCTTAATGTCTTTCTATGCATAGATCTGGTTTTTTGCAGCTCTTTTCTTGATCAACTAACTGCAGATCTGAAGATATTGGTAGCCACTTTTGTTGTTAGGGCTATTAGTTATGCGTAGCTAAAGTGGTCCTTTTTCGTACACTTCGACAAAGGATTCATACTAACAAATGGCGACTCCACACGGGTTTTAAATTACGACCGCTTTCGTTTTTCATATTCCTGCATATCCAGCTACTTTAGACCCTAGGGTTTCTTTTTAGCTTTTTTTTTTTCCTATTTTTATGTTGTTTTTCTCCTATAAAACCCTAAAACGTTAAAATTTCTAACTTCCGTGTGTTTCTGGCCCTATTGTGCAGGTAAGCGACATCAGCCGCAACTAAGACGGAAAATTTTCTAGAAATCTGCCGCTGAGACACCCGGAGCTTCAGGTCGCACTTTTCAGCCCATAAACTGCGACCTGGACCTCCAGGTCACACTTTTATGCCCATTTTCTGTGACCTGCACTGAAAACAGGTCAGAACCTGCGACCTGCCAATTTTTCAGCTATTTTTCTGCAATTTTTCTGGGTTTTTCTGAAGCTTCTATCAGGGTTTTCCAGCCTCTGTCTCAGCTCGTTTCGACCTATTCTTGATCTGTTTTGATCATCTAAGTGGGAACCTAGCCCCCTAGGGCTTCAGTACCCTCCACTTTTGGTGGAAGAGTTTTAGCTGCTTCAGGTGTCTGATTTTTCAGAGTTTCAGCCTCCCCTTTTCCAGACCTGTTACCTCCTTTTCAGATCCCTTTTAATCAGCTCTTATACCTCTCAAATCACCTCCTGAAGATTTGTTTGGATCTACTCTTAGGGCCTCCTCCTTGCCCCTTCTGCTTTTTGCTGATTTCCTCCTTTTTTCCAGCCACCTTGCCTCTGCTTCTTGGCTGTGATCTGCACCTCTTTTCAACAGCTTTATCCTTTAGATCCCTGTCCCTCTTGACCCTAGATCTATTGGCCTCTTTTTAAGTGTGTTTTGACTAGATTTTTTCCCTTTTTTAGATTAATTTTGAGTGACCCGCCTTCTTGGGTTGAATCGATGCACTAGTAGCTGTTATTTTTCTGTTATTTCAGCATTCGATACTGTTCTATGTAGATTTATTTTTAGTTATGCGGCACACTTTTTCGCTTGCTCTCAAAATGGAAAGGGTTTAAAAATTAAAATTAACGCACGCCACACACTCACCCTAAGCGAAGAAGAGCCTGGTTTACACCGCTAGGCAAAGACTTTAAAATCAATTGACACTGCACCTATCTGCCCTTGTTTCGACTTGATTCTGCACCTCGTTGCCCTTGTGGTCATTCTTCTTCCCCTTGTGCAATGTTTGTGTTGTCATCGTTGCACCCCCAAGGCGCACTTCCCGGAGACTTCTTGGCCTTCACCCTCAGTTTCTGGTCGATCGACCTGCTCCGTCCCGCCGTCATAGAGCCAGTCCTCCTCCGAGTCCGCACTCCGACTCCTATTCTAATTCATTGGGTTCTTCTTCTCCTTCTGGTTCTCCCCCTGTCACCTTCACTATGTCTGGTCCAGGGCCTAATGCTAGCGGTGCTCCCGGCCCTAATGCCAGAACGACTACTAGCGGAACCGCCACAGGAACTACCTCAGCCATACCCTTGCTGCCGTACATCGCAGGCCTCAGCCTCCCCGATTTCAATCAGTTGATCAATGACCCTATCCGCCACGATGTTGGTTGGCCTGCTATGCCAACCAAGCTCCCCTCTGACATCCATAAGTTCGAAGGCCTTGTTGGAGAAGATCCAACCAATCATGTCTGATCTTTCCACATGTGGTGTTCCTCCAATTCCATTACCGATGACTCCATCCGTCTTCGATTGTTCCAACGCAGGCTTACCGGCGAAGCTTCTAAATGGTATGTAGACCAAGCCACCTCTTCCCATACCACCTTTTCGACCATTGCCCAAGCCTTTTTATCTTACTTCCAGCTCCCTCTCTGATACGATACTGGTACGGAACTTTTGACCTCTTTCAAGCAAACCTCTTCAACCCGCCTTTCTGCTCATGTCCAGGAATGGCGACGAAGACGAAGCTTATGTCGAGCTCCCCCCTTCGAAGATTAGATCTATACGGACTGGGTCCTTCACTCTCTCTTAGCTCCCATTGGCAAAGATGTCGCCTCCCATTTTCCTCAAACCGAAGAAGCCGCCCTCCAAATAGCCTTGAAATATGACCTGATCTATGCTCAGTCTAGTTATGTTTATATCGTTCTTCCTGACCTCCCCAGGCCCATCGGCGCTAACGCCCTGGGGGCATCTCATTCCGCCTACGGTATCATTGGATCCCTTTCCCATCCGTACGCTCAACCTCCTATGGGCTATGGTCTCCCTCAGGGAGGGGCCAGCACCTCTAGCACTCTTCCCCCTCCCGGTAGCATGTATCCAGGATACGGCATGCCTTCTCCTTATGCCCAACCTCCTGCTTACCTCAATTTTGCCCAACCTAACCATTATCCTTATCCGCAGCCTGGTGCGCCAGCTCCTCCAGCATATGTGCTTCCACCTCCCTTGCCTCCTCAAAACCCGCAACAACACCTACAGCCCCCTTCAGGGCAAGTATTTTCACAACGGGGCGCGACTAATCCCCCTTCTTCTCAAAGAAGGCGGGGAGGCAATCCAAACCAATCTACCCCTGGTACTCATGGACCCAATCCTCAAGGTGTTGACCCTAACACTTCCAACCAGCAACAGGGCACTCAGCCCAAGCCGGACAGGCCGCTTCGCACAAATAAGCCTTGTTCATGTTGCGGTGTTTATGGTCATTACACCCACGATTGTCCCCTCTTACCCCAGATGTGGCAGATGTGGGAGTCTCAAGCCACATTGCGCGGACAACACGCCTCCCCTCATGCTCCTCCTAATGTGGCCACTACCCAACCAGCTGTGTTTACTGATCCTTTCCCTCAGCAAGGATTCGTGGCTACCCAACCACCTGACAGCCAAGTCACCACTCCACCTTCCCTTTCTGGTTCCTCCGATTACCAGATCCTTATGATGAAATTTGATCCTTCCCCAGCCGTCGACCTTCACCTTCAAACTCGGTCTCGCCAGTACCCCAAGCCTCTCACTCAGTCTGCCCCCGAGTCCCCTTCTTCCGGTTCTACAAAGCCTCTTTCGACAACCAATGGTCCCTTACATATCCCTCAATCCAAAGTTGAGGTCCATCCCAAGATTCCTAAAGGACCGTTACGTCGAAATGCTGCTTCTGGTCGAGCTGCTCATTTGTATATCATAGTAGATGATTTGGCGCAATCTCTTGTTGCCATTTCCACACTAGAACTCCTCTAGTCGTGCCCTTCCCAAAAGAAGGCTCTACTATCTGCCGTGGGCGCTGTAGATCCTACTGATGACCAAATGATTGTGTTCGACGCCCATCAATTAGACCATCCTCCCCTTCCTGCTTCCGTCGCCTTCCAAATCCCAGTCAAAATCTAGAATGCCAATGTTTCTCGGTGTATAATTGATGAGGGGGCATCCACTTGTGTGATGTCCACTTCTGTTTGGAAGCAACTCGGATCTCCTGAGTTGGCCCCTTCCACGATCACCCTTCGAGCATGGGACGGCCACGCCTCCCAGCCCATTGGCCTTTTCCGTAATTGTCCTATCACCCTTGCTGGTAAGACCGTTTGCGTTGACGTCGAAGTCATTGACGCCCCTCTAGACTACAACATTCTATTGGGGCGAAGCTCCACCTATGCCATGTCTGATGTCCCATCCGCGATTTTTCACAAGATGTCTTTCCCTCACAATGAAAAGATAGTCACCATTGACCAGCTATCTTACCATGATCCGCCATCTTAGACCTCCCTCGAGACGACCATTTCTTCTGTAGCCAATAAGAAAACCGTCGATTCCTTGACCAGTGTCTCCCCCGGCGTCTACAAAGATTCCTCCCTGCTTGGAAATTTTCTTGGACTCCCCCCTCCTCATCTCCCTGACCCCAGCTTATCGAATGTTTGCATGATGCAATCGTCTCGGGTTGCCCTTAAGCAACCCGCCTCGGCTAGTCAGCAACCTCAGACACAACCTCGCCCACCGCAACCCACTCCTAGCCATTTCTCTCCGCCAGCTGGACCTTCTCCTTCTGGCCCTTCTCCTACAACTGGTGTCCTTGAACCTCTTTATCCCCTTGGATTGGTCCCCCCAGGAAATTATCCCTCTGGTCAAATACCTTTCACGGCTCCCCCTCCCGGATTCTATACGGTTCTTGTCATGGCAACCCTCTCTCTCCCTAACCTGACCCTGGGCATACCCGTCTGGTACATTGGCCCTCCAGCCGCTACCCCACCCGGTCACCCCAAACCTTACCTTGCTTTGACACTGGTTCAACCGGTTCCCCTCGCTTCCCCCGGGCCCCTCGCCCCTCCCCAGGACCCAGCCCCTGTGGTGATAGCCCCGAGAAAGAAAGGCAAAGCTCGTAAGGGGGCAACCAATCAGGACCAAGCCACCCTGACAAACCCTACCCCTCCTCGACCGCCAAAGCACGCTATCCAGTGCGCTTTGTACGATATTGTCGGTCACGCCACCCATACGTGTCCTGAATTTCCGCACCTCAAGATCCTGGTCAACGAGACGTTTCGTGACTCTGATATCCCCGAAGTCTACGTCACTATCCCAGATTCTATCCCGAAACTCAAAACCTTGCGCACAAATCACCCTTGTGCTTTGTGCGACTTCCACGGTCATTACACCCACCTCAAACCCCGCATTGACGAGTATCATTCCTCCTTAGACACGTACCACCAATTCAAGGCTACGCACGATAAGATACCTTCTCACTTGTCTGCGAGTTCTACTTCGATAGGACCAGAGGATATTCCTACTCCCATTCACATTCCTCCTCCCGATGTCGAACCAATGGAGCCTTCGACCACCATTTTGTACCTATCATCATCCTTGAGAGATAATTCACCTAACCTTCAACCTGTAGACACTCTCGATTTCCCCTCATTCGACCTTGGATCTGTTGACGTTGCACACCTGAGCCCTTCTCCACAAGATGACCAGTCACACATCACTACCTCATCGGGTGATTCTTCTTCCTCCAGTCTTCCCATCTTCCAGTCCGATGAAGACATTATGGAAGCCATGACCCACCCTGACTTTTCGTGGGATGATATGCACCATCACGCATACTTCCTCCCACAGCAATCCCATGACCAATATGCTGTGGAAACCAAAGACTTCATTCCCAATGCAGTCAATTGGTTCAAAAATCCCATCCCTACACCTGATGCTTTCGAAGAAGGAAACATGGCCAACATCTCTCCGACCATTAAAATTGACATTTCGGTCAAACCATGAATCAAAGAATATATCACCTTGGGCACCCAATGCACCCCGGAAGAAATCGAAGCTTACACTAAGATTTTCAAAGAATTCCATGATATTTTCGCCTGGTCCTACTTCGAAATGCCTGGGCTCGATCCCACCATCGTCGAGCATCATAACGACACATGGCCTGATGCCAACCCTATCCGACAAAAGTTGAGACCCATTAATCCTTCTAGACGTGATGCTATCAAAGCCGAAATCAATAAGCTCAAGCAGGCTGGTTTCATTTATCCTATTGAATACACCACTTGGGTGTACAACCCGGTTCCCGTCCTCAAGAAACAAGGCACCATCCGTGTCTGCACAGAATTCCGCGACTTGAACAAAGCTTGTCCCAAAGACAACTTCCCCACACCATTTATTGACCAAATCATTGATGAGTGTGCGGGGCATGAGGTTCTATCCTTTATGGATGGTTTCTCCGGATACAACCAAATCGTTATCCGTCCTGCTGATCAGCTTAAAAATGTGTTCATCAGTCCGTGGGGAAATTTTTCTTACCGGGTCATGCCATTCAGCCTTAAAAATGCCGGCGCCACTTTTCAACAGGCCATGTCTTATTGTTTCCATGACTTAGCTCATATTATCCTTTCTTATTTAGACGAACTCACTGCACGTTCTAAGCATCAGGCGCAACACCTCCATGATCTGCGTACTGTCTTTCTCCGATGTTGCAAGTATAATATCTGCCTTAACCCGTTGAAATGCATATTTTGCATTCCCGCCGGCCATCTCTTAGGCTTCATAGTGTCTAAGGACGGTATCACTCTTGACCCTTTGAAAGTTCAAGCCATTCTTGAACTTCCCATTCCACGTACCCTACGCCAGCTCCAAAGTCTCCAAGGCAAAGCTAATTTTCTTCGTCGGTTCGTCCCTGACTATGCCACCACTGCACATGGGTTCCTTAGACTCCTCCGGTCCAATATCCCATTTGCTTGGGATACCTATGCTCATGAGTCTTCCGATGCCCTCAAACAGGCTCTCACATGTGCTCCCTTGATCCGCCCTCCCGACTTTGATCGGGACTTCATCCTGTACATCTCCACTTCCACCTATTCGGTCGCTGGAGTCCTTATTCAGGAAGATGATAATGGTATCGAGCATGTGATCTACTACATCAATAAGAACCTAGTAGGGCCTCCTGTTTCCTACTCACATGAATAAAAATTAGCGCTGGCTGTTGTGTTCTTAGTCAAAAAACTTCATCATTACATCCTCACACGTTCCACCAAGGTTGTGACTAATTCCAACCCCATGGATTTCCTATTGAGTCGTCACATCCTCACTAGAAAGTACGCCCATTGGGTCGTCATCCTTCAAGAATTTGACCTCGAATTTGTCACACCAAAAAGTAAGAAAGGTTTAGCCCTTGCTGAACTCATTTCTAAATTACCTACCGGAACACAGGATCCTCCAGTTAATGATGATTTTCCCGACGAGCACTTATTCACCATTACTTCGGATGATCCTTGGTACGGCGATATCCTCACTTACTTGCAAACCCAAAATTTCGCTCTTCACCTTGATCGTGACGCTCGACAACGTATCCGACACCAGGCTCCTCGCTACCTTCTTATCGGTGATGACCTCTATCATCGCGGTATAGATACTGTCCTTCATCGTTATCTCACGCACGCTGAAGCTGAACAAGTCCTCAATGCCTGCCATAGCGGCGCTTGCGGTGGCCACCTCTCTAGTCTTGCTACTGCCCAAAAAGTCATGCACGCTGGGTATTTCTAGCCTTCTCTCTTCAGTGATTGCATTGAAGTAGTCAAACACTGTTCCAATTGCCAACATTTCGCCCCTAAGGCGTGAGCTCCCCCAGCCCCCCTCCATCCGGTCGTCTCAACTGGTCCCTTTTGTAAATGGGCCATCGAATTTATGGAGTGTCATCCACCATCCGCTGGTAACCATAAATATATCATCGTGGCGGTCGAATATTTCACAAAATGGGCCGAGGCTATGCCAAAATTTAACAACACGGCAGCTACCGTGGCCCTCTTTTTCTTTAACCACGTTATCGCTCGATTCGGGGTTCTGAAACAAATGGTCTCTGATCACGGCCAACATTTTGAAGATGAAATATGCGTGAGCTGTCCTCACTGTTGGGTTTTGAGCACCAATATTCCTCCTCCTATTACCCCCAAGGTAATGGCCAAGTTGAAGCAGTCAACAAAATCCTTAAGACTATGCTTCAACGAATGGTGAATAAGCACAAAACCAACTGGCATCTTATGCTCTTCCCTGCTTTGTGGGCCTATCGAACTTCTGTTAAAACTGCCACCGGGTTTACTCCTTTCCACCTCGCTTTTGGAGAGGAGGCAGTCTTACCGATCGAGTGTGAAATTCCTTCCCTGCATCTGGCCATCGAAATTATCCCTGACACCCAGCCTCTCGAACAACGACTTATCATGCTTGAGCGCGCCTCCGAAGACTGTTGTGTTGCCTTGCAAACCATGGAAGCGGCCAAGAAACACACCAAAGCTCAGTATGACCGAAAATTCCAGCCTCGTACTTTTCACGAAGGCGACCTTGTTCTAGTTTATGACCAGGCCCATGATGTCCTTGGTCATGGGAAGTTCAACTCATTATGGCTAGGCCCTTACATCATCAGTAAGGATCTGGGTAAGGGGGCATACCTCTTAGAGGATTTCGAAGGCAATCCCCTTCCTAATCCTCGCAATGCACTCTATCTTAAGAAATATTACCCTTAGCATTTCCCTTCTGAAATGCATGTTTTATTTTCTTTTAGATAGCCAGCATCTTTTTTCTTTTTTTGGGGTTTAATACTTCACCAGGACACATTTCTTCCAAGACGGGTCACTTCCCCTCTCATTAAAATCGCATTTCTTCACTTACAACACTTGTACTTGGGGCACCATTTTGCCTCCTTACTTGTCTTTGTTCGTGTCGATTTTCCTCATCAGTTACCATCTTGTACTCATGTTTTCATGGTCCCCCATTGGGCCTTTATTGTGTGGCAACACCATTGATTCGCCCTTGTTTAGAGCATCCAAGTTGAGTCATCATCGCATTCATGGAGTCTATCCCGAGTCCCTTTGTATCCTGCTATAGCCCTCCATCCTTCATTGCCTGGTCTCTCTCTTGTGTCGCACATTATGGCCTTCATTCCCGCTGTCTCCTATCCCTTATGATATTATGTCAGTTGCTGCCATGTCATTCATGCCCTTTATGCTCTAACAAGGGAAGTCGTCCATTCGCTACTCAGTCCCTTCCATTTCACCATCATCATTAGTGTCAGTCTGTCCGTCGCTCTACTATTTTCTCTCGTGCCTTAGTTGAGGATCTCTCATTGCCTCACCTATGGCGGACCTCTTTCTGTCAACATCAGCTCATTCATTCCAGAAGCCAGGTCTAGAGGGCGGTGTACCTTGGTTCCATCTTCCACTCTTGTTCGGTGCCTCGGATCAGGCAAAGGGATCTCTCATTACCCTTTGACTTGATTGTTTCTCCACTCTAGCTCCTTTCAACATGATCGAGATCCGTATGCTTGATGGTTCAGTGATGCAGTAGCAGCAATTGGTGACTCTCGGGTGTGTGTGAGATGTCTCAGCCCTCATGCGGGGGTGGCCCTGCAGGTAGCCCCCCACATGCCCGGATGACCTCTTCATTGCAGCCTTCGATGCAGCTCCTATATTTGATGATGTCGGCCTTAGCCGCTTGCAGTGCCTCTTTGATTTTCATGTATCAATAAGATTTTGTGAGCCCTTCCCCACTTATAGGGGGCATTTGGGTTGTATTTGTATCTCATGTACTCAGATATTATTGTATAAGTCCTGGCTGTTATCCCAGGCACAACATGTATGTGGGATTCCTCATTGTATTATTATCTGGCTCATGTTTATGCCAGTTGTACTTTATGGTTCGGTCCCTTGTTTACTGGACACACTATTCTTTTGTACTTTGTCTCGGCGGGCATAGGTATGCCTCCCCCGCCACCTTTAGCACAGGTACCCTCTCATAAAAAGAGACTTGTTGCACCTGCGAGTCTCGTCTCCTCAGGGTCTAGTTCTTCAGCACACTCGTCTATCTTACATTTCTCTCTCCGACTTCCCTCTTGATGTCTGGTGATTGATTTCTTACAACGTACTTCGGTCATACGATTTTCTCCTAACACTCGCACGCTGGGGGGCAATCTGTTACACCATTTTTTGGTCATCTAACCTGTTATCATTAGATGGACGCAAGTACACCATGTAAGACCAATTTTACCCTAAGTAAAATTGCTTTCACTATGTAAAATAACTTAATAAACCACATTTATTAGGTTGTTTATGGTCTAAACAGGAAACCCCAAAAGGAAATATTAAACAAACCTATTTTTTTTAATTTTCCTCATGGAATAATTAATTAAACCATAATTTAATTATTATTCCTAGTCATGTTTAACCCAAAAACAAAGAAATTAATTAGATAAACCTTTATTTATCTTGTTATTTTCTAGGAATAATTATTTAAATCTTATTTAGATAATATTCCTTGTTAAATATGACCAAATCACCCACAAATAATTAAATAAATCATTTATTTATTTATTATTAACAAATAAAGGGATTTGACCCAAGTCAAATACTTTTTCCCTCCAACAAATATAATAAAATATTCCATAAAAGGTGGATCTAGATTTGGTTAACATTATTTTAATCATGCACCAAGATCTAGAATGACCCAATATTTTGTTATAAATAGGAGGGTTTTTCCTTCCATTCTTCACCTTTTGTTGCCTCTTAGATCACTCTGGATCTATACACTTGGTCACATTTTTCCACTATTTGCTGTGTGAGCTCCCTTTGAGTTCCATTCTTTGTCTGGGTTTTCTACACCAACAAGAGAGAGAGATTCTAGATCTGAAGTGCTGAGGACTGCCAAGAACCCATCCCACTGAGAAGAATTGGATACGCCTTCTTGTTTTCCTCCCAGGTGCCCTTAATACAAAAATTCTTTCAAAAATTGTTCTTGTCTTGTCTATTGGTATATGGAGAAAACCCTTCTTTTTACTGCTTAATGTCTTTCTATGCATAGATCTGGTTTTTTGCAGCTCTTTTCTTGATCAACTAACCGCAGATCTGAAGATATTGGCAGCCAATTTTGTTGTTAGGGCTATTAGTTATGCGTAGCTAAAGTGGTCCTTTTTCGTACACTTCGACAAAGGATTCATACTAACAGGCTCAAAACCGAAAAATTTAATATAAGCAAGAAGGCCTAAAATGAAGCTTTTTGAGGTGTTTTTTAATGTTCCGATAGGAAAAATGGGGATTTTTAAACCATAAAAAAGGATTTTTTACGAGTTTTAAAGGTATGTTTGAAGGTTTTTAAGGATAATGAGGGTAAAATGAGGAGGGGGAAAGGGGATTTTTCAGAGAAAAATGAAGGATAAATAAGGGGAAAATGGGATATTTTCAGAGGGAAATGGACTAATAAAAACAGTGATAAATAGCCTGAAATGAGCTTTCTTCTTTGAAACAACAGGATAACCTTTTTAGGAGACATAGAGTGAACTAACAGACATAGAATGATGAAGGTAGTGAGATTTACAGAACTCATAATATTTCTTTGAAATATTATTTCTAGAAATCTAGGATTGGTAATTTAGTCATCTTTACATAGGATCAAAATTATGGATGACTAACAGTGGCTCCACTTAGAGAGGATAGATGTCCTTTTAGGTGTCCAGAACCTCAGAAATCTTTGAGTTTCAGCATACCAATGCCTTATCCATTGGGAAAATTTCTTCTTGTCTTGCTGATCTTTCTCTGAAAAGGACAACTTTTATCAATCTGCAACATGTAATTTCTTCAAAACAGCATCTCCACCTACCCAATCTTACTTGTTCCTAGCATTTTCTCTTTTTCCTTTGAGTGCATTTGAACTAGCAAACTCTTTAACATTTTATTTTTGAAAGCATAAATGAACTATCTAATCCTATCCTTATTTCTTCCAAGAGTCCAAATTAAACTGTTGAACTCTTTATTTTCTACCTAAGCTACCATCTGTCAAGATTAAGCTGTTTGACAGATTTTATTCTCTATTTCTAAAACATGAAATTTAAACATAGTCAAATCAGGATTAGACTGCGTGATCTGCTATGGTGTCTATGGTTGTATGTACAAGCTGCACATAGAATTTATTTACAGAAAAATAAAACAAAATTTGTGAAGGCCTAAGATCTGAAAATTAAAGACATCCTTCTTTTCTTTTTCCAGCCCTTTATTTTGATCTTTTGAGTTGTCTTCTTCTTCCTTTCCTGGTTCAACTTTCTAGCATTTTAGAACCAACCTTTCTCTCTCTCTTTGGCCCATATTTTTATCATGTTAGAGCCATATTCTCTTTTGATTCCTGGTTTAGATTTTGAGCATGTTTGAACCATTTTTCTTCTATCCTAAGCTACTCTAATGATAAGCCAAGATTAAATTGTTTGGAAAATCTGATTCACTAACCTATCAACAGTAAATTGAAAGTATGTCCAGCCATGTTTAAGCTAGATGACTGAACAATATATCATTTCTTAATCAGCAGTGGCACTTAGATTTTCTCACTTTCATAAAATTCTCTTTTTTGGGTATGGGGTTGTACCTCTTTTGAATCTGCCCTATTTTTTTTTTCTTTTTTTTATTGTTTTTGTGTTTTTTCTTTCTCAAATTTGATAAGCAATGTTATATACAATGAAAAATAAAATCTTTGAAATTAAGGATTCTTGGTAGAAATAGTGTTTGAGAATCCTGCCATTGACAGGACCCCCAAATAAATCTTCTGCATTCATCTCTTGTAGAAAAAATGCATTGTGATCCCTGATAGAATGAATAATGTAGGGCCCTTTCCACAAATTTTCAAATTTTCCATGTTTTCCCTTTTATTCCCTTCTAGAATCCCACTTTATAACTACATTTCCATCTTGGAAATAATTTTCTTTAGTCCTTTTGTCAAATAACTTCTTGATATTCTCTTGGACTGTTTGTGTTCTCTTATATACTTCCTCTCTGGACTGCTGTAAATGAATGGTCTGATTTATTCTTCTTTGCATATCATTTTCCTCAGATTGTACTTCTTGGAGAAGTTTAATGACTAGAACTCCTAAAGATGTTGGGAAGAAAACATCCATGCCATAAACCAGCTGATAGGGGGACATATTTATTGACTTTTCGGTGGTTAATCTGTCAGCCCATAAAGCATGAATAATCTTACTATGCCATGCTCCAACAATTTTTTTGATAATATTTACAAGGCTCTTGTTGGAGGATTCAGCTAATCCATCTCCTTGAGGATAGTAGGAAGTGGAATAACCCAAGGTAATATGATACTTATGGTAGAATTCAACTATTCTTTTAGATTTGAAAGCAGCAGCATTGTCTGTGATAATGTTTCTAGGACAACTAAATCTGGATAGTATATTGGTTTCAAGGAACTTGATAATGACAGTCAGTAGCATTCCTAGTAGGTATGGCTTCTATCCATTTGGTAAAATAATCAATGGCAGTGAGGATCCACTTATGTTGGGCTCATGAATATGGGTGAATTTCCCCAATGAATTCCAAGCCCCATTGTTGGAAGGGAGCCTCAACACTGATGGGATGTAAGGGTAAATGAAGGAGTTTTCTTTTGCCATAAAAAAATTGACACTTATGGGAGGACATGACAAGTTTCTGAGTATCTGGGAAAAGGGTGGGCCAATAGTAACCAAATCTAAGGATTTTATTTTTTGTAGTCTTCTAGTATATATTTCCACCACATTCTCCCTCATGCAACTCATGCATGATTTTTCCTGCATCAATCTCGAGCAAACATCTAAGAAATATTCCAACAGCATTATTCCAATATAAAACCGCATGTAATATGCAATAATTTAAATCTTTCCGTTCCAAAAATCTAGCTTGATTTTTAGACAGAGAAGGAGGGGTATTCAGATAAGGAAGCACATAAATGATATCAGCATACCAAAGTGAATTCAAAAAAAATTCTTCAATAAATGGAGTTGTGAATTCTTCTGTTTCTTTCAAAACATCAACCATATTCATATCTAGTGCTTGGAAGTTTGACTCATCCATGAGTTTTTCTAATCCCTGCCCTTTGATTAGTTTGGTAGGCTTGATTTCTAAGTCATATTCTAGAATAATAGCAATCCATTTTCCCCTTTTACCATCAGGGTCTTGACTTAGAATATCCTTGAAAATAGTATGTGGGACAAAAGAAATGATGTGAGAATGAAAGATGTGGACTCTAAAGTCTTTCAATGCTTTTACCAAGGCTAAGGCTTGTTTCTCCATGATATTATACTTGAGTGGAGCATCTCTTAAGGTCCTACTAAAAAAGGATATTGGTTTTTCATGCCCCATGTCATTCTTTTGCAATAACACTGTAGCTATTGTACATTCAGATGCAAAAGGAAAATATATAGAAATCTTTGGTGAAATTAGGACATATGAGAACTGGTGTTTGAGTTAAATCTTGTTTTACCAGTTCAAATGACTGTTTAGCCTGTATTTTCCATTTAACACCTACCTCTTTCTTAAGCATGTTTGTGATATTTCTTAATAGCTCAGCAAGGTTGGGGATGAATCTCCTTAAAAAAATTATCTTCCCAATGAAAGATTGTAATTCTTTGAGGTTTCTAGGATGGCTGACTTTCAATATGCCATCAATCCTTTTAGGGTCTACTTTGATTCCTTCTTTATAAATTATGTGTCCAAGAAGCTTTCCTTCTTGAAGACCAAAGAGTGTCTTTTTGGGATTCAAAGATAAGCCATATTTCCTACATTTCTAAAAAAAATTTCTTCAATGAATCAAGTGTTCTTCATCAGTTTTAGAGAAAAAAGTAATGTCATCAACGTAAATGACTATAAAATAGCCTATGTATTTTGAAAAGGCTATGTCCATGGCCCTTTGGAAGGTGGCCCCTACATTTTGACATACATGAATGTGGCCCAAGGTGTAGTAAAAGCAGTTTTATGTTGGTCACTTAGGAGTACTAAAACCTGATTATAACCTGAGAACCCATCCAACAATGAAATTCTTTTAGACCCAACCACCCTTTGAAGTATATGATCCATTTTTTGCAAGGGATAGTTATCTTTAAGGGATGGTCTATTTATTTTTTTGAAATCAATGTAGAGTCTAATTTCCCCAGTCTTTTTCCTAACAGATACTAAATTAGAAACCCATTCTGAATACCTGATAAGAACTATGATCCCAGCATCATACATTTTCTTAATCTCTTTCTCAACTAAAGGAAATAAAGCAGAGTTTATTCTTCTGATTTTTTTTTTGAAAGGTTTCTGATTTTCCTTAAGAGGAATTTTGTGTTGAATGATGCTGGTATCATATGATTTTAGATCTTTGTATCCCCATGTAAGCACATCTTTAAATTATTTGAAATGTTTTATGTATTGTTGTTTGATATGAGCTGGGAGAGTGCTGGATAATTTTATCATCTTGGGTTCTGCTAGGTTGCCTATGTTATGTTCTTTTATGTTTGTTTCCATAGGTTCCATACTCGGTTCTTTGGCTACATCATTGAAATCAAAAAAATTTTCTAATGGTGCAAGACCTCTTGGAATTGTATCATTTTTACACTGTAAATATTCTAGCTCTTTCTGGTCTGCATTGTTAGCTATTTCTGCTCTAAAAGGGTGTTCTAAATTGTTTATATCAGTAGAAAAAGATAGCTTTGTTTCAGGGTTTTGTTGTTCATTAAAACAATTTTCCTCATGGGTTGAAAAAGGTGTTGGTATGGAAAAATCATTCTTTCATTGCAGAAAATCATCTATGTGTTTGTCTCCTTCAAATACTTGCCAAGAATCCTCATTGTTAGGAATTGCATGTCTGTTTTTTACCTTTATATCAGATTTTTCATTTGTCTGTGGTATTTGGCAATTACTAGCAGCAAATGCAAGTTCATTTTCTAGATGATTTTGAGCTCTTGGGATGAAAATGAGTTCATATTTTTCAAAGGTTTTTAGGAGATCAAGGGAAGCATTTCTATATTCTCTGAGTTTTGGGTTTTTGGTTGAATATTCCCCTTTTATCTGTATGATAATTAGCTCAGAATCCCCTTGGAATGTTATTCTTTTGGCTCCAAAATATTTGAGTAAGTATAGGCCTATAAGGAGGGATTCATATTCAGCAATGTTATTTGTGCATGGAAAATATAGTTTATATGAAAATCCTTTGTTTGTGTTATGTATCCATATACCAACCCTTGCACTTATTTTTATACAAGAGCCATCAAAGTTTATTTTCCAAGGTATTTCACTCTCATTTTCATTTTCTTTCTGTTGTTCAAGGCTGCTAAAATATGGATTGTTCTTTTCTTGAGTTAATGGCACATTTGACTATTCTGGAAGAATAATTTCTCCTTTGTTTTCCTTTTCTTGTTGGCTGATTTCATCTTCATTATATAATATAAAGGAATCCAAATTTGAATCGATGGAGTAGATAGGAGAATTTTTTGGTCTATCTATGTTGCTCACCATGTATTTCATGTGGGATTCCCTGTATAGTCTTCTAGTTTGGTTAAATACTGGGATGGTGGCATAAGTCATGTCCATTTGAAGGCTCCCTTGTAGTTTGGCTCCCCATGATCTAGATAGAAGCATGCCATACTTAGGGGGAATGTCAGCTACTACCATTTCTATTACTATACTCTTCGTGGGAATTTGTTCCAAGTTGACACACAAATCTTTGATTAGGCCTAAGAATTTGATCCTGCTTGATTCAAAGGAGTAAAGGTCTTTGTATGGTTTAGTAATTTCTAAGCCTAGGCTTTCCATTACTACTTTGGGCATAAGATTGTGTGAAGCACCTAAGTATAGCATGGCATTATGCAATATTTTTTCATGTATATTCAGGCTGACATAGAAGGGAGGGACAACACCTTCTTGGTATTTTCCTTCAACATCAGGACCAAATAATAACTCTGGTTTATCATCTGTCAAGTTTAAAGTATCAGTGTCACTTCCTATATTCAAAGCTTTCAAAACTTTGTTTTTATATACATCCCGAGTCACTAGTTCAGCAACGGGTATGGTGATTTTAATCTTGGAAATTCCCCCTTCAAAGCTGAAAGGAACTATTGTTTTTGACATATTTACATTTGTTTTTTCATTTACAATTCTTTCAGTAATTCTGACTTGCTGATTTTTATTTGGACTGCTATTTGGGACATATTTGTTAGGGCCACTAGCAGAATTACTAGGGCAGCTTTGTTCAACACTTTGCTAAATGTTTTTGTCCTTATTTTGATCAGTTTTCTTGTTCACAGTGTTGATGTTATTGGCTGTATTTATAGGCTGATTTTCTGAATTTTTCTTAATAGCAGTACTAGTGTTTTTGTCATTAGAAATATCTAGACTCCCTTTGCTTTTAAGATTGTATTGTTTGTGTACCTCCATAATTACATTTTCAAACCCCAATCTGTAATCTTTAGAATCTTCATGGTTGTTTTTAATTTGTTCTGAAGAGAAAAATCCTTGTTTTTCTTCAGTCAGAAAAACATCTGTCTCACTATCAGATCCTATCAGATTCACATGATTTTCTTCCAACCTTTCAACTTCCCTTTCTTCTTCTTGATCAATATAGTTTTGTTGAAAGGGAGGCCTAATCTGTTGGTCATTATCTCTTTTACTATCTTTATTAGGGTCTCTTCTGAGATTTTGGTTTCTGTTTCTATTTTGGTTTTCTCTAGGAGGCACTCTATCATTCAAATTTATATTTTCAAGAATTCTCTCCATTACCTTCACTAAGTTATCAATTTTAGTATCTGATGGTGAGGTTGATGCTATTGTATCAACCCTATATGTAACTCTTTTCTCTACTCTCAACCTAGCTCTTTTCTCAATCATATTTTCTTCTACACTTAAGGCCCCCCTATGCATATCTTCTGAAGTTGAGGGGTCTCTTTCTCTTAGCTGGTAGGCCATTTCAGGATCAAAGCCCTCTAGAAATGTTTCCAAGGCTAAGCCTAATGGAGCTTTCATGTCTGGGGAAAGTGTATTATAAACACTATTGAATCTAGTGAAATACTCTTGGACACCTTCCCCACTGTTTCTTTTGAGATTGGTATATTCTGAAAGGATTTGGAGAGGGTTCTTTATAATTTCCCATTTGTTTATGAATGTTTCATATAAAGAAGGGAGATCATTTATGCTGCGAGGTGCTAAGTTTTTAAACCATTTCTTGACTTCTCCTCCTAAAATTTGAGCAAAAATTCTCATTTTAATGGTCTCTTCTTCTATCTCCATGTAATAAAAGGCATCATTAATTTTATCTACATGATGGCGGGTAGTAGTAGATTGTTTTCCAGTGAAATGGGGAATTTTGGATTGGTAATCATTGGGTAGGGGAACCAGAGTTTGTGGTAACACTAGTGGAGCATACCATGCTGCCATGATTGGAAATAATGGAGGATTTACAAGAGGGAAAGTGGGTTGAGTGGGAGGGTTTTGAACAGTGTATGTGTGTACAGGAGTGGAAGAAACACTTGGGCTAGCAAACTGATGATGAGCAGATTTGTTATGGAAGGAGCTGAAATGATGAAGAAACTGAGAATTAGGTGGAGTAGAAGGTGAGGCCCTCTCTGCTAAAGATATGTTGCAATCCTGTGGTTTCAAAATCAGCTTGTTTTAAATCACTTTGAGACTTATTTCTAAGAATATTCTTTG
Source organism: Pinus albicaulis (assembly GCA_034641835.2). Lineage (NCBI taxonomy): Eukaryota > Viridiplantae > Streptophyta > Pinopsida > Pinales > Pinaceae > Pinus > Pinus albicaulis. The sequence continues at coordinate 1,384,343,136 of CM076574.1, forward strand.
TGTGAGGTAATTCAAAGTGAGGATATTTCAAGACTGTAAGTTTTTCAGGGATAGATCTTGTTCTTAGGATGGTCCTATTAGTATTTGGTTTTCCAGATCTAGAAGTCTGCCACAAAATCTTGTCTAGATTTTCAACTATGGTAGGAGGATTAGGATCTAGATGGGATCTGGTGTGGACCCTATGTGAAGCCAAATTTCAGTTTCCAAAATTTAGAGAGGTTTGAAGTTTTTAGGACTGTTTTTCAAGATTTTTCCTCTCACAGTGATTTCTATAATAGAGGACTAGGTTTCTAAACTTCCTCAAGGTTGGTTAACATAGTCCTAAGGAAATATGCAGTACTAGATGAGTATTAGGCCTACTAGGGCTAGTGGAGTCGCCAGGTGGAAATTTTTTTAGCTTTTCTAAAGGTAAAATGTTTTATGTTCCACCACCAATGGTTTATTTGAAAACCAATCTGAAATGTTTTGGGTTTGTTTTGAGTTTTATGTGGTTATCTAGTTATGAGAGTGTCCTATACCTGATTCAACTTCTAGCTGAGGTGGTGAAACAAACAGAGTCTATTCTTAGAATCCTAAGGTTTACGTCAAGGTTTGATAAGGGTATCTTAGAATCCTAAGGTTTACTTAGATTGCCACTGATTCAGACAGATCCTATCATGATTACCATTATGCTGGTAGTTCTTGAAGAGGCCATATTTCACTTAAATGAATACTAAGTGTGTTTTTTAGGGACTTTTACTCAGAAAGTCCCACCGTGATCGCCATAATGTTGGTGTCCTGTGATTTGGCCGATTGGCAAACCAAATGACAAGGAAACATATAAACCAGTCTTTAGAGCTCTAGGATATAGCCCTCCTAGTCCCAGAGAGGGATCTCTCAATATGTTTGCAAATATATGACTTGTTTGCCTGAAAAATGTTGATTTTAGGCTAGTTATTAAGCATGAATTTGTTGGATTATTTTGTGGGACATGATGATCTTGGCAGCATAGATAGAAAAGGGAAACCTCTGAGTCATTTGGAAATGGAGTCAAGTAGAAGCTTGTAACAAGTTTGTAGATGAATTAGGGGTATCAAAGGGCAAAAAAAACTTGGTTGTTGGATCTATAAATTTTTCAGGTGAAATGAAATGAACATTAAGTGTTTAGAATGAAAAGTAGAACTAAGGGCAGTTAAGAATCCTTAATTATATGTACTCTTCAAAAAAGGGAATTAAAGCATCATTTGATGATGAAGAAGTATTTTATAGACAGGGCTAACCATGGAGTCTACAAATCAAACTTCGGCAAATAAAAATTTCAAGACAAACTTTCAAAATGAAATCTAAGAGTCGAGGAATGCTCTATTTCATCAAACATTTCACTTTTAAGGATAAGAAAACATTCAAGATTCACAAATAATTGCATTCATAGAAGAGGGAACTCCTAAACATCTGTGATTACAGCTATAAATACCTTCAAAACAATTATTTGAGAAAGTACAAAGGGTATGATCAAAACAGAACTCTTTGTCAGACTTTGGACAATGGTACTTTAAAGGGAGATTTCAAAAACAGTTTTTAAGTAGCAACAAGAAAGCAGGGAAAACCATAAATCATTCTTGAGACCACTGTATTGAACTATTTAGGAAATAAACAAGCATAAGGGTTGAAAATCAGTCAAAATACTTAATAAAACCTTCAGTGGATGAAAACATAAAGACAATGAAGAGTAAACAGGTCTAAGGTGCTTCCAGGAGACATTTCTTAGCCTAAAATTTTTACTCTACTGTAAGCAAGAAAACAATGAGAATAGAATGGAAAACATGAAAAACATCAACAATTTAGAACACTTCACCAATAGCTAAGCTTAGGGATCCAATGACAGAGCTTTCTCCATCCACAAACAAGTCAAAACATCCATAGGTTCCAGTACATCAATATCTTTCAATTTCAACAGAGCTATGTATTATTTCAAAGAGTCATCAAATGCCCCACATAAAATGAGTTCAAATGCAGTATTTATGCTGCAAATGAGGAGGTGGAACTATCTAGGGTTCAAAATGATATAAATGAAATAGTACATGCACTCCTATCCTTATAAACCATGCAAGGCATAAGGTAGGAATGTGCTTCAACTACTTCTCTATGTAATAAATCTGTCTTTACTTCCTGAGGATGAAATAGTTGAAAAGATTGACTTTGAGGCCTTTTTATGTCTTTACAATAACTGTCTGATAGTTTATAATATCTTCCGACTGTGTAATAACTATCAATTTGTATTTTGAGACATAAAGCAAGTGAAAGGTGTCAATTTTGATTTAGCAAGTGAATAACTGCCCCTTTGATGTATCTGAGCCTATATTTAAGCCTAATTTTTCTTGATTTAATTATAAAACTTCTCTTTAGGCCTAATTTTTCCTTTTTCCTTCATAATCCATCTTTCCGGCCTTCAAACCTTTTTCTGTTGACTGCATTCACCTTTAAACTGTGTTTTAACCTTAAACTGTAGGATTAAACCTTTAATCCTTCAATCTTACATATCAACCTTTAAATCATTGGTTAAGTCTTCAAATATTTGGTTTTTTGTATTTAACCTTTAATCTTCAAGATTCACTATCTTATCCCTTTGTTGTGGATAGGAGGTTTTCATTGAAGAGGGAGGGTTTTAAAATATAACCAACGCTCATGGAGCACTGGTCAAACCGTGAAAACAAGCCCTGGCAACTCCCTTTTGTGCAATTTTTGCCTCTGTTTGGACCACCAAGTTCATTACTTTCTGGTCCTGTCCTTTTATGGACTGTAGGAGGGATTTCATCCCCAAAACCACCATATAACCTGCAAAAAACCACAAAACATGTTATATAAAATCCTGCGGGGTCAGAAAATACTGCTTCAGAGGCTGGAAAAGGTGGAACAGCATTGAGGAAAAGGAAAAAATGCATGGAGGGAGGCATAAATATGAAAGAAATGGTTTAAAAATCAAATAGTGGCACGGAATGGAAAAATGTTTTTGTGAAAACCGCTGGTGGTTTTTGCACGGAAAATGAGTGGTAAGTAGTTTTACCTGGAGGGAATGTGATTCAATCACAGGGGGACGCATGGCTTTGGAAAAACCAATGGTCTCGCATGATTTTGGATCATTAAACCTCAGCGGAAAACCTTGCGTGAAAATAAACATAGGTCATTGGATCAAGGGGGGAAATCCAACAACTACGGGAGAGCGTGATGGATGGAAAGATGATCGGTGAGGCTTTTAGTGGGAGCTAGGTGGCAAGCGGATATTGGTGGATGCGTTGCATAGTGGGTGGTGGGTCTAGAGGGGTTGGCTGTCGGGTTTAAATGAGAGCCTTTGGATTTGATTAATCAATGGTGGGGATTGATTGTAGGGGTGAAATGATAGAATAGTGCAGGAGGATGAAGGTTAGGAGGGGAGGCATGGTGGCCGTTGGATTAAATGGATCAATGATGGAGATTGATTTGTGGAGTGACAAGGTGGGGACAAAACGAAATAAAGGAATGTGGCTAATGAAGGAAAGGGACGGTAGGGGTGAATTATCGTCGTCATATCATATAGATCTAACGCTAAGATCTGTCGTCGGGGGGAAAATAAAAGCAAAAGACAAGGGGGCTAGGGATTAGGTAGGAGGCTCGGTCCTCTGGAGGGGTAAGGTGACCAAGAACGGAGGGAAGGGGCTAATGAAATGGTGGAGATGAAGCGATTGACGGGTTAAATAAGGCCCATTGGATCCTATGGATATATGGTGTATATCATGTCAGGGTAATGTTATCGGGGTGGGAATTTTATAAAGAAAATGCAGGTTTTTAATGAAAATTCCGATGCAACGGGGGCTTGGGGTAAGGAAAAAAAAAGTGCAGTTCTACGGGAGAACGAAGAACCGGGGCTAAGGGGAGAGGGGCTGAGAGTGAAAGGTTCAAGTGCCCAGTTACGGGGCTTGGTCACATGACGGAGGAGCTGGGGGCTAAGCCAGAAGGGGCTTAAAACCTAAAACTTTAATATAAGCAAAAACGCCTAAAATGAGGCTTTTTGAGGTGTTTTTTAATGTTCCGATAAGACAAATGGGGGTTTTTAAACCATAAAAAGGGATTTTTTTATGAGTTTAAAAGGTATGTTTGAAGGTTTTTAAGGATATTGAGGGTAAAATGAGGAGGAGGAAAGGGGATTTTTCAGAGGAAAATGAAGGATAAATAAGGGGAAAATGGGTTATTTTCAGAGGGAAATGGACTAATAAAAACAGGTATAAATAGCCTAAAATGAGCTTTCTTCTTTGAAACAGCAGGATAAACTTTTTAGGAGACATAGATGAAGATTTTGGTGAACTGAAAGACTTATAAGGATGAAGGCAGTGATATTTCTAGAAATCAAAATGTTTCTTTGAAATATTATTTCTAGAAATCTAGATTGGTAATTTAGTCATCTTTAGATAGGATCAAAATTATGGATGACTAACACAAGGTTGATGAATTCCATTTTCAAACCCTTCCTTAGAAAATTTGTGCTAGTATTTTTTGATGATATACTAATCTACAACAGGTCTTGGAAGGATCATGTTCAACATGCTGACAGGGTGCTCAAACTATTGCAAGAGAAACAATTATATGCAAAAACATCCAAATGTTTCTTTGGAGTAAAAGAAGTGGAATATCTGGGTCATATTGTATCTCATGAGGGTGTTAAGGTAGACCCTAACAAAATTAAATCCATTAAGGAATGGAAAGTCCCCACAACCATAAAGCAGTTGCAAGGATTTCTTGATTTAACAGGGTATTATTGCAAGTTTGTTAAGAATTATGGGAGAATAGCAGCACCTCTAACGACAATATTGAAGAAACATGCATTTTCATGGACTCCTGAAGAAAGTAAGGCCTTTGAACATCTTAAAGAGGCAATGTGCCTAGCACCGTTCTTAGCTACGCCAGACATCACAAAAACCTTTATTGTGGAATGTGATGGCTCAGGAAATGGAATTGGTGTTGTTTTAATGCAATAAGGAAGACCCATTACATTTGAAAGTCATCCAATCAAAGGAAATTATTTATAGAAAGCTATTTATGAGAAGGAAATGTTAGCAATATTGCATGCACTAAAGAAATGGTGAGCTTACCTAATGGGAAGACACTTCAAGGTAAAAAATGATCATGATAGTCTTAAACACTTTTTGGAAAAAAGACTATCTTTAGAAGAGTAGAAAAAATGGGTCACAAATACGTTGGGTTATGAATTTTAAATAATGTACAAAAAAGGGAAGGTAAATGTTGTTGCCAATTCACTCTCAAGAAATAATGAAGAGGTGGAAGCATTTCTTTGTGCCATTTCTATTATCCAACCAGATTGGATAACTGAAACAAGGGATGAATGGAAGAAGGATGAAGAAGTGTGGACACTCATTCAAAATTTGTAGCAACAGCCTAGTACATCTGATACACTTAGTTGGAAAAATGATGCCTTATGGTACAAATATCGCTTATGTCTTTGTAATAATTCCCAACTAAAACAAAAGGTTCTTTTGGAATTGCACACTTCTCCTTTAGGACGACACTCAGGATTTTTAAAAAATTACCATAGGGTGAAGAAACAATTTTTTGGGATGGCCTTAAATCTGATATTCAAAATTTTTTGGCGGAATGTTTGGTTTGCCAGCAGAATAAATTTGAGACAATTAAGACCCCAGGTCTTCTACAACCTTTATCCATTCCAAGACAACGTTGGGATGATATTTCAATGGATTTTATAATAGATTTACCTATGTCCGAAGGAAAGATTGTCATTATGGTGGTAGTTGATAGACTTACCAAGTATGCACACTTTTGTGCATTATCTCATCCATTTAAAGCAAGTACAGTTGCTACTACATTTATGGACACAACTCAAAAGCTAAATGGAAACCCAAGGGTTATTATGAGCGATAGAGATCCCATTTTTACTGGAAATTTTTGGACGGAGTTATTTTCTTGTTTGGGTGCTCAATTAGCTCATAGCTCATCTTATCATCCTCAATCTGATGGTAAAACTAAGATAGTAAATAAATGTTTGGAAGGATGCCTTCATTGTTTTGTAACTGATAAACAAACAAAATGGTTCAAGTGGTTACCTCTCACTGAATGGTGGTATAACACTTCCTTCCATACTCGAACAAAAATGACCCCATTTATGGCACTTTATGCATATCATCCACTGTCCATCACATCATATTTAAGACAAAATTTGAAGGTTCAAGCAGTGAAAGGTCACATCGAGCATCAACAAGAAGTTCTCCAACTCTTAAAGGATAACCTAAATTTGGCAGAAAATCTATTAAAACAATAGGCAGATCAACATCGCAGCGAGAGAATTTTTGATGTAGGAGACTGGGTATTTTTATGGCTGCAACCATACAAACAAATGTCCCTCAAGAAAGCTAAGAAGGATAATAAATTATCGTCAAACTACTATGGTCCTTACAAGGTGTTGCAAAATATTAGTAATATGGCATACGAAATGGAGCTTCCTACTTCTTCACAAGTGCATCCATTTTTCCATGTTTCATGTTTAAAGAAGGTTATAGGTGAAAATCTTCCAGTTCAAACAATATTGCCAGAAATTGATGAGGAAGGAAAAATCATATTGGAACTTGAAGCGGTCATGGAAAAAAGAACTCAACAGCTATGAAATTGATCAATTTCAGAGTATCTCATTAAGTGGAATAACTTACCCACTGAATATTCTACATGGGAGGATGATAATTTTATACAGAAGCACCCATAGCTTTTCAATCGTTGAGGACAACACTTTTTTGAAGGAGAGGGGAATGTTAGGTCCCTATATTGTTAGTATAGTCCCTTATTGTTGTTAGTGCAACCCCCTTATTATTATTATTGTACCCCTGTAACCCCCATATTGTTATTATTGTGCCCTTAAATTCTTATTGTTAGGTCCATTAGGATTACATTGTGGCCCCCCTAGGATTAAATTGTAGCCCCATGGACTCCTATATATATAAATGAGTTTTTATAAATTGTATCATCCAAGAATTTTTCATTCATGTAATGTATTGGAGGTTGCACCCTCGAAGTGCCTTATTTCTAAGACATCGATATCTCTTTTCTTCTATTTTTGGAGTTGGTTTCACAAAACATTTTCCCTCTCCATATCATCTCCCAAGAAGATCAAGGTTTTTTTTTCAAATGAAAAAGTAAAGAACAAGATGCCTAGAGAAGTCAGTGTTGACAGTGGTGAAAGAGGTCAAAGGCCTAGAGAACAGTAGAGGAAGGGTAGGAAAGAAAATAGGTTTGAGCCTGTAAACACTAAATAATTGACAACCTCTCCTACTATAGTTTCATATTTCCAAGAACTAGGGTGCTGTGAGATCTGTGAGAAAGTGCAAAGAGTCCAAAGTCACCCTCAATTGACCAAAAATTTTGTCCTTAACCTCCATGACCACCAAGTACATTTAGCTGGAGTGAATTTTGAGCTGACCACCAATGCAATCTCTATGGCCACTAGAATACCTTGCATGGAGGAAAAATGGTTCAAACAGGTGTATCTGGACCTAAGCCATTATCAGCCCTTCTTAAAACCAAGTTTCCAAGTTGATTGCAAGACCATTTTCCCCTGTTCTCATTTGTTGGACATATATGCTCCTTTAATGAAAATCATTATGAAATACTTCACCTGTGAGGGTAGTTTTTCCAGAGTCTATTCCTACCATATAAGACTACTCATGCACTTTACTAAGGCCAAAATGCTTCATTTTCCCTACTACCTTTGTAAAAGTATTGATAAAATTTCATCCATTGTGCAAAAGAGGCCTCCCTCGCAACAAATTTCCAGTATTTTCCACCTTTCCCTCATCAAAGTTATTGTCTTATACCAATTGGAGCAACAAGGCATCCCATGGGAATTTTTCAGCACCCATGATATTTTCAAAAAACCACAACCTCTTCCTCTGCAAAGTTTACCATCATCATCTCGAATTCCTCCTTCCACACCTCCATAACCCTCCACTGACCATGATTCATCCTCTTCACATGAATCCTCTCCCCAAACAAACCTCCCTCTTTCACCTTCCCCTAAAGCCTCAGAACATGAAGAAATTAGTGACAAGGAGGACCACGACAGTCAAGAAAAAAATGATAGTCAAGGAGAAGAAACAAGTGATGAAGAGGAGGAAAATGATAGTGAAGAAAGTGAAAATTATGGAGAAGATACCAAGGACAATGAAGAGGAGGCAGATGAAAGCAGTAAAGAATACAGTGACAAAAGCAGTGGGCTAAATGATGAGGAAGGTAACAAAGAAGATAATGATGACAAAGAGGAAGAAAATAGTGACCAAGATAAACATGGCAGTCATGAAGAAAGTGATGACAAAGAGCAAGAAAATAGAGACCAATATGAACATGGAAGTCATGAAGAAAGTGACGAGGAAGAAGACAAAGAAGAAAGTTTTGATGAAGAATAAAGTAGTGACAAAGGAAGTGAAACAAAAATTAAACAAGAAGGCAAAGACAATGAACTAGATGAGGATGAGGAAATTAATAAAATACCAAGGACAAAGGTAGATTTTGATGAGAAAAATGATGAAGGTAAAGAAGAAAATAGTGAGCCCAATAGTAGTGATAAAAGGAACAATGACAAAGATGAAGATAGCACTCAAGAAGAAACAGAGTTTGAATGTAATTGTAGTGGGAAAAATAATGAATACAGTGGGCAAATCAGTGTGGGTATAGACATACACAATGAGGCAAAAAATGATAGTCATGGTGAAGAAGAAGATCATGATAGTGCTCATGAAAAAAGCAGTGATAATGAAGAAAAAAATTATGAGGGCAAAGACAGTAGGCATAAAAAATATGAAGAAAGCAATGAAGATGCCTCTAACAGTGACCCCATAGAAAGTGCAAGTATTGATAAAGAGGCAGAATTTAAAAGTGAGGACAGTGGGGAAAATCATGAAGAGGAGGATAGTCACGAAGATACAGATGTACAAATAAATTATGATGACACATCTAATGTTTCAAATACAGAGGATGACAATCCTGAAAATATTGATAGTGATACTAGCATGAGAGAAAATGAAAATGCCTCTCAACAAGGTAGTCAATAGAAAAGTGAGGAAGACACACATATAGAAATCATCAATGAGAAGACAAATATCCCTAAGGTCACCAATGATCAAGGTATTCAAATGAAACTTGTTGCAAATTGTTCTCTCACTTACCAAAGAGGATCAAGGTAAGTGTTTTCTTCCTCTAAGAGGCAAGGGACCTTGCCATCTACTTCAGCTCAACCATTAGACAAAGGTAAGCAAAAAGTGATAGAACAAGAGAAAGATCATGAAAAAGAAAGAGAGTTTGAACTCATTCACATAGATAGTGATGATGAGAATGAAACAATAATTTCAAACTCCCTCCTCCAAGACAGGAATGCATAAATCAAGGATTTGGAGATTTTTGGCTCGAGGGGTCCTAACCCAGGTTCGGAGGTTAATTTTTTCCAAAAGGCCCTTTCGGAAATGACCTGTTTGCGCAGGCCAAAGGCTCACCCAAAGCAGTATGGGAGGGTGTTGGAACCATATTTACACACCCTAGGAGAGGGTAGGTAAGTCAAGCAGAGATGCATTCGACTTCAAAATTACCAGATCATATATCACAGAACCCATATCTATAGATCCCTTTGCATCCACGTGTGAAATACCAATTATAATCACAGTAATCAAAAATTCATAAATTCACAAAACCATAACACAACTATCACAGATATTCTTGCATAAAGTATAAGAGATAGATCCAGATTAGATGCCAATGCATCATACGCAAATAACACAGTTACTTTCATAGCTTAACATAGAACCATGAATAACATAGCAGATATAATAGATTCGCATTAACAGATTCAAATATTCCAACAACCTTATGCTTTAATTAATCCTTCAGATCCTTTTACAATACCCAAAACCCAACCTACGCACATAGTAGCAGGGTCCCCACACAGCAGGACTGAGGATCTCTGTGCACACAGCTAGGAGGAGTCCTTTCCCCCAATAACCCAAACAGATCTACTAATTCGTAATGCGCACCAATATTGATTCATACCTTTCTATTGACTCAAAATGTCCTTCTATTTATAACAATCTAGCCTAATATTTCCCATCCGACTCTAGGTCTACCCTTTGACCCATTACAATGCTTTTGGGGTTTTTACCGGCCCCAAAACCCCTGTGCTAGAATAAAATATGCCAAAAATATACAAAAATACTCAAAGATGTCCCAATTTGCAACGTTTGGAGGACCCTGTTCCAACAGTTCCCCAACACAATCTTGTGACTCATCCCAATTAATTCATATGGTAGGGTCTCTACCTGCACCTGTATGGCTACTACGGACGTAGAGTCATTTGATCCGATACGGTTTGAGCTGACTACCATTGATGTAGCCTGGTATCATATCACCGCGTAGGGTAGCTAGCCTAACCGCTCTTCCATCCGTGATCTCCCTAACTATGTAGGGGCCAAGCCAATGTTGTCGGAACTTCCGGGGATGCTTTAAAAACTGGATACCGTATAAGAGGACCAATTCACCCTTCAAAAAATTATTTTGGTGAATATTTCAATCATGCCAGGATTTATGGCGAGCCTTTTGGACTTGCTGATGGAAATTCACGAGAAACCGATCTTCATCCAAAGACATAAGCTACGCTAATTGCTCCTCCATGATGTCAGGTTTTTCCATGTTCATAAATGATGCGATAGGAAAACTAGGAACAATATAATCCATGGGCATAATGGCTTCTTTACCATAAATCATCCTGAATGGGGTTTTCCCTGTTAGATTCTTGCAGGTTTTTCAATGGGCCAAGAGGACCGATGCGATGCGCACATCCCAATCACTACAATGAACATTTCATACCTTTGTCAGAACTTGCTCCAATATTTCATTAAAAGTTTCAATCGCGTTGTCAGCCTGTGGGTGATATGGTGTGCTCTTCGCATGATGGATCTGGAACTCCTTGGTCAAAGTCTGGATTGTTTCATTAACAAAGTGCGTACCTCTATTGCTCATGAGGATATTTGGACATCCAAATCTGGTTAGGATTTGTTCAAAGATGAAATGCGCAGTGGTATCTGCAATACAATCCTTTACTTCTTGTGCTTCAGCCCACTTGGTTACATAATCAGTGGCAATAATAATGTAGCATGCTCCCGTCTTCTTCCCTGGTGGGTTGATAGGCCCGATGAAATCGATAGGACACTTATCAAATGCTTGTAGAGCCATTTGTGGTTGAAGGGGAATTTCATATTTGTAGGACGACCTCCCTATTCATTGGAACATATCGCATGCTTTACAATAGTCGTGGGCGTCATTATGCAAGGTTGGCCACCATAACCCAACTCTCAAGATATTTTTCATCGTTGCTTTCCCTGCGTAGTGACCTCCTTCTACTTTGTCATGAGCCTCTACCAAGATAGCATGCCTTTCATGCTGCAAAACATATCACTGGAATAAGTCATCTACTCCCATATTATATAAATGACCTACGATGATGGTAAAATATATTGCTCAGGTGACTATCTCCTTCTTCTACTGTATAGAGTACTCTAGAGGTGTCGTCCCATTAGTCAAGAACTAAATGATATCAGCGAAGTGTGCATCTACCACCTTAATAGAAAATAGCTTCACATCGGGAAATTCGGCTTCTAGGTTGGTTGGCTCCTCGCCACTCTCTATTCGGGACAAGTGATCTGGCCCAACATTCAACTTTCTGGGATTGACGATGATTTCAAAGTCATACTCTTGAAATAGCAATAGCCATCGGCATATTTTCCCCCCCAACATAGGATTTTTTACAAGGTACTTTAAAGCTGAATGGTCTGTGAACATTTTGAAGTGTCCTCCTAACAAGTAATGTCGATATTTCTACAAAGTGTAGACCATGGCCAATCCCTCCCACTCTGTGGTGGAGTAGTGGCGCTCTACACTAGAGATTTTCCTACTTGCAAAGGCAACTGGATGGTTAATATCTCCTTCTCTCGACTACGTAAGGACAACCCCGAGAGCAATTCCTGACACATCGACATGAACATGAAATACCTTCTCCCAATCAGTAGAGATGAGAATAGGTGCCGAGACCATCTTTTCTTATAGTAACTCGAAGCTATTTTGAAATTCGTCATTCCAAAAGAACGAAACATCCTTCTTGACGAATTTTTCCATAGGGGAAGTAATCAGCACATAGCCTTGAATGAATTTCCTGTAGTAGCCTGTGTGTCCAAGGATCGAGAAAAAATGTTTCTCCGTGGTTGGTATTGGCAAGTTTATGATAACTGTGATTTTGGCAAGATCTACCATCAGTCCTTGCCAACAAACTATGTGGCTGAGCAAGATCCTGAAGGGTATGCAGAAGATACACTTCTTGATATTTATGGAAATCTGGTGTTTCCAGTAGGCATCCAACATCATGAATAGGTTTGATACATGTTCCTTTACCAGGCCGAAGATAGTCCAATCATCGAAATACACCTGGAATAAATTGTGGATGAATTCTTTGAACACTGCAACAATGACTCGCGAGAATATAGAAGGGGCATTTTTGAGTCCAAATGGCATGAAAGTATACTGAAAATATCTCCACTCAGTGGCTAACGTGGTTTTGCTGAGATCCTCAAGTGCGATTATGATTTGATGGTATCCTAAGAACCTATCATTGAAGGAGTATGCTTCATGTCCTCCCACGTTGTCTAAGATTTCGTCTGAGAATGCTGTCAGGAATTAATCATAAAATGTAGGAATCTTTCAACTTGTGCAAGTCCACACAGATCCAAATCTCCCCCTTAGTTTTTTTCTCCTAAATCGCCATTGTACTGACCCAGTCTGACTGTTCAATAGGTTCGATGATACCCGCAGCAAGCATTTTATCGAGTTCATCCTTGATCTTCTGCTTATACTTGGGCTTCAACCTATAAGGTCATTGCTTTATGGGCCGCGCATCGATTTGAGAGTGATATGCATGACCCCTAAGTCCCCCGTGATCCCCTTCAGCTCTGAAAACTTTGTTGGGAACAAGTATTGGTATTCTGTAAGTAATTTAGCCACTTTTCCTATTGTATCCTCATCCCAGTAGTCCCTAATCTTAGCCAACTTAGGGTGCTCTTTTGTCCCAATGTTTACCTCGCGCAGCTTGAGAGGCTTAGTAACATCCACTTCTTTCAGTGGAGGTCCATCAATGGCATGCTCCCCTTCCAACTCTGGGATAGAGACAGAACGCGGATCATCTTCACCTTCCTCCCTTGCTAAGCTGCAGCAGTTGACAATATCCTTAATTTGCGTTTCCCATGTCGGTGCCTTGAATACTATAGAGGAGCAAGATTTTCCAAACACAAATGTATCTATGTCCTGCAGAGATTTTTCAAGTGCATCAGAACCCCCTATCAGTCTGAATGTTCCTATAAAGTCACTCTTCAGAGTTTCCCAATGGCGGGTGTGTTGATGTAGCTCCACATCTAGGTACCATGCAGTAGGGATTGGACCCAACGCATGAGTGAATAAGTGAACCCACTCTTCTGTAGTTCCTCCACCCCACATCTCCATCCATGCAACCAAGTGTTCACATGGATCCCCTGGGCCAAGGAACATCTTGACCTGCACCTCCGCCAGAGTCTCAAATTGTAGGAGTATCATGTCTCGACAATCCTCCCAATCCTGGAATGCTCCCTTATGCGTATCCCACCATCGTGTAGGGGTTCCATGCATAGCTAGGTTAAGGGCCCATAACCTTATTTCTCTGGGAACCTCAGCTTAAAATGCCCACAAAAAGTCACTAACATTACCAGAACCATCAAAATAGGGTAGATCTCTTACCTCTAAGGAAATGCACCGGAAGTTCTTTGTGACCCAAAGACATCGCAGTGCAGAGACATCATGTAACCGATTTTTCCAATTTTCTATCCCCCATCAGAGTCAGAGAATCATTCACTATCCTTTTCCCAACAGAGTACTCAATCTGTCGTGGGATTGATCCAAAATTCATCCCATGCAGTTAACTTATAAATGTGATCCACATCCTCCACACCGACTCTGTGTATCATTTTCCTTCGGCAGGATTTAATGGTACTATCACCCTTGTACCGTTATTCTCAAACACCATGCTTCTCTTCTTCAAGTTAATGATACCTCCCATATTTATGGCCTACTATAACCCTAGAAGCGCAGGGTAGGGGTCTCCATCTTCTACAATCTAAATGACTTCAAAATCAGCCCGGACCTTGACCCTTGCAATATCCACCATGATCTTCGATATTCTCCCCAAGGGTATGACCTTCTGTTGATTGGCCATACGCAGCGGGATAGTGGACCATTCCAACTTCAGTTCCCCCATTCATTGCAAAGTCTATTTAGGTAATACATTCGCATCTGACCGTAGGTCCAAAATAACTTGATCCATATTGTAATCACCGATCTGCACAGTCAACCGCATCTCCCTACCAGTGCATTTCTTATATCTATATATTTTGTGTACTTCTTTGATTTATGGAGGGAGGATAGGTAGTGTTTCGCAGCTATCTATTAATGCATGAATATTTTCCACAACCTTTGGGTTGCGCAACAGCTTCATACATGCTTGTAAATTGGGGTTGACCTCCTCATCTTCCTTGAGGTCTCCCGAAAGCTGCGAAGTAGATGCCTCTTCCTTAGCAAATCCTATGAGATCTGTGACAAATGTTTCTTTTTCGTTTTTAGATCCAAACCTTCTTGCTTGATAGCTTCTTGTTGGATTAGAGTTTCGGTCGCAGTATTCTTCCCAGGCCCCCTGGTGGCCATCCCACTACATGTTACGCCATTCACGCTTGGATCTTTGTCTCACAGTTTAGCCTTAACCCTCTACACATTCTGCGTAGGTGTCGGTTGCTTCTCCTGCATATTTTCCATCAATATTGGACAGTATTCAACAGCGTGGTCTAGTTTTCTACAATATTAGCAAGACTGCCTTATAGGGTTTGGACAGTCCCTCGCAAAGTGTCCTACTTCTCCAAAATTATAACAGATTAGTTGCCCTCATCCCCGACCTGCACTTCCACCTCTTCTGCCTCCCCTGCCCTTGGCTGGGGAGCCACCTATGCTTGAGAGGGATCTTGGCGAGGATGTATCCCAATGTATCCTATAGAGGTTCCCTCAATCGATCATCAAATCATACGTCTGACAATTCTGTTCATCGTGACCTACCAACCTGCAGAACTTGCACCATTTCTGCTTTACTTCTGGGACATACGCAATAAGGCGGGGACAATGGTTCATGTCATGCAGCCCTGCAACGCGACAATCATCACACCATAGCACCGACCCACTTGATTCTGCAACTTCCCTAGGGCACAACAGACTAGGTCCCCTAGCCTTGATATAGTTTGCTAATAGAGGGAAGTTATCCTTGGTGTGACCATTCGTCCTACATCGTATGCACCATCTTTCAAGGCTAGCCTCTGCTCCTGGCACCTTTTGCAAATTCTGGATCTCCATGTGCATCACCTCCAGTTGTCCTTGGATCTGTTGGATGCCCAACTGGGTATTATCTCTAGGTGCAACTAACTTCATAGTAGCCTCCAGGGCTTTTTCGTGCGATTCAAAATTTTGGTGACCCATAGGTGCACGCAAGTGAGGAAAAAACATAGCAATGAACCATTTCGTGCACTATTTGTCATCATACTGAAATCCTCCTTCTCTGATCACTTTCTTTAGTCGCTGATCGGCCTCCCACACAGACTCAGAAGGCCCTTACTTGAAAACCTTTAGATAAACCACTATTTGAGAGTAGGACTTAGGCTTCTTAAACTGTTGCTTCAAGGCGTTATTAATCTCTTCAATGGTTGTGTTCACATGTTGGTTGATGTATCCCATGTACCAGTCCTAAGCTCTTCCTTCAAAGGCAAGCAACAACTGTGCCCTCTTCACCGCATCTCTAGCTACGTTATGCGCAGTCCATGCCGATTCTACGACAAACCAAAACTGATCCATGTCTTCATCTCCCACACCCTTAAAGGTAGGCAAATTGATGTGCGCAGCCATGTCATCTTTTCATGGTGGCAGAGGTGTAGGTGAATTTTTACCCCTATGCTGGTTTGAAAGTGGTGCGGCTGGAGGACTCTGCACAGCTACTTCTCTTATCGGACTGTAGATAGACATATCTCCTTCTTGGTTGGTCTGATAGTATTTCCCACTTCATGTCGTACTCCCATCCAGATCAGAGGTCATTCATTTGGTGTGGCTCCACTGAATACTCTTTTTGCACAGTAATATATTAATCAGCAATGGTAAGGTCTTCAGAAACTTACCCCGAAAACCCTTGAATAATCTTCACTCTGCTTTAGAATAGGAGACCAACTGATCGATGGAAAAAATTTTCATGAACCTTCCTAGGACATTTTCCACCCAGTGGTCCACTATGCAAGTGATGGTGTTATCAGTCTTCTGTAACTGTTGGATCAATCCTGGTGTCCACAGTGTGACCCGCTCGTCCTTCCAACACTTCTGAAATTCGACCAACCTTGCGAGCCACTCCTAGAGCTCGATCACAATTGTTACAAAGAATATCTCATAGATATCCGTGAAAATATACTTATTCTTCCACTCTTCGGTTGTCAACCTCTTAATGTGGTTTTCTTTTACTGCAAATTCCTGAACTTGATGTTCAAACCATTCATCAATTTCTTTTCTTTTAGGTTTCTAATACAACCTTGGCATTACCCAATCCCTCTCCCAAAATGCCCCCGGTCCTAGAAACGGAACCATTTTTTGGCTCAAGGGGTCCTGACCTGGGTTCAAAGGTTAAGGTTTTCCAAAAAACCCCTATACTCTTGGCCCTTTCGGTAGTGACCTGCTTGTGCAGGCCAAAGTCTCACCCGAAGCAGTATGGGAGGGTGCTGGAACTAGGTTTCCACACCCTGGGATAGGGTAGGTAATTCAAGCAGAGCTGCGTTCGACTTCAAAATTACTAGATCATATATCATAGAACCCAGATCTATAGATCCCTTCGCATCCACGTGTGCAATACCAATTATAATCACAGTAATCAACAGATCATAAATTCCCAGAACCATAATGCAACTATCAGAGATATTCTTGCATAAAGTATAAGAGACAGATCCAGATCAGATGTCAACACATAATACACAAATAACACATTTAATTTCGTAGCTTAACAAAGAACCATGCATAACATAGCAGATATCATAGATTTGCATTAACAGATTCAGATATTCCAACAAATTTTTTCTCTCATTAATCCTTCATATCCTTTTACAATATCCAAAACCCAACCTGCACACATAGCAATAAGGTCTGCACACAGAAGGACTGAGGATCTCTGTGCGCACAGCCAGCAGGAGTCCTTTCCCCCAGTAACCCAAACAGATCTACTAATTCATAATTCACACCAATCTTGATTCATACATTTCTATTGACTCAAAATGTCCTTCTATTTATAATGATATAGCCTAATATTTCATGTGGTTTCCAAACCATGGTTTGCAGACTCTAGTTCTACGCTTTGACCCATTACAATGCTTTTGGGGCTTTGACCCACCCCGAAACCCCTGCGCTGAACTAAAATATGCCAAAAATATACAAAATACTCAAAGCTATCCCAATTCGCAGCCTTTGGAGGACCCTGTTCCAATAGAAACTCAATTAGAAAGAGCAAAGGATGTCATTCACTTCTATCAGATGCAAAACAAGAAAATGAGTGCCCAACAAGCCATATATGAAACAATAACACTTAGGTACCGGAAAGAGGCTCAAAGGGCACAGGTGAAGTTGGCAGAATTCATGGGCACTTATGAGGAGGGTAGTGATGAGGATGGTCAAACTAGAAGGAGACCTAGAACTATGGGTCTAAGGAAAGAATTAGCAAAGCAAAGAGAAAAGGAATCAGCCCAAGCAGAACAAATTTCTCTCCAAGAACTCCTTGCATTGGAAATTGAACATGATAGAGAATCATGGCTTGAGAGGGCTAACATAGACCTCGAAGCCAAGCTAGATAAGGCCAATAGAGACTTGTATCTACAAATAAGAATGGCTAAGCATTATGCTCAAAGAGACCAATTTGCAAGGTAAGAACTCAAAAGGGCTAAAATTGAGATCCAAGCACTAAAGGAGTAAAAATACCAATATATCCTTGGTATTTTGGCTCAATATTCTCTACAGGTCTCCTAGGACCCATGAGGCACTTTTCCACCAAATTTGGGAGAAATTGGACAAGTTTTTGTTTTTTGCAAATTTTGAGGCTAGGAGCACAACACGCCTGGTGCTATGCTCTTTTTCAGGGCACCTTCAGCAGGAGAGGCTTGAATTTTTGGATTCCTCATCATGAAAGGATCATTATCACCAATTTTCAGATCAATTAGGATTCTTTTGGTCCTCCAAAAGCATAAAAAACACCCAATTTTTCACCATTCTGCCTTCTTTTCAGGACATGTGCTGCGCTCCTACCAGCCTTGGAATTTTTACTTTTTGCACAGGTTGCAGAGGTCAGATCAGAAAACCAAGGATATATATTGGAATTAGACTTCAATGGATTTTTAACAAGTCATCATGGAGCCTTATCCGACATCGGAAAGACCCTCAAAACACTGTTGTAAGAAGACCCATTTTTTTTGTTCCTGTGCTACGCTCCTGACATGAAAATTCAAAATTGACACATAGTGCTACGCTCTTGTGGTTAACAAGTTAAAATTTGCACTCAGAAATTTTTTGAAGGATTTTCAGAGCCTAAAGGTCAATGTAATTGCTAAAAATGGCTGAAAATATATTTATTTTAGATATTTTTGTGCCTTGGGCTTTATAAGGCCTCACGGACAATAGAGATACTTTCGATTATCCAATAGAATTCAAGATGCTCTATTTAGGGTTTTTTTCTCCTACTTACTTGTTATATAAAGCATGAGGATTCATTGTAATAGTGGTCTTTTGATGTGTTTAAGAGAAAAACATGGTTTTTGGAAGTTGAAGAACAATTTAGTGTTGTGGAGCTTGTGGATGATTTGCCTTGTTTGATAATTATGAAGGCTTGCTTACAGGATTCCTAAGTTTAATTAATGGTGATGTATCTCTTATTTTTCCAAGTTTTTCTTGTTTATCATGTGTCCATATTTCTATAGTGCTATTTCTTATAAGAGTATAGGATGACAAATTTTGTTTGAGGCACCTCCATCCTCCTGTTTGCTATTGTATTTGTTAGCCACCTATGAAATTTTTGTCAAGCAAACAGGTGGCTAAATTGTTTTATGAGACTTCAAGAGATACATTTCCCAAGAAAATATCTCATCCTTGAAGCCTCTATGTGTTCATTTCCCTTAAGAGGTTCTTCACTACTGTTTCCATCCAAAAGCCTCACTGTTTGTGAAAAATCGTGCTTAAAAGAGCCTTCATCCGCCCTTGTATCTCTGCAAAATGCCCCATCTTGGCCTTTTCCCCTTTTGCAAAATTTTCTCGTTAACCTCAAAAATCCCTCCTAAGTTTCCCAAACCATCAAATTCTTCCTTTTAAACCAAGTGAAATCCTTTCATTTGATTGCAACTCCCTTTTTACCTTAACCAAAAGCCTAATTTCAAACTTAAAGCTCTGTTTTTGGCTAAAAACCCATCTTTTTCCATATGCAGGCTAAGAACCTTTCGGCCAGCCCCTAACCACTTCCCCTCCATAAGCTTGAGTGCTAAAAAAAAGAAATAGCCCGCAAGGCGCTAATCGCATCAGAGAATCGGAGCGGGACATGCTTGTCCATTCTAAAAACAAAAGTTCCGATGTGATGGTGTTATTAGTCTGTTGGCATTTTAATTGATTTCCGCCGTTGATTGGAATAGATCAAATGGTCATTGTGAGTAACATCGGACCCGCATTCCCCTTTGTCTCTCCTCCGATGACCTTTTCCCCACCATCGATTCACCTTTTAATCTGATGGTCCTCGTTTCCTTGCTCTGATCGCAATCGCAAAGTTTAGACTCTGCCATCCTCCGTCTTTCCCGATTGCGATCCTCCGACATGATCCTGGCCGTTGAATCCACAAGAACCAATGGCTGGGATTTTCCCTCATTCCGCCACATGTTCCCGTTTTGGCTCTTTCGATCTGATCGTAGCCGTCGATCTCCTCATGAGATCTAACGGTCTGTATGGAATCGCCCTCTGCCCACAACCGGGTCCCACCATATCCGCCCATTTCATATGTTTTCCATGCATTTTCTGTGCAATTCATTCAAAAGCCCAAACCTTGGGTTTTACAGTAAAACATCATAACATCCCACAAAGCATTTAATTTTTAATGTTTTACATTAAAGATTTTCATTTCACCCGACTTTCATCAGTTTCATTTTCACTGTTTCAATGCATGTTCCCACCGCTTTCCATTGCATCCATAGCATTCGCTTATGTTGCGCTGTCATCGTCACAGCATTCATCCATAGCCATCCTCCCCCATGTTTGGATTTATTAACATGTTTGGGTGCTTTT
Organism: Pinus albicaulis; assembly: GCA_034641835.2. Taxonomy (NCBI): domain Eukaryota; kingdom Viridiplantae; phylum Streptophyta; class Pinopsida; order Pinales; family Pinaceae; genus Pinus; species Pinus albicaulis. The sequence goes on from CM076574.1 coordinate 1,384,363,599, forward strand.
TGCAGGTTATAGGCGGTGAAATCCGCCATTGCTCACAGTCACTGTTATAGTGGCACAGAGCGCAGAAAAGGATAATTTTAGAGACTGATATTACAGAGAAGAGCCTGGGGGGGGGTTAGAACATAATTTTCATTAAAGGAAAAATTTTGACTCTTTAAAACCCCCCAGAACCATTAAATTTCCAAATTTCACAAACAGAGACAGTCATGAAGCGGAAAAGTGTTTGAGTGGATAATCAGAGAGTTTAATGCTTGTAATTAAAGAATTTTAGCTCTGATTCATTCTTTAAGGGGTAAATGTACCAGATTGAAGACCTCATGATCATCGCAGAAGGCCTAAAGAGGCCCATAGCATAGAAAACAATATTGACAGTGTTTCCCGTCGGCAGAAGCTCCCTCTTGAGAAAGGACACAGTACCCATGCCATATTTACTCTACATTGTGTCCTCAATAATATTTCCACCCTGACGACTGTCCTAATGCTACCATAACATTTGTTACACAGTATGGTAGACCTCATATTCATTTATCTGCCTTTTTTTTATTCACCAGAGTACTACAAGTACTGCAGTGAAATCACATCAAGAACATACTTGGAGTAAATTGCAGCCTGTCGAAAACCACTCTTTCATCCAAAGAGCATTGAAGATTAATGCTCAGATATTAAAACAGAATGGGTCCCGACCCTCCTTTATACTTTGTTTTAATGTTACATTTAGTGCTTCATCTACCTCCTCTGCTTCTCTTTCGGCTATAAAACTCATCAAGAAACTCATTGTAAGGTTGTTGATCGGATATCTGTGAATTGTAAGCCGTTTCTCTTGAGATATAGTTCTCTATGTAAAGATGAAAGATAAGCCAAGGAAGATGTTTTCAGAGTGAATATCAAGCTCTAGGAAATGTTGTACATGACTGGTATTGCTCTTTAATATGAAAATCACATTTCTTTGGATCCTGATTTAAAGCAGCGGTGATATTTTTCTATCATTGTCTTTGTTTTCCTTTGTATTTCATCACATTTCATTTCTTCTAGTACGCATCAGAAATCTAGCGTAGGATTTACCCTTGCTTGGTACCCTTTGTTTCTTCTCTCCCTACCTTTGATGTTTTCTACTGTATGTTTTATCTGAGTACTGATTTAAGTTAATTTAACCAGTGTTGTGGCTATGATTTACCACTAGCTGATGTATGAACTAATGAATCCATCCTCATATGTTCTGGTTGGGTTTTAATTGAAATAATTGGGTTACTGAGAGTTTAGAACGTTGTTTCTTTCTTAATAGGATCCTTCTCGTTCAATTGAAACTTTCTAAGATCCCTTAAGCTGGATGCCGAAGAATTGAGAGTTCAAAGTATCTCTCTGATCTCAGGTCTTCACCTTTTTGTTGGAATCTTTAATGTTCCCATTGTCTGAAGAGTTCACCTTTGAGGTTCTGGATTACAGGTGTCCAACGACATGTCCTTTCCCTGGATCTGATTCCTGAAAGTTCACCTTGGAGGTTTCCTTGCCTTTCATCCTCTTTCTTACCATTTCATGCCACACTATCATCTTTAAGATCCAATGCTTTAGATGACTAGCCCAACTGAAAGCCTGCATATTGAATAACAAGTAAACCCTTTCCCGACTCCATTTCCCAATGGTTTCGAATGTTCTTTGAAATCATTCCTCCTTTGCCTAAAATCCTCTTTTCTCATCCTTGTCTCATACCGAAACCTTCTTTCCTGATTCCCAGCAACCAAATAATCAATCAAACAAACAAACATGTGCCTATAACTAGCCTAAAACCTAAAAACAGAGCCTCAAAGATATATACTTTTTCCTATCATAGAGAGATCGCTCTCTAGACCTAGGTGTTGGAAATTTTGTCATTGATGGAAAGGGAGCACAAAAGAGGAACACCTGAAACAACAACAAAGCAAAGAAGTAGCAGAGGTAGCAAAGAAATATACAAGAAGCAGAGGTAGCAGAGAGAGCATAAGACAAGTAGCAGAGGCAGCAAAGAGAGTAACAGAGATAGACAAAGGAGGCAGCAAAGAAGCGAACAAAGGAAGCAAAGGAGACAGGCGAAAGAAGACTGTCGAAATGTAACAGTCAAACAGCAGAGCATAAAGGCAAAGGCAGAGGCAGAGGCAGAGCCGTTATCGCAGAAAGGCAGAGGCAGAGGTAGAGCCGTTATCACAAAAAGGCGGAAGGAGAGGCAGAGCCGTTATTCCGAGAATCACTACCCCATCTAGTAGATACAATAAACATAAATTCCGGGAACCGTTACCCAAGCCGGAGGATATATATATAAAATTCCGAGAATCGTGAACCAAGTAGCAAAGTATATATATATAAACCTCATTCCGGGAATCGTAACCCAGGTGGGAGGATACATAAACATAATTCCGGGAATATTAACCCAAGCAGCAATGTATATATGTATAAATATTATTCCAAGAATCATTACCCAAGCCGGAGGATATATATATAAACCTTATTCCGAGAATCATTACCCTAGCCGGAGGATATATATAAGGTTTTGCGCAAGATTAAACGAATAAAGGTCCAAAGCATATATATTAATTTATATGGAGTGCTTTATGATCAAAAGAACCAAAGTACCATAAGGTGGGTGTTACAGGTCAAAATACCTCCTCATCAGCTCAGAGGGGAAGACAAATATGGAAGGAGTACAAAGACCTAAATTAAACCTATTTTTGCCAGGGTAACGCCTATCTATAACAACACAAGAGCATTATAACGCAGCTAATCAGTGAATGGGCTGCGTTAGTGGCTAGGGAAACACTCTGTTTACACTGGAGGGAAGCATTACCCGTGTTTTAAGTTTGAATCGAGAAAAGCCCGCGGAGAATGATTTGAATCTCCGGCTTTCCCTCACAAGAGAGTCAGTTCACAAAAGAAACTGCAGAGCACCAGTTCATTGTTGGTCATTGCTATAACAAGACTGAACTCCAAAGGAGGCAAAAGCATAGAGATTAAAGAAACATCTAAGATTTTTCCATTCCAAACTAGTGGAAAGAGAAAGGCAACAATGGCTTTCTCCCTCTCCTATAAGAAGGAGCTGAAGGCTCTTAATTGAAGGTCGAAGGATTGCCAAAGGTTTTGGCATACTTGTGGAATAGAGAATAGTGTTATATTGTGAAGGCCAAGAGTCAACGAGGTTCCTAGAGAGCTTGTTGACTTGGAATTCTTCACTTGAGAGATAAAAGAGATTGGGAGACTGAGGAGGGCTTGGTACAACCGATGGTTGTAATCCTCCTTCTTTCAAAATCAATAGAACTGTGTTCATTTTTTCCATTCAATGATTAATATTGTCATCATCATTTGAACGTTTACATTGCATGATATGAATGGCTTAGATGTGTAGAATTTATTAGTTCGTTATAGATTGACTTGATTGATAGGATATATGTTACGTTAGAAATTACACGAGTGCTTTGACTGATTGCATGACTAAGATTTGGAGCCGGCGAAGAATAACTCTTGTTTCGCTGCCTAGCGCTCTCCAAGGGACTCCAAGATCATCAAAGAGGTAATTCTCTATTGCATTCCATCAAATTATTTTAAGTTGATATGAACATGCTCATGCCATCTTTGTGAACATCACAGCTAATCTTACTGTCTGCCTCGGGCACCGGAAAGCCCTGAGAGGGATATTCAAAAACCAACAACCCAAGCAGTTTACCCTATAGCAGTGGGACCCTTTCCCAATCGCATCAGAGAAAAACTGTTCATCGGAACATCTAAAATAAAAGTTGTGATTGCGATTGAAGCTCGGACCCGATGAGCTTGTAAATCATGATTAATATATGTTTGAATTCCGGCCTAATCGTATCAGAGAATTGGAGCATAGGAGTATCGGAATATGCAACTGGGAGTTGCAATTGCGATCAATCACAATAGGAAGCAGTCGAGGGATAATACATCAATCACATCGGAGAAAAACTGTGTAGCAGAACATGTAAACAAAGTTGTGATTACGATTGAAGCTCGGACCCGATGGACATATCAACTATGATGTATTTGAATTCCAGCCTAATCACATCGGAGCATCAGAGTATAGGAATATTGGAACTTGCAATTAAAAGTTGCGATTGCGATTAACCGCAATCAGAGTAATCGCATTGCATCAGATCAGAGTAATCGCAATCGGAGCAGGACGTCGGAACAAGCCAACATAGTGGAACAGGTTAATAAAGCTTGCGATTGCGATCAATCGCAATCAGAAAACTCTGAAGAAGGCTCATCGCATCAGAGCATAAGAAACTTTCGAATGGTGGGCCTGAAAGGGCATTTTATTTATTAAAGGGTCTTATACAGTGAAATCTGGCGACTAAGACAAAGGAAAGAATTAAATGCAAAGGTTTATTAACATTGAGTATATGCATATGGTAATATATATATATATTGTGAATAAGCCGAACCTCGCATGAAAAGGATTGTGTATTGGTGTATATTCAAATTGAATGGGTCGGAATGATATGCTAGCTTATTAATATGTTATAACCTTGGGACTTTCATAAAAAGGTTAAGCCACATAAATATTCCGCTTATAAAGTTATATGAGTACATTGACAGATAAGAGATTATAGGCGGGTGCATCCACTTTCAGGCATAGTGGAGATCGTTTCCTTATGACCATTTAGAGAGTTTTAATTTATATCTCATATTTGAAATTTTAAGGAAGCCAAATATATCATTGAATTTGCCAGACTCTGATTTTATTTGGGGTATTTAATTAAATTTCCAGCACAGAAAATGGAATGTTGAACTGCCCAGATTTTGGAAATAACTTGGATCAAATTTTGGAAAGGAATTTTTTATATGCACAAGACCTTGAGATTTATTGCGAACTAAACTGGTAAAACTGTTATATATTCAGCATATTCAAAATTTCAGTGAAAAAGTGTTGATAGGAATATGCATAGGATTGAATTTGACAGGTGAAAAAGCAACGAAAAATGGAAAATATGCAGAAGACAGTGAGCAGAAGAAGGCGGAACAATTACCTGACAGCTGCAGAAAAGACAAAGTCGGCAAAGCCAAAAGCCAAAAATGGGCTGAGTAAAATTTGTCTTGATGTAACTAAAAATTATGAAAGTAAATGTTGTAATTGATTTTTATTGTTTGTGATGCATTGGCAAGTCTCCAGAAGAGAAAAAATATCCCACTGTAATGTTAAATTGGTACCTACAGTTATATTTTCTGAATGAGCGGATAAAAGAGATGAGAAGGCAGAAGGAAAAGAGACGTGGCTGTCCATTTCAAATTCCCAGTAGAATACAAATAGCCATGAAGCTCTTTTGTATAAAACAGGGTAATATCCAAAGGGAGTAGGTTGACGAAAATAGAGTGAGAGAAGAAGAGAGTGTGCAGCAGAATTGAAGAGAGTTGAAGAAAATAAAAAAGCTGCAAGAGGTGAGAGAGAGTGAGCATAGAGAACGCTAAGTATAGAATTGAGGCAGAGAAGAGAAGAAGAAGGAGGAGCAGAACAAGATGTTGTGAAAAGTTAGAGAATGCAGAAATGAAGCAGTGAGGAAGAGAAGAAGGAGAAGCTGAGAAGAGAAGGAGGAGTTGGTAGTGAATGTGAGAAGATGCAGAAATGATATAAGGAATATATGAAGACTGATGCACAACAGTGAAGATGATACAGAACATAGCTGATATCCAAGGTAAATCAACAAGTGTTTTCCTTTTGAAAGAGTAAGGAACTTGGAGCTTCCTTATCAAGTTGTAGCTTGATAGATGTCAGTTGTAGCTTACTGAGGTTGGAGCCTCCTGTAGGTTGGTGCCTGCAGAAAATAGATGGGAGTTGGTGCTTCCACATCAAGTTGTAGCTTGATAAAATGTCAGTTGTAGCTGACTGAGGTTGGAGCCTCCTGTAGGTTGGTGCCTGCAGAGAATCGATGGGAGTTGGAGCTTCCTTGCAAGTTGTAGCTTGCAAAATTGAGGTAGGAGCCTCCTATAGGTTGGTGCCTACATAAAATCAATGATGAGAGGGAGTTGGAGCTTGCCTTTGCATCACAACAATAATAAGATGTGGTTTTCTCCGTTTATGGGTTTCCACTTATATCTGGTGTCTCTGTGCATGATGTTTATGCGTTGATATGGTTTATATCATATGCTTAATACTTGCTTCTCTCATATTAAGTCTATTGTTACTTTATATTAATGCTTGCTACTCACATTCTAAGATTACTCACATGTTAATTTGAACATGAAATGAAGGTGTAAACAAGTGTTAATGAATTTTTTTTTAAATTCCATGAATGTGTTAAACTGATTCACCCCCCCCCCCCCTCTCAATTTAACTAAGGGTTCAACAATTGGTATTAGATCAGGTTCCTTTGGTGTAAGCTTAATAGCATGAAGGAGATATGGTTGAGTCATGGACTATCAAAATGCACCTATGTTAAATACAACAAAATTTCCTGAATGGAGAGATAAGGTTAAAACAGGATTAATGGCCTATGAACCTGAGGTATGGAAGCTTGTATGTGATGGTTACTACAAAGACTTACCCACGGTGAAAGAACAACAGAGGAATGCCAAGGAAAAATGTGTGATATATAACAATCTTCATAACAAGGATCTTGAGTTAATAATGGATTTAACTTCAGAAAAAGAAATATGGGATAGATTGCATTTCATGCATGGAGGAGACACTAAGGATTGCAATGTCAATAAGGAGAAGAGAATTAAGAAAAAGAGAAATTCATGTCAAAAAGAAGATGTTCAATCAAATGAGGCACCTGCTAGTGTGAATGGTAGTGAGAGCCATGAAGAAATTGCAGCTGAAGAAAAAGCCAAACTTGACACATCTCTGACTGAAATAGAAAAATTGAAGAATGAAAACAAAGACCTTAAGAGATTGGTACAAATATGTGATGAGAAAGAATATGAAGATAGGAAATAAATTATTGGCCTAAAGACACAGCTTGAAGAGGAAAAGAAAGTAGAAGACACTCTGCTGCAACAAATGAGAGAGAAAAGTCAGGAATGTGAAAGATTGGAAGAAGAAGTAGTGAGTCTCAGAAATAATTTAGAAAAAGCCCAAAGATAACTATTAATGAATACACCTCTAATGAAAGGCTCTGGACAGTTGGACCAAATTGTAAATGCTCAAAGGTCTCCTCTCATAAAGGCTGGGATAGGATATGAAGGAGAAAACAGTACGTCCAAGGCAGAAGATAACAAGAAAATCATTTTTGTAAAAGCTATAAATAACAGTGAAACAACTCAGCAAATTCCTATAGAAGCAGAAGCCAACAAGAACATGAGTTGCAGAGAAACAAATAGAATCAAGCGGCAACATGAAAGAATAGAGAATGAGAAGATGAAAAAATCAACTGTTAAAGGCTCATCTACTCCTAAGGATGAATTGAACAAATTCAAAAGATGTCAAAGGAGGTACCTCCCTCCTATGAAAAATAGCACATGTTTCTCTTGTCATGAACCAGGACATAATGCAGCATATTGTAAGACAAAGCCAATCAAGTCCAACCAACAAAGGATGCAGCAAAAGAGAGGAACCCCTCAAGCAAGAAAATGGACAAGACAATCTTTCACAAGGTACACAAATCATTTCCATGGCTATTGTTATGCATGCAATAATTTTGGACATAAATTTTTTTATTGTAAAATGTATTCAAGAAGAGGAACAAAATATTATACATCAGCTCAAATGCACCTTGGTCAAATAAGATGTTATGTATGACTCAGTCATGGTCACAAAGAAAAATATTTTAACCTGTCATATATATTAAAGAACTCCGGACAGATGATGAAATCCAATCCAATAAAACAAAACTATGAATCGGAAAGGAGTGAAGAAATTATGATGAACCCCAATAGAGTATGGAAAGAAAAGAGAAAAGGGGAGCCTATCATCTCAATAACATAATAAATCTAGAATAGTCTTAGGGGGAGCTGCTCTAGGAAAAAAAGAAAATATCCAACCAGTGATAGATATGAAGCAGCATCTCAGGGGGAGATCAGTTCATATGTAGTCCCCACAAAAAGAAGTCTAAGAAGAGCTCCTTGGAATAAGGACAACTATAAGATCAAGAATGCACAGGAAAATTTTCTCCAACAGAGAACTATAGAGGAAGAAGAACACCTAAAGCACACAATAGCTAAATAGGTTGATGGAAGGAGATAAAGCAGCAAGAAGCCTTGGGAGTAGAGAGAACATCGGCCATGAACATGTAAGCTAGGGAAAAATCAGCACATTAAGTGATGATCACATTGTGCATCATACTGCTAGAATTAACAAATGAATCACATTAAGAAGGATTAGTAAGAGAAGTACCTATCATCATTATGTCATGACATCATTCATCTATGAAGAGTCCCCTTGGAGGTAGGCAGTTAAGTGAGTGATTAATCTCTGAGTAATCTGTCCATGAAGATTCATAGTATAGAAATTGGATATGTCCTTCTAAAGATCACTATGTTAGAACATTTGAATTGTATGTAAAGCAGCAATGGTTCTGGAGCAGTCCTAGAAAAGAAAATGCTGTGACTTCCTCTGAATAAAATGACAGAAAAAGAAAAAGATTAATGATGCGAAGATCAGATTCATTATATTGATGATTGTTGTTGAAAACAGTGGAGAGCTCAATAATAGAATTTATGAAGGATGTCTTAATTATGGGTAAATGTGCAATCTGAAGTAAAATCTCTGCATGGTTTATCAAAGTAATATCAATTGGTGTTTAGGTACAAGCAGCATGCTTATCAACAGTTTACCAAGCATTATCAGTGGAGCAGCAGTATGATATAGGTCCATATGATCAAAGAACTATGGAAAAATAACCTCAAGGTAATATTCCCAGTAGTATCTGCATTCAGCATGAAAAGGTCAGTAGCAGAGCAAAAATAACATTATCTTTCTTACACTTGAAGTATTATATTGAGCAGTGAAGCAATATCTTCTACTATATATATAATTGCATGCCTTCCTGAATTTGGCACCTCTATATCTTCAAGGCATCTTTCTTAAGATCAGTTACAAAACAGTGCGAAGTCTGTTTGCTAAGTTTTCAATTAAACATTTTAAATATGCTCATGTGGAAGTTCATCCTGATAGAACAATCAAAGTATCTGAAGAATAAAGGACTAGATGTGATTACCATCTGAAGCTCAACTTTTTTTTTTCTAAATACTACTTCAGCACAAAGGATTTGCTCGTAATCAACCTTTAAAGAGAGATTGATTACTGACATACATACCTCCTTATGTCATAAATGAATTGCATGATTGATAAGTGAGACTGACTAATACATTGAATGTATCTAGTCTCAAGGGTTTGTTTTGAAAGTACATAATGCAAGCAATAAAAGCATTTGATCTCTTAGATAAAATTATGGTTGATTCATTGATCATATCAGTAACAAGGACCTGCAACTATCAAGTGTAATATTATTATCAGCATCCTAGCTCAAATCATCACTAACATGCAAGAAAAGTGAACCACAGCTATAAAAGACATATTGGCTTCATCATAATTGAAAAAATGTTTTACTACAAATGAATATTGCAGAAGAAGACATATTCCATCCACAATCTTCCTCAACAGAAATGTATTGGCGCACTACATCAAATAGAGACTGAAGTATATTTGAAGCATTCTCAGTATTTTAGGTTTAATCCAGTAATGCATCCCTGATTAGATAAAGCTGGTACAATGTGTTCTATGAAGTGTCATTATCCTCACTTTCAGATTTATACAAGTGAAAGGAGTTAGTGCTTTGGGATTGTATCAACTTGCAGTGTACATTCAAGATCAATAATCCTCAAAGTGTTCTCTCAACAAGTCTTGTACACCAGTCTGAAGCAGCAGGGTACAAAGTCAGAAGAAGGTGGTCTAAAGACAAGTCAGAGAGAGTAAATGCAAAGACAGAATCTACACTAAGCAATGTGCAACCCTTTGCCATTGATGTCAAAGGGGGAGGAAAAGCAGGAAATAGTAGAAAGGGTCTTCTAAAAGAAGCTAGGTAGAAGAAAAATTGGAAAAAGAATTGGATTTTTGGTGGATGATTTGCCATCAATGCCAAAGGGTTAGACAATTGGAAATGTTGTCATTGATGGCAAAGGAGCACAAAGGAGGAACACCTGAAACAACAACAAAGAAAAGAAGTAGTAGAGGTAGCAAAGAAACAGACAAGAGGCAGAGGTAGCAGAGAGAGCATAAGACAAGTAGCAGAGTCATCAAAGAGAGTAACAGAGACAGACAATGGAGGCAGCAAAGAAGCGAACAAAGGAATCAAAGGAGATAGGCGAAAGAAGACTATCGAAATGTAACAGTCAAACAACAGAGAAAAAAGGCAAAGGCAGAGGGAGAGGCAGAGCCATTATCGCAGAAAGGCAGAGGTAGAGGTAGAGCCGTTATCACAGAAAGGCAGAAGTAGAGGCAGAGTTGTTATTTCGAGAATCACTACCCCAGCTGGTAGATACACTAAACATAAATTCTGGGAACCGTTACCAAAGCCAGAGGATATATATATATAAACCTTATTCCGAGAATCATTACCCCAGCCGGAGGATATATATAAGGTTCTGCGCAAGATTAAAGGACTAAAGGTCCAAAGCATATATATTAATTTATATGGAGCGCTTTACGATCGAAATAACCAAAGTACCATAAGGTGGGAGCCTTTCCCAATCGCATCAGAGAAAAATTGTGCAGCGGAACATGTAAACTAAAAGTTGCGATTGCGATTGAAGCCCATACCCGATGAGATTGTAAATCATGATTAATATATGTTTGAATTCCGGCCTAATCGCATCGGAGAATTGGAGCATAGGAGTATCGAAACATGCAACTGGGAGTTGTGATTGCGATCAATCGCAATCAGAAGCAGTCGAGGGATAATACATCAATCGCATTGGGAGTATTCAAGTTGCGATTAATCGCATCGGAGAAAAAATGTGCAGCGAAACATGTAAACAAAGTTGCGATTGCGATTGAAGCTCGGAACCGATGGGCATATAAACTTTGATGTATTTTAATTCCGGCCTAATCACATCAGAGCGTCGGAGTATAGGAATATCAAAACTTGCAATTAAAATTTGCGATTGCGATTGATCAAAATTGAAGTAATTGCATTACATCGGATCGGAGTAATCGCAATCGGAGCAGGACGTCGGAACAAGCCAACATAGCGGAACAGGTTAATAAAGCTTGCGATTGCGATCAATCGCAATCGGAAAACTCTGAAGAAGGCTCATCGCATTAGAGCATAAGAAACTTTCGGATGGTGGGCCAGAAAGGGCATTTTATTTATTAAAGGGTCTTATACAATGAAATCTGGCGACTAAGACAAAGGAAAGAATTAAATGCAAAGGTTTATTAATAGGGAGTATATGCATATGGTAATATATATATATATATATATATATATATATATTGTGAATAAGTTGAACCTCGCATGAAAAAGATTGTGTATTGGCGTATATTCAAATTGAATGGGTCAGAATGATATGTTAGCTTATTAATATGTTATAACCTTGGGATTTTCATAAAAAGGTTAAGCCACATAAATCTTTCGCTTATAAAGTTATATGAGTACATTGACAGATAAGAGATTATAGGCGGGTGCGTCCACTTTCAGGCATAGTGGAGATTGCTTCCTTATGACCATTTAAAGAGTTTTAATTTATATCTTAGATTTGAAATTTTAAGGAAGCGAGATATATCATTGAATTTGCCAGACTCTGATTTTATTTGGGGTATTTAATTAAATTTCCAGCACAGAAAATGGAATGTTGAACTGCCCAGATTTTGGAAATAACTTGGATCAAATTTTGGAAAGGCATTTTTTATATGCACGGGACCTTGAGAGTTATTGGGAACTAAATTGGTAAAACTATTATATATTCAGCAGATTCAAAATTGCAGTGAACAGGTGTTGACAGGAATATGCACAAGAATGAATTTGATAGGTGAACAAGCAACGAAAAATGGAAAATATGCAGAAGACATTGAGTAGAAGAAGGCAGAACAGTTACTTGACAGCTGCAGAAAAGAAAAAGTCAGCAAAGCCAAAAGCCAAAAATGGGCTGAGTAAAATTTGTCTTGATGTAACTAAAAATTGTGAAAGTAAATGTTGTAATTGATTTTTATTGTTTGAGATGCATTGGCAAGTCTCCAGAAGAGAACAAATATCCCACTGTAATGTTAAATTGGTACCTACAGTTATATTTTCTGAATGAGAAGATAAAAGAGATGAGAAGGCAGAAGGCAAAGAGACGTGGCTGTCCATTTCGAATTCCCGGTAGAATACAAATAGCCATGAAGCTCTTTTGTATAAAACATGGTAATATCCAAAGGGAGTAGGTTGACGAAAACAGAGTGAGAGAAGAAGAGAGTGTGCAGCAGAATTGAAGAGAGTTGAAGAAAATAAAAAAGCTGCAAGAGGTGAGAGAGAGTGAGCATAGAGAATGCTAAGTATGGAATTGAGGCAGAGAAGAGAAGAAGAAGGAGGAGCAGAACAAGATGTTGTGAAAAGTTAGAGAATGCAGAAATGAAGCAGTGAGGAAGAGAAGAAGGAGGAGCTGAGAAGAGAAGGAGGAGCTGATAGTGAATGTGAGAAGATGCAGAAATGATATAAGGCAGATATGAATACTGATGCACAACAGTGAAGATGATACAGAACATAGTTGATATCCAAGGTAAATCAGAAAGTGTTTTCCTTTTGAAAGAGTAAGGAACTTGGAGCTTCCTTATCAAGTTGTAGCTTGATAGATGTCAGTTGTAGCTGACTGAGGTTGGAGCCTCCTGTAGGTTGGTGCCTGCAGAAAATAGATGGGAGTTGGTGCTTCCACATCAAGTTGTAGCTTAATAAAATGTCAGTTGTAGCTGACTGAGGTTGGAGCCTCCTGTAGGTTGGTGCCTGCAGAAAATCGATGGGATTTGGAGCTTCCTTGCAAGTTGTAGCTTGCAGAATTGAGGTAGGAGCCTCCTGTAGGTTGGTGCCTATATAAAATCAGTGATGAGAGGGAGTTGGAGCTTTCCTTTGCATCACAACAATAATAAGATGTGGTTTTCTCCCTTTATGGGTTTCCACTTATATCTGGTGTCTCTGTGCATGATGTTTATGTATTGATCTGGTTTATATCATATGCTTAATACTTGCTGCTCTCATATTAAGTCTACTGTTACTTTATATTAATGCTTTCTACTCACATTCTAAGATTACTCACATGTTAAGTTGAATATGAAATGAAGGTGTAAACAAGTGTTAATGAAATTTTTTTAAAATTCCATGAATGTGTTAAACTGATTCACCCCCCACCCCCCTCTCAGTTTAACTAAGGGTTCAACACTAGGAGGGATAGATCCTAAGGTTTGAAAGTGGTTCTGATGTTGTATCATCTTTTGGTATTTCCAAACTTGCCAAAACATGGGAACCCCAACATAATGGCGACTCCGCTGGGGAAGCTTTGAAAAAAATACACCTTCAAACACTTCCAAGACTCAAAGAAGACCATAGTAGCCTTAGTTTGGTGTTTAATCACTGCAATGGACAGAATACCCCCTTGAAACATTCTTAACCTTCCACCTGGCAACTCCATAGCTCCTTGACGATTAAAGACTCCACTGGTGATTAGTAGGCCTGCTGATTATCTTGGTTCACAAAGACTCCACTGGGAGACCATATTCCATAACAACATCAGCCATAATAGAAGTAACAAGTAGGATTAGGCTACTAGGTTTGAAAACAACATACTGGCTTCAAGGACCATTCATACTAGATATTATCCTAACCCAAACCCACTTGAGATAGTTGGAAACCCCGAGAGTATTCTTAGGAAATCTCCTACACCTATAAGGTCAACTATTTCCATACACATCCATAGAGCTAACTCTTCACCAGAAGACTTTACAACTCTATCAGACCCTCGATTTTACCTAGACTCTCCGAGCAGATTACCTAGAACTAGGTCATTCGGTGTTATAGACCATCCAAACCTCGAGCTTCCTTGTTCACCATCTCATGGTGGTCAAAATGTTAGGAATAGACATACCCCTCCATCTACTCCCCTGGATATTCATTTCATTCAGCACTTGGGGCTTTGTCACCCTAAATCCACTCGGCAAGCTTCTGTTGGACCTAGTGTCCCTGTCACCCACATACCTTTTGCACAAGCAAACCCTTTACCTCATCAGAACATCATTATGGCAGCTTGGTATGCACCTCTAGTGTTACCTCAACCCCTAGTGCCTTTACCCAATGATTATAAATCAAATATCCCACACTTCACTCCAAAAGAGTCTACCATAGCTCAGCACCATGTAGATTGGATGGAATATTCCTTTGACGACATGGAGATAGATGATGAGACAGTAAAAATGAGAATCTTTGCCTAGAGCTTAGGAGGCGATGTGAAGAAATGGTTTAAAGGCATGCCTCCTAATAGTATCCAAGACCTTCCCACTCTATATCAAACCTTCATAAACAAATGGGAAGTGAATGCCAACCCTCCCCAAATCTTAGCGGAATACAAGAACCTTAAAAGGAATGTAGGAGAGAGTGTCCATGACTATTCTACAAGGTTCAATAGCATTTACAATGCTCTTCCTCCACATATCCAACCTCCCCAAGCCATGGCTTTAGTGAAATAACCTGAAGGCTTCAATGCTGACATGGCCTATCAGCTTAGGGAGAGATATTATGACACATTAGAAGATATGAAAAAAGGGGTAGTGAGTGTTGAGGCTAACCTTATTGAGATGAAAGATAGAGTGAGGGCTGAGAAGAGGGTAACATATAGAGATGACGCTGCAGCTTCCACATCGGATCCCAAGTATGACCATCTAGCCAAAAGCATGGAAAATCTACAGAAAATTATGGAAATAATGGTTTTCTCAGTCAGTAATCAGAACAGAAACCAAAAGCATAACCAGAACCATAAATTTAGGAGAAACAATGCCACTCCCAACAAACAAAGAGACTCAGATCAGCAAGTTATTCCCCTATTTCAGGAGAACTTTCTTTATGAAGATGAGGGAATCATAGAAGAGTCAGAGGGAACCACAATCAATATGTTTGAAATAGAAAACTCAATCCACAACTGTTCCACAAAATAATATCATTCCTCACCCTCATATTGGGATGAGGAAAGATTAGAATATGAGGATTACAGGCTAGGGTTTGAAAACACTATCATGCAGGTCAAAGAACAGTATGAACTCAGAAGCAAAAAGAGCTTAAACAATTCCAAACCAAAAGCTTATGAGATTACCATTAAGAAAAGGCTTGAGAAAACTTCTAAAGTGACTGCTGAAAGTAATAAATCAGCGGCTGAGAGTTCTGGGAAGGATAAAGAGAAAGACAACCCAAACACTGATGAACAAAGTCAACCAACTAGCATCACTAGCACTATAGTTAGTGCTCCTATTAAAACAGTTCCTAAAACTGTACATAGCAAGAATCAGCACACTGAGTCTAGCACTAAAGAAGAAGCTAACAAAACAGAATTGAGTGTCGCGAAGAGTCAGTCCACCTTCAATTTGGAGAGTGAGATTGAAAAAAATAAAACCTGTGTCCCACTCTCTGAGCTGGCTACTCAGGATGTGTATAAAGGTAAAATTTTGAAAGCATTGAAACTAAGTGAAAACAGTGATACTGACAACCTGAGTGATGATCAACCAACCCTTTTTTTTGGTCCAAAGATAGAAGGGAAGTTTCAGGAGGGGGTAGTACCACCTTTTTATATCAGTCTCAATATCCATGAAAAGATCTTGCACAGCGTGATGCATTATTTTGGGGCATCAAAAAACCCAATGCCTAAGGTAGTCATGGATAAGTTAGGCCTAGAGATAACCCATCCCTACAATGACTTATATTCATTTGACTCTAGCAAAGTAAAATGTCTTGGCCTGATCAAAGATTTGTGTGTGAACTTGACCTAGATTCCAGCCAAATGCATGGTCATGGATTTTGTAGTGGCTAATGTGCCACCCAAGTATGGCATGCTATTATCAAGGTCATGGGGAGCCAAGCTGCAAGGTACAATGCAGTTGGACGGGGCATACGCCACAATCCCTATCTTTAGCCAAGTTAGGATATTGTATAGAGAGGCACAAATGAAATTCCTGGTCTACAGCCCAGAGAAGCCTAAAAATTATCCTCTATACTCTGTACACATAGGTCTGGAATCTTTCATCCTTTGCAATGATGAGCCCATAGAAGAGCCAGAACTAGAAAACAGAGATACGAACAATGAGACAGCGCACATAGATTTTAATATAATGGCTGCTCTAGACTTGGAGGAAAATGAGGAAGAATCCTCTGGAAAGTGCACCGAATTAGAAACTCAGAGTGAGTCAGAAGCAGAACAAAAACAGCCATCTATTCACCTCGCTAAATCTCATACATCACAAGAAGAAAGAAATCCTCCACACCATAACACAGGCCCCCCACTGCAGCATAACGATGAAACCAACACTAGTAGAGAAACCGATGATGAACTCGAGAGCGAACCTTTATTGGAAATGAACTTCGATGAGTCTTGCACTAGAAAGACTGCAGGGGTGGGAGTGTGGTTACATAACACTGAGAGTGACTATGCCGAGAGTCATGCCTTCATTCTGAGCTTCAAATGTACAAACACTATTACAGAGTATGAGGCTCTTATCCTAGGCCTGAATTGATTGAGAAAACTAAGAGCCCGAAGGATAGTTGTACATGGAGATTCTGAGCTAATCATTAAATAGGTGAATGGCGAATACACGGCGAAACACCCTAGGTTGAGAGCATATAAGAATGATGCCATGGATCTATTGAAAACCTTTGTGGAATATGAATTGGTGTTTGTTCCTAGGAGTCAGAATGTAATTGCAAATGGATTAGCCTACATAGCTAGTTCATATCATAAGCCTCCCAGTGACAAACAGATCATCATTCAGGAAAATTTCATACTTGCAGTACCTGACAACGAAAAATATTGGCAAGTCTTTGAGGGCAATAAGCAGATTGAGGATTTCCTGATAGGCATGAACGAGTTTTAATTTTCCGATTCAGACTCTAAATCCAAATATAGCTGCCTGAATAAGGAACCTCCTGACGAGGAAGAATCACCCCGTAACATTGAAATAAACACTTTAACTGAACATATTTGAAATACAATAGAAGAATATAGGAATGCAGATAAAGAAGAAATAGAATTGTTGCAGGCAAAAGATAAAAACATACCTTGAGGTCTGGCACCTTTAGAAGATATTTTCGATTTCGATGATGTAGCAAAAAAACCCACCATAGAACACTCAGACTCTGACATTGAGGAATGCAATATAGGCACTGAAGACAAGCCTAAGATGATACAATTGGCTAGGTCCTTGCCCACAGACATGAAAAAGAAATACACAGACTTATTTAAATAATTCATTGATGTGTTTGCCTGGAGCTATGAGGACTTAAAGGCCTCTGACACAAACATTATACAGCACAAAATACCTTTGAAAGAGAACCAGAAACCCTTCAGACAGAAACTTCGCAGAATTAACCCAAAACAATTGCCTGCAGTAGAAAAATAAATAAAAAATATGTACAAGGCATGAATAATTTTACTTGTGAGGTTCTCCGATTGGGTTTCAAACCTAGTAGCTGTGAGAAAGAAGACAGGTGAGATCAGACTGTGCATTGATTTCAGGAACCTTAACAGAGCCTCACTTAAGGATAATTACCATTTGCCAAAGATGGAACGCATTCTTCAGAAGGTAGTAGGCTCAAAAAGGATCTCCCTGTTAGATGGTTTTTCAGGTTACAACCAAGTTTTAGTACTCCCAGAAGACCAAATCAAGACTAATTTCACCACTCCATGGGGCACTTTTATGTACGTAAAAATGCCCTTTGGACTTGTTAGCCCCCTATAAATTTTTGACAAGAAAACAGGGGGCTAAAATTTTTTTGAGCCTTCAAGGAATGCATTTCCCCTAAAAACACATCATCCTTGAAGCCTCTTTGTGCCTTTTTCCCTTATAAATCCCTCTGCTGATTCCCATTATAAAGCCTCTCTGATTGTGAAAAAATTGTGCTCCAAAAGGCCTATATTTATCCCTTGTATCCGTGCAAAATGTCCCTTTTCAACCCTTTTTCCCTTTGTTAAAGTTCCTCTTTGTACCTTTCTAAATCCTCCCAAAATCCCCTCCAAATCCTGCAACTTCCCCTTGTTTCGCCCAATTTCCCCCTTTTACCCCTATCGTTACCTTTTCCCTACTTCAAAATGCATTAAAAGGGGGGAAAACCCACATTTGTACATATATGGGTCTTAGCCCCCTTCGGCCCAACCCCTAACCACTTCCCCTCCATGCACCCGAGCACTAAGACCAAGCGCTAGTCATAAAGCGCTTATCGCAATTGGGGGTTTCATATGCACCCTTTTCCTTTATAAACTCAAAAACCTCCGATGTGGTTGAAATATTGTTATAATGGCCTGCGTTGTAATCTCAGTCATCGACCTGTGTAAGATCTCATGGTCAGCACTGTTTCGCAACGCGCCCGTCGCTCCCCTGTTTACTTCGTCGATCACATCTCAACCATCTATTCAGTTCGCAGATAAACGGTCTGTATTTCATTTGCCTGGTGGTCCCCGCAGCCGCGGCCATTTAGAAACTGCCGATTTCTATTGCACTGCTTTTCGGAGGTGGGCAGTATTTTTATTTTTGGAGCGATTCCACTCACCGCCCAACACGTAGCTCCGACACTGTTCAAAAACCGCCCCCCCATCATGCGTTAATGTTCGGCATTTGATCCGGCATGATATGCATATAAACCGTCCGATCTGCGATCGCCCATCCAACGGTCATCGCACCCCGAAGTTGCACGGTGGTTAACCCGAGGTATTCGTACCCCTGGCTCACCATCCGTCGCCCTCTGATATGTTTCCCACCATCGATCTCCTCCTGAGATTGGACGGTCCAGATTTAAAGTCAGGCCCTGCCATTGACTGGGTCCCGCCACGTCACCATTCCACGTGTTTTGTCACATTTTCCTTCGTCCCCCTATATATCTCATTCATATTTCATTCAGAAATCATTTTTCAAAGCTTTGCATTTAAATTTTTCGCTGCAGTCCGCCGACTTTCACCATGGCCATTATTCCACTGTTACACTGCATGTTCCACCATGAATCTACATTTTTCCACCATCTTACCAATCTACATGGCCATTCTCGTCATCCTCGTTGCATCCACCACCTCCATGCATGGCTTTCTTAACAGGTTTTCATGTTTTGCAGGGTTATCAGAGGGTGAAAGCTGCCATGATTTCACAGTCTTTATTACAGCGGAAAAAAATGCAGAAAGGACCATTTTTCAGAGGACGAGATCACGAAGAAAGCCTTGGAAGGAGCCATGAAATGACTTGCATTAAAAAACAGGGTTTGAACTCTAATAAATCTTCCCCAGAGCTATGAAAGCATCGATTTCACTGATAGAGACAGTGCGGGAGCAGCAGAGAGTTCAAGGTATGTAATAGAAGATTTTGAGCCTTAATCTAGTGTTTAAAGGGAAAAGGTACCAGTTCGAAGACCCCGTGGATCATTCAGAAAGTCCAATACACGGAAAAATGGTGGCAGGGTTTTCAAATCAGCTGAATGTTTTTCTTGAGCTAGGACATGGTACGCATTGCTGTTTCAGTCTACATTGTGTCCAAGTGAAGCTTCCTCCCTGACAACACTCCTGATGCTATCAGAGCATTTGATTCACAGTATGGTAGACCCTAGAATCATTTATTTACCTTTTTGTTTATGCACCAGAAGTACTACAGATTACTGCAGCAGAGTACATCAGAGACATACTGGAGTAAATGGAAGCCTAGAGAGGACCACTCTTTCACCCAAAGAGCGCCATGGATAAATGCACAGAATTTAAATAGAATGGGCCTCGGCCCTCTTCCTTTCCTGAGTTTTAATGCTGCCTTTAGTTTTCACCTACTTTCTCTGCTCCACCTGAGCTATAAATTCATGAAGGAACATATTGTAGAGGTTTTTGATCAGTTATCAGAGAATTACAAGTTATTTCTTTTGATACAAAGTCTCTGTGTAAATTTGTAAGATAGGATGAGGAAAATGTTTTCAGACTGAGTATCCAACTATTGGCAATGTTGTACTTGACTGGTGTTGCTTTTTAATATGACAAGCACATTTCTTTGGATCCTGATCTAAAGCAGCGGTGATGTTTTTCTATCTCTGTATTTGTGTTTAAGTTATATTCCATTTCATTTCATTTCTACTGGCTTGCATCAGAAATCTGGCATAGGATTTACCCTGGTTAGGTACCCTATGTTTCTGCTCTCCTCGCCTTTGATATTTTCTACTTAATGTGTTATCTAAGAGTTGATTTCAGTTAATTTAACTAGTGTAGTGGATGTTCTTGCCTGCTAGCTGATGTATGAATTAAATGAATCTATTCTTAGATGTTCTTGTTAGGATTTAGCTGGAAGATTTGGGAACACTGGGGATTAGAGTTAGCCCTGTCCACTAGGATCCTTGTGCAACCAGCAGGCCTTTCTAAGATCCCTCAAGTTAGAGGCCGAAGAATTGAGAGTTCAAAGTCTCTCTCTGATCTCAGGTCTTTAACTTTTTTTTCTAAATCTTTATTGTTCCTCCTCCCTTACCATTCCATACCACACTATCATCTTTAAGATCCAATGTTTTAGATGACTAGCCCAACTGAAAGCCTGGACATTAAATAGCAAGTAAACCCTTTCCTGACTCCATTTCCAAACGGTCTTGAGTGCTCCATGAAATACTTCACCTCTGCCTAAATCCTCTTTGCTCATCCTTGTCTTACATTGAACCCTTCTTTCCTGATGACCAACAACCAAACAAGCAAACCCTGTGCCTATAACTAGCCTAACATCTCAACCTTTTGAGCTACAAAGACATAAAACCTTTGCTTACATAGAGAGATCCATCTCTAGACCCAGGGGGGCTCGATCCTGAGGTTTGAAAGTGGTTTGATGTTGTCTCATATTTTGTTCTTGCCAATCTGGCCAAAACATGGGAACCCCAACATAATGGCGACTCCGCTGGGGAAATTGAGTGCAATTCACCTTAAACATTCTTAGGCACTCAAAGACCCAATATCTCTAGTTAGATTGGCATTCAATTGCTGATGGTGGATAGCATCTTG
The DNA here is from genome assembly GCA_034641835.2 of Pinus albicaulis. Classification (NCBI taxonomy): domain Eukaryota; kingdom Viridiplantae; phylum Streptophyta; class Pinopsida; order Pinales; family Pinaceae; genus Pinus; species Pinus albicaulis. The sequence goes on from CM076574.1 coordinate 1,384,384,743, forward strand.
CTTCAAGCATTCATATACATTCACCTGGCGAATCCACACTCCAGAACTCCTAGAAGACCAAATGACTCCACTGGTAGAAGACTCTAAACTGGTTGACCAAATACGGTGACCTATTTCTGATTTACAAACATGCTTCCATGCATACAGAGAAGATATGCCCCAATGAGTAGGGAGCATATCCCTGGATTCCCACACAAAATGCCTGAAGTGGACCGGTTAAAAAACCTGCCTACCTTTCAGGGTGAAAAAGTTGATGACCCTTTGCTACATCTCATCAAGTTTGATATACATGTGGGGAAATTGTAGGGTCATCATTAGTAGAAAAAGAAAAATCTGCTGATAATCCAGTATATCTGATTGGTAGCATTACTTACATTCATGATTCTCCTATTTTTTATCTATCTGATGATGATGTTCTCCAAACAGAAGATGATCTTGCAGGGTCATCATTAGTAGATTTATGGGAGGAGAATTAGTTCCGTTTACTTACAGAGAGTAATGAGCCAATGCAGGATATTTATGATACTGATGAAGAAAGCCTTAAGAGTGTAGGAGAGGGTGAAGGATCTCTAGACCTTTGCTTCACTCCATTACAACTTATCAGTAATGTTTTTCACATGATTGGAGGTCAACAACTTTTCTTTTCAGAAGATGAAGGGGTAAGCAAAGAAGAAATTTCTGAGTAGATTGAAACTAAGGGGTTTTCTCTTGAAAAAGAGAAAGAAAAGAAAAATACCCCTGCTCAAGAATACATGGATCTCCTCACAAAGCTCAGCACATCAGAGCGGAATATATCAGAGCTCTAAGAGGATAGCACTGCCATATATGATGAGTCCTCCAGTTCAGAAAATGAAGAAGATGAGGGATATTCTCTTTCTCAAGAGAGTCTTATTCTTGATCCAGTGGAAGAAGAAGAGATCCTGGTTGAAGCTTGCCTGCCAAATATCCATGGCCAGGTATCTTTTCATGATCCTTATGTTCATTTCCTGCACACATTTGAAGAAGGATCAAGGGTCTTCTGGAGCAGCATGATGCAAACAGAAAGAATTTTTTTTAAAGCTGTTGTTATTGAACAAAAAGAGTGGGAGAAGCCCTGCCTATCCAACATGCTCAAGGAGTTGAGCAAGAAGGACCAGCCATGGGATCACTTGATGGACTGGTTACATTGGAAGACATTGTTTGTAAGCTAGACTTGTAAATATTCCAGTTAGAGTAGGGTAGGTAGGAAAATGCTCAATAAAGCTCAGTCTGTGAGCATGTAGTTAGTTGTTTTAATTTCTGCAAAGTCCAGCAAGTCAGACAGTCTAATCCTGGCTTGACTGTTTTCAATTTCTGTCTTAGAATGTAAAGAAGAAATTTGCTAGACAATTTAATCCTAGCAGATACTAGATCAGGTAGAGAAACCATGAGACCAACAGTTTAATCTGGTCTCATGGAGTAATAAGGGTAGAAGTAGAATAGGTTTATTTTCCTATTTGTAAATAAAAATGATGTAAAGGGTCTGCAAATCCAAATGCACCCAAAAGATTAATGCTAGGATTGTAGTATGGGTAGGTAGATTGTTTGAGAATGTTTCTGTTGATCTATCATATTTGTGGCAGCTGAAAATCAAAGAAGAAAGGTGGCTCAAAGCAGCAGGCATCTAGCCTACACCAAAGATCTATTCTCTGAATTCTTGACTCCTTCAAGAAGAAGCCATCCCCATGTGGAGCCACTGTTACCCCCCTATAAATTTTTGACAAGCAAACAGGGGGCTAAAATGCTTTTGAGCCTTCAAGGAATTCATTTCCCCTGAAAACACATCATCCTTGAAGCCTCTTTGTGCCTTTTTCCCTTTGATAAATCCCCTCTGTTGATTCGCATTATAAAGCCTCTCTGATTGTGAAAACATTGTGCTCCAAAAGGCCTATATTTATCCCTTGTATCCCTGAAAAATGTCCCTTTTCAACCCTTTTTCCCTTTGTTAAAGTTCCTCTTTGTACTTTTCTAAATCCTCCCAAAATCCCCTCTAAATCCTACAAGTTCCCCTTGTTTGGCCCAATTTCCCCTTTTTCCCCCTACCGTTACCTTTTCCCTACTTCAAAATGCATTAAAAGGGGGAAAAACCCACATTTTTACATATATGGGTCTTAGCCCCCTTCGGCCCAGCCCCTAACCACTTCCCCTCCATGCACCCGAGTGCTAAGACCAAGCGCTAGTCATAAAGCGCCTATCGCAATCGGGCGTTTCATACGTGCCCTTTTCCTTTGTAAACTCAAAAACCTCTGATGTGGTTGAAATATTTTTATAATGGCCTACGTTGTAATCTCAGCCGTCGATCTGTGTAAGATTTGACGGTCAACGCTGTTTCACAACGCGCCTGTCGCTCCCCCATTTACTCCGCCGATCACATCTCAACCATCCATTTAGTCCACAGATCAATGGTCTGTATTTCATCTACCCGGTGGTCCCCGTAGCCGCGCCCGTTCCGAAACCGCGGGTTTCTATCGCACCGCTTTTCGGAGGTGGGCGATATTTTTATTTTCAGAGCGATTCCACTCACCACCCGACACGTGGCTTCGACACTATTCAAAAAATGCCCCCCCATCGTGCGTTAACGTTCGACATTTGATCTGGTGCTATATGAATATAAACCGTCTGATCTGTGATCGCCCATCCAACGGTCATCACACCCCGAAGTTTCACGGTGGTTAACCCGAGGTATCCATACCCCTGGCCCACCGTCCATCGCCCTCCAATACGTTTCCCACCATCGATATCCTCCTGAGATCGGACAGTCCAGATTTAAAGTCAAGCCCCTCCATTGACTGGGTCCTGCCACGTCACCATTCCACGTGTTTTGTCACGTTTTCCTCCGTCCCCCTATATATTTCATTCATATTTCATTCAGAAATCACTTTTCAAAGGTTTGCATTTAAATTTTTCGCTGCAGTCGGCCGGCTTTCACCATGGCCATTCTTCCACTGTTACACTGCATTTTCGGGGATGAATCTACATTTTTCTGCCATCTTACCACTCTACATGGCCATTCTCATCATCCCCGTTGCATCCACCACCTCCATGCATGGTTTTCTTAACAGGTTTTTGTATTTTGCAGGGTTATCAAAGGGTGGAAGCCGCCATGATTTCACAGTCTTTATTACAATGGAAAAAAATGCAGAAAGGACCATTTTTCAGAGGACGAGATCATGAAGAAATCTTGGGAAGGAGCCATGAAAGGACTTGCATTAAAAAACAGGGTTTGAACTCTGGAAAATCTTTCCCAGAGCCATTAAAGCATCAATTTCACCGACATAGATAGTATGGGAGAAGAAGAGAGTTCAAGGCATGTAATAGAATATTTTGAGCCTTAATCCAGTGTTTAAAGGGCAAAGGTACGATTTCAAAGACCTCTTGGATCACTCAGAAAGTCCAATACACGGAAAAAATGGTGGCAGGGTTTTCAAATCAGCCGAATGTTTTTCCTGAGCTAGGACATGGTACGCATTTTTGTTTCAGTCTACATTGTGTCCAAGTGAAGCTTCCTCCCTGAAAATAGTCCTGATGCTATCAGAGCATTTGATTCATAGTATGGTAGACCCTAGCATCATTTATTTACCTTTTTGTTTATGTAGCAGAAGTACTACAGATTGCTGCAGCAGAGTACATCAGAGACATACTAGAGTAAATGGAAGCCTGGAGAAGACCGCTCTTTCACCCAAAGAGCTCCATGGATAAATTCACAAAATTTAAATAGAATGGGCATCGACCCTCTTCCTTTCCTGAGTTTTAATGCTGCATTTAGTTTTCACCTACTTTCTCTGCTCCACCTGAGCTATAAATTCGTGAAGGAACATATTGTAGAGGTTGTTGATCAGTTATCAGAGAATTACAAGTTGTTTCTTTTGAGACAAAGTCTCTGTGTAAAGTTGTAAGATAGGCTGAGGAAAATGTTTTCAGACTGAGTATCCAGCTATTGGCAATGTTGTACTTGACTGGTGTTGCTTTTTAATATGACAAGCACATTTCTTTGGATCCTGATCTAAAGCAATGGTGATGTTTTTCTATCTCTGTATTTGCACTTAAATTATATTCCGTTTCATTTCATTTCTACTGGCTTGCATCAGAAATATAACATAGGATTTACCCTGGTTAGGTACCCTATGTTTCTGCTCTCCTTGATTTTTATGTTTTCTACTTAATGTGTTATCTAAGAGTTGATTTCAGTTAATTTAACCAGTGTAGTGGATGTTATTGCCTACTAGCTGATGTATGAATTAAATGAATCTATTCTTAGATGTTCTTGTTAGGATTTAGCTGGAATATTTGGGAACACTGGGGATTAGAGTTAGCCCTGTCCACTAGGATCCTTGTGCAACCAAATGGCCTTCCTAATATCCCTCAAGATGGAGGCCGAAGCATTGAGAGTTAAAAGTCTCTCTCCGATCTCAGGTATTTAACTTTTTGTTCTAAATCTTTATTTTTCCTCCTCCCTTACCATTCCATACCACACTATCATCTTTAAGATCCAATGTTTTAGATGACTAGCCCAACTGAAAGCATGCACATTAAATAGCAAGTAAACCCTTTCCTGACTCCATTTCCCAATGGTCTTGAGTGCTCCCTGAAATACTTCACCTCTGCCTAAATCCTCTTTGCTCATCCTTGTCTTACATTGAACCCTTCTTTCCTGATGACCAACAACCAAAAAAATAATCAAACAAACAAACCCTGTGCCTATAACTAGCCTAACATCTCAACCTTTTGAGCTTCAAAGACATAAAACCTTTGCTTACATAGATAGATCCCTCTCTGGACGCAGGGGGGCTAGATCCCGAGGTCTGAAAGTGGTTTTACGGTGTCTCATCTTTTGGTCTTGCCAATTTGGCCAAAACATGGGAACCCCAACAGGACTATTGAATGCTGGTGCAACCTTCCAACGAGCGATGGACATAGATTTTTTGAATGAAATAGGGCACTTCATTGTCATCTATCTGAACGACATAAGAGTCTATTCCAAGATTGATGAAGAGCACCTAAAACACCTGAGAAGGATTTTTGAAAAATGTAGAAGGTTCGGTTGTCATTAAATCTGAAAAAGCCTGTATTCGGGCTGCAAGAGGGTAAGCTTCTTGGCCACATTATATCTGAGAAGGGAATTAATATAGACCCACAGAGGTTTGAGGGAATACTACAGATCACACACCCGAGAAACATTAAAGAGTTACAGTCCTTCATTGGGAAAATTAACTTCCTAAGAAGGTTTATTCCAAATCTAGCTGAACACCTCAATAATATGACTAACATTCTGAAGAAACGTGTAGGAGTTAAGTGGAATGTAGAGGCTAAATAATATTTTGAATCAGTTAAATTTTCACTCACCCAGGCTCCCATCCTAATCAGCCCAGATTTCTCAAAATATTTCTTGATATTCTCATTTGCCTCCGAGCATACAGTAGTTGTAGTTCTGCTGCAGAAAAATCTTGAGGGAATGGAGCAGCCTATTGCTTTCTTCAGCAAGACTCTGAGGGATGCACCCTTAAAATATAAAATAATGGAAAAATAGGCGTACGCCTTGGTAAAGGCCTTGAAGGAGTTTAGGGTGTACATACTACATTCTCACACCATAGCCTACATGCCTAACATAGTGGTCAAAGACATCTTGTCCCAAGACCCGGATGGAAAAAGGGGCAAATGGATCGGTGTGATTTTAGAATATGACCTGGAAATAAAACCCACGAAACTGATCAAAGGTCAAGGCTTATCTCAACTAATGGATGAATAAAATTTACAATCCCTTGACATCAACATGGTAGGTGCCTTGGATGAACATGAAGGGCTGCTTGATCCAACTATCGAGGAAAAATTTCAAAACTCTCCATGGTATTCCAATATCCTGTATGTGCTCATGAACCTCAGTGCCCCTCCTAATCTACCAAAGTATAAGGCTAGATTCCTGAGACTAAAGGCCAGAAACTATTGCATATTGAATGAATGTTTATACTGGAAAAATGAAAATGGTCTATTGCTTAAATTTTTTCCTAAAACGGAAGCCGAGAGAATTAAACAGGAATTCCATGCAGGAGAGTGTGGAGGTCACTTGAGCTGGAAAGCCACTGCTAAAAAAATACTTAGAGCTGGCTATTACTAGCCCACACTTTTCAATGACATACACAAAATGATAATTACCTGCCATAAATGCTAGATTTTTGAAGGCAAGAGAAAACTCCTCCCTTTTCCCCTACAACCCATTATTGTTGAGGGTCCATTTTTGCAATGGGGCCTAGAATTCATAGGGGAAATACACCATTATTCTTCTACACAACACAAGGGGATCCTTACAGCCACAGAATATTTCACAAAATGGATTGAGGCCATACCTTCTAGAAATGCCACAGATTCTGTCATCATTAAGTTCCTAGAAGACCACATCCTCTCTAGGTTTGGATGCCCAAGAAAAATAATCACTGATAACGGTGCTGCTTTTGGATCAAAGAAGATGATTGCTTTTTTTCACAGGTATCAAATAGCACTCGTTCATTCAACCACTTATTACCCACAGGGTAACGGGTTAGCTGAATCATCAAACAAGAGCTTGGTGACCATTATCAAAAAGCTACTGGAGGAGAACAAAAAGTCATGGCATAACAAATTAGTACATGCTTTGTGGGCTGACAGACTTATGACAAAGAAATCCATTTCCACGTCACCCTATCAGCTTGTGTATGGGACAGAGGCAGTGTTTCCAACCAGCCTTGGGGTACCAATGGTTAAACTAGTCCAAGAGATCCAGACAGAATAGGATGGTATGGTGAGGAGGATAAATCAGAAAATTCATCTCCAAAAAACAAGAGAAGAGGTATATAACAGAGCTCTGAAGGTCCAGGAAAATATTAAGAAGTTATTTGACAAGAGAACCAATGCCTCAGACTTCAAAATTGGAGACAAAGTTCTGAAGTGGGACTCCAGGAGAGAGGACAAAGGAAAGCATGGAAAATTTGATAGTTTGTGGTAGGGTCCTTACATCATACAGGCCACCGTGGGTCCAAATACCTTTTTTTTGCAAGCGCTAGACGATACAGAGCTGTTTGGGGGTCCTGTCAATGGCAGGATGCTCAAACATTACTTCTGTTGATTTCTAATTCTCAGCTCTCATTTCCATTGTAAATACCATTGCAGTCTTTAATTTTCAAGAAAAGAGAAGAAAATGTTCCAAAAAACAGAGAAAGAGAAAGAAGAATCAGCTATAGCAAGCCCAAAACCAGAGTTGAAACAAGGAAGAGAATAGTGACTCTAACAAGCTAAAAACTTGAGTCATGAAGAAAAGAAGGATACTCCAATATCGCAAGATCTCAAGCCTTCAAGATTTTGTTTTCAATTTTTTGCAATTTCTGTCCAATGTGCAGCCATATTTATGCCTTGGATAGACAACAAACTAGAATGTCTAATCCTAGTTTGATTGTTTTTAAATTTCTATTGTAAAATGTAGAGAAGAAATCTGCCAGACAGTTTAATCCATGCAGATATTAGATTTAGGTAGACAAACGTATGAGGCCAATAGTCTAATCTGGCCCCATGGAGGAATAAGGGTAGAATTAGATTAGTTTGTTTTATGCTTTCAATAAAAATGATGAAGAGGTTCTGCAAATTAAAACGCACCTGGAAGAAAACATGTTAGGATAGTAGTTTGGCTAGGTAGGTCGTTTGAGGAGAGTTTTCTGCTGATTGACTCCATCATGTTTGTACAACTGAATCAAAGAATAAATATGGTCCGAGAGACCAGGCATCTGGCCTACTCCAAAGATTTACTTTCTGAATTCTTGACTCCTTAAAGAATAAGCCATCGCCATGTGGAGCCACTGTTAGCCACCTATGAAATTTTTGTCAAGCAAACAGGTGGCTAAATTGTTTTATGAGACTTCAAGAGATACATTTCCCAGGAAAATCTCTCATCCTTGAAGCCTCTATGTGTTCATTTTCTTTAAGAGGTTCTTCAATGTTGTTTCCATCCAAAAGCCTCACTGTTTGTGAACAATCGTGCTTATAAGAGCCTTCATCCGCCCTTGTATCTCTGAAAAATGCCCCATCTTGGCCTTTTCCCCTTTTGCAAAATTTTCCCTTTAACCTCAAAATCCCTTCTAAGTTTCCCAAACCATCAAATTCTTCCTTTTAAACCAAATGAAATCCTTTCATTTGATTGCAACTCCCTTTTTAACTTAACTAAAAGCCTAATTTCAGCCTTAAAGCTCTGTTTTTGGCTAAAAACCCATATTTTTCCATGTGCGGGCTAAGCACCTCCGCTAACCCCTAACCACTTCCCCTCCATAAGCCCGAGCGCTAAAACCAAGTGCTAGCCTGCAAGGCGCCAATCGCATCGGAGAATCGGAGCAGGACATGCTTGTCCATTGTAAAAACAAAAGTTCCGATGTGATGGTGTTATTATTCTGTCGGTGTTTTAATTGATTTCTGTCATTTATTGGAATAGATCAAACGGTCATCGTGAGTCCCATCATACCCGCATTCCCCTTTGTCTCTCCTCTGATGACCTTTTCCCCACTGTCGATTCATCTTTTAATATGAGGGTCCTCGTTTCCTCGCTCCGATCGCAATCAAAAAGCTTAGACTCTACCATCCTCCGTCTTTCCCGATTGCGATCCTCCAACACGATCCTAGCCATTGAATCCACAAGAATCAATGGCCAGGATTCACCCTCATTCCGCCACATGTTCCTATTTTTTCTCTTTCGATCTAATCGTAGCCGTTGATCTCCTCATGAAATCTAATGGTCTGTATGGAATCGCCCTCCGCCCATAAACAGGTCCCACCATATCCACCCATTTCATATTTTTTCCATGAATTTTCTGTGCAATTCGTTCAAAATCCCAAACCTTGGGTTTTAGAGTAAAACATCATAACATCCCGCTAAGCATTTAATTTTTAATGTTTTACATTAAAGCTTTTCATTTCCCTCGACTTTCATCAGTTCGATTTCCATTATTTCAATGCATGTTCCCACCGCTTTCCATTGCACCCATAGCATTTGCTTCTGTTGTGCTGCCATCGTCATAGAATTCCTCCATAGCCATCCTCCCCCATGTTTGGATTTCTTAACATGTTTGGGTGTTTTTTGCAGGTTCATTAGGGGAATTTTGAGGTCTAAAATGGGCCTCCTCAGAAAAATGTACAACCAAAATAAACTTTATAAGAACCAATAGGATTCAAGATGATGATGTCAACCATGGGGGAGGATTCACCATTTTTGGAGTAAAAAAGTAAAAATAATAAAAATAATAAAACTCTATTTTCAACTCGTATTTTCAACTTATCTCTCTAAGTTTTTACTCAAATTTCGAGCGGGAGTACTTGTTGGATGCAAAAGTCAATTTCTTATCCAAGGAGTACCCATGTTGCATACTTGCGATGGACCCTTATACACAAAAAATGATAAATACATGATTTGAGTAAACCCATAGGGAGATAAGTTGAAAATACGAGTTGAAAAAATAGTTTTTTCTTTTTTCCCTCTAAAATATGATGATGTAATCAAATCATATTTCATTCTTACCACTATTATTTTATACTTTCCTTAGGAGGCCCATTTTAGACCTCAAAATTCCCCTAATGACAGGTGGTGAAATCCGCCATTGCTCACAGTCACTGCTATAGTGGCAAAGAGCGCAGAGAAGGCTAATTTCAGAGACTAATATTACAGAGAAGAGCCTGGGGGGGAGGTTAGAACGTAATTTTCATTAAAGGACAGATTTTAACTCTGTAAAACCCCCCAACACCATTAAAGTTCCAAATTTCACAAACAAAGACAGTCATGAAGCGACAAAGTGTTTCAGTGGATAATCAGAGAGTTTAATGCTTGTAATTAAATAATTTTAGCTCTGATTCATTGTTTAAGGGGGAAATTTACCAGATTGAAGACCTCACGATCATCACAGTAGGCCTAAAGAGGCCCATAGCACAGAAAAAAAAAATTGACAGTGTTTCACATCGGCAGAAGCTCCCTCCTGAGAAAGGACACAGTACCCATGCTGTCTTTACTCTACATTGTGTCCCCGAGAAGATTTCCACCCTGATGATCATCCTAATGCTACTATAACATTTGTTACACAGTATGGCAGGCCTCATAGTCATTTATCTGCCTTTTTTTTATTCACCAGAGTACTACAAGTACTGCAGCGAAATCACATCAAGAACATACCTAGAGTAAATTGTAGCCTGTCAAAAACCACTCTTTCATCCGAAGAGTACTGAAGATTAATGCTCAGATATTGAAATAGAATGAGTCTCGACCCTCTTTTCTACTCTGTTTTAATTTTACATTTAGTGTTTCATCTTTCTCCTCTGCTTCTCTTTCGACTATAAAACTCATGAAGAAACTCATTGTAAGGTTGTTGATTGGATATCTGTGAATTGTAAGCCATTTCTCTTGAGATATAGTTCTCTATGTAAAGATGAAAGATAAGCTGAGGAAGATTTTTTCAGAGTGAATATCAAGTTGTTGGCAGTGTTGTACATGACTAGAGTTGCTCTTTAATATGACAAGCACATTTCTTTGGATCCTGATTTAAAGCAGTGGTGACGTTTTTCTATCTTTGTCTTTGTTTTGCTTTGTAGTTCATCACATTTCATTTATTTTGGTAGGCATCAGAAATCTGGCATAGGATTTACCCTTTATTGGTACCCTATGTTTCTGCTCTCCCTACCTTCGATTTTTTCTGCTATATGTGTTATCCAAGTACTTATTTAAGTTAATTTAACCAGTGTAGTGGCTATAATTTACCGCTAGCTGATGTATGAATTAATGAATCCATCCTCAGATGTTCTGGTTGGGTTTTAATTGAAATAATTGGGTTACTGAGAGTTTAGAACATTGTTTCTGTCTTACTAGGATCATTCCCAATCAATTGAACCTTTCTAAGATCCCTTAAGCTGGATGTCGAAGCATTGAGAGTTCAAAGTCTCTCTCTGATCTCAGGTATTCACCTTTGTGTTTGAATCTTTAATGTTCCCATTGTCTGAAGAGTTCACCTTTGAGGTTCTGGATCACAGGTGTCCAATGGCATGTCCTGTCCTTGGATCTGATTCCTGAAAGGTCACCTTGGAGGTTTCCTTACCTTTCATCCTCTTTATTACCATTTCATGCCACACTATCATCTTTAAGATCCAATGCTTTAGATGACTAGCCCAACTGAAAGCCTACATATTGAATAGAAAGTAAACCCTTTCTCGAATCCATTGCCCAATGGTTTAAAATTTTCTTTGAAATCATTCTTCCTTTGCCTAAAATCCTCTTTGCTCATCCTTGTCTCATACTGAAACCTTCTTTCCTGATTCCCAACAACCAAATAATCAATCAAACAAACAAACCTGTGCCTATAACTAGCCTAAAACCTAAAAATAGAGCCTCAAAGATATATACTTTTTCCTATCATAGAGAGATCCCTCTCTGGACTGAGGAGGGCTAGATCCTAAGGTCTGAAAGTGGTTCTGATGTTGTCTCATCTTTTGGTATTTCCAAACTTGCCAAAACATTGGAACCCCAACAGTATTCATGTTTTCCTCTGCTCGGTTAGTTTAAGGAATTCTTAGTTGCTCCTTAGGCCCACCTAAGCTTGTCTATTTCATTATTGGATTAATATTCTAGTTTACAAACATGATTCATTGTAAGCCCTAATTTTTTTATGTTATCTAAACTTTGTCTTGAAATGTCCCTTTAATGTATTAATTGATTAGGTTAAGCCAAAGAGGTCTTGTTTCGATCTTGCCTTTTGTATATTCTTATCAGTTTTCCTCAAAGTTCTTTATAGTTTAATGAATGATGTTTATGAGTTCCCTCTTCATTTATTGATGCTATTTGTCTCTTATATGTTTTCAAATATTGAAAGTAGAATCATTGAAGTTAGATAAGTTGTCTTACTTTATTTGTTCCACTGGATTGTATATCTTGAATGTGTATTTGTTTAAAAGTATTGTCATTGAGTAAATGGTGTGCCTTATCTCATGACTAGTATCTTTTTCTTATCAATATTTAACATCTCTCTGTTCATAGGTATTTGATAAAGGATTCTTAACTTCCCTTTGCCCTACCTTGGTTCTCAAACTTAATGTCCATTTCACCTCACACATAAACTTTAAAGATCCAGTAACTACACTAGATTTTCCCTCTGATGTACCCCGATTCATTATTGAGATATCAATGACTTCATAGACTCCATAGAACATTGATTTGATTACCTTTAACTCCACCTCTCCTACTTGATCATCTTACCCCAACCAAAATAAACAACAAAACTACACTTAACAACTAGCCTAAAATCAAACACTTAAAGCGAACAAGTTCACATCCTTCGCATAATAGAGAGAACCCTCTCTAAGTCTAGGAAGGCTAGGTCCTAGGACTTCAAAGACTGGTCTAATGTTACCCTGTGCATTTGGTCTACCAATATGCTAAATCACAGGACACCAAAACTACCTTCCAAAGATCCATGGATATTGCATTTGCTGATGACATTGGCCATTTTATTTTGATTTATTTGGATGAAATCATGGTGTTTTCTAAAACCGATGAAGAACTTCTCACACATTTGAGAATATTTTTCGAGAAATGAAGAAAATTTGGACTCTCCCTAAACCATAATAAGACATTGTTTGGCTTAGAAGAGGGAAAACTATTAGGCCATATTATATCTAAGGATGGAATCAAAATTGACCCTAGCAGAACTGAGGGAATACTGAAAATCGGCCATCCCATAAATTTGAAAGAACTCCAATCCTTCATTGGTAAAATCAATTTCCTTACAATATTCATACCTAACTTGGAAGAACGTTTAAGAAACATGACTAACATGCTAAATAAGGGATCAGAAATAAAGTGGATGATGGACACAAAACAGTCTTTTGACCTAGTCAAGCTAGCACTAACAAAGGCCCCAGTACTAATAAGTCTGGATTTCACCAAAAATTTCATGATTTTTTCTTTTGCCTTTGAACACACTATTTATTTTGTTTTGTTACAGAAAAAAGATGAAGGACAAGAACAACCAATAGCCTTTTTTAGCAATGCATTGAGATATGCATCTGTGAAATATAACATCATGGAAAAACAAGCTTTTTCATTGGTTAAAGCACTGAAATATTTTGGCGTCTATATTTACATTCACATATCATTACTTATGTTCCAAATGTAGTGGTCAAATACATCCTAACACAAAATGGTCCTGGTGGAAGAACAGGGAAATGGATTGCAGTGATCCTAGAGTATGATTTGGAAATCAAGCCTACCAAGTTGATCAAGGGCCAAGGGCTACCTAAATTGATGGGAGAGTCTAATTTAAACGCACTAGACATCAACATGGTACACGCATTGGATGATCAAGAGGAACTGGCGACTCCACCAGTTGATGAAGCATTCCTAAATTCTCCATGGTATGTTGACATTCTGTATGCACTTTATAATCTTAATGCTCCTCTTGATTTATCTAAAATGAAGGCTAGGTTTCTTAAAGCCAAAGTTGTTAAGTTCTAAATTTTTGAAAATTATTGGTATTGGAAAGATATGGGAGGTGTTTTACTTAAATGTTTACTAAAGGATGCGAAAGAGAAATGCAGGAGTTCCACAGAGGTGATTGTGGTGGCCATCTCTACTAGAAAACCACTGCCGAAAAAATCATGAGGGCTGGTTTCTATTGCCCCGCCATCTTCCATGATGTCCATAATATGGTTACCACCTATCATAAATGTCAAATCTTTGAGGGAAAGAGGAAAATTCTACCCTTGCCCCTGAAACCCATTTATGCAGAAGGCCTTTTCCAGCAGTGGGGGTTAGACTTCATAGGAGAAATTCACCCTCCATCATATTCTGAACACAAATGGATCCTTAATACTAAGGATTATTTCAACAAATGGATATAGGCCACCCCTTCCCAGAATGCCACTGACTCAGACATCATAAAATTCCTAGAAACCAGCATCTTGTCTAGATTTGGTTTTCCTAGTGTTATATGATATTTGTGACAAAATTCATCCATCCTCTTGGATTTAAAGGCTACAACATTGTGTGTAATGATTTTCCTGTAAAATCAGTAATATTTTACCTATATTAATTAAGCAAGTTTGAAATGAACATGAAAAATATTTTTTTCAGCATGTTTGATTTGATCTAACACTAGTGTGTGCGGAAAGGACTCAATATTGTTTGGAAGAACATGGAGAACAAGGAGAACAAGATCGAGTAAAGATTATACAAAGATGATACAAATGCAATAGATAAATGATGATGAGCCATATCATTCAGCCATAAACTTTGAGTTTGTGGATGGAATCCTTTGAGAAGAGTTAGAATACAGTTCCTACCCCTTGGGAGGTACCGAATAAGTGACTACTAGAATCAGGATTTTGAGCATAAAGATTCCACTGACTTGTGAAAAACCTTGAAAAATAAGATCACTTTTTCATGGTAGCCTTCTCTAGTCCCCTTACAAAATGTTCGTTATTAGGTTAGCTATATACTTAACATGTTCCTAGAAATTCACATGGCATCATCATGAAATGATACAAATATTAGATAAGTAAGAATATACAACGCACTAGAATGCCCTTGTTAACGATCTTTTACTTCGGTAGCATCTAGGGTTCCTCAAAAAATGTGAGAAGTACGGTTTGGGGAGAGATTTCTCGCTCTTACTGATACTCAAGGAGCAGATCATCCACTCCATCTGACGAGCTCTGGGTTCGAGTCCCAAGAAACCCGGATCAAATTTCTGATAGGTACCTCTGTCCACTTATTCTAGTTCTGGATCTAATCAAGTTTTTTTCATATCTGTTCTCATTCCAATTGATCTACCATTCCTGGAACTAGTAATAAATAATTTTATGGAGTATCTCATCACAGATAGATCACCCTCAAGGTAATGGATTGGATGAGTCTTACAATAAAATCTCGGTGACCATCATAAAAAAGCTTCTGGAGGAGAAAAAGAAGGCGTGGAACAACAAGATGATCAATTCTCTGTGGGCTGATAGGCTCACCACAAATAAATCAATTAGCATGTCTCCATACCAATTGGTTTATGGAATTGATGCAATATTTCCTTCTTCCTTGGGATTCCTAGTAATGAAACTAATCCAAGAAATCCAAGCTGAACCAAATGACATCCAAAGAAGGATTAATGACACCATCCATCTGCAGTAGTCCATAGAATAAGTTTACAATATATCCATAATATATTTGACAAGAGAACCAAGGCAGATGATTTCTTCTTGGGTGACAAGGTGCTGAAATGGAATTCCATGAGATAAGATAAGGGAAAACATGGAAATTTTGATAATCTCTGGCAAGGGCCATACATCATTCATGCTTTCAGGGAAAACAAGCTAAGCAAAACATCCTCAAAATATTTAAATTTTTAATTCAAATTTAGTCTTTAGAATTTTTAGATCTCAAAATTAGTGTTTTTTAGTTTTGAATGTTATTTCTAGAAATTGTAGTGTTCTTTTGGAGAAATATTTTGTGTGTAGTTTCGATCTTGAATGATAAAGGGATTTATTTTGAGCAATTGATCATTTTGAGTTCTCATGAAATTATATTTCTTTTCATTTATTCTTGTTTGAAGGAAAGAATTGTTTTAAAAGATTTCATTTCTCAACTCTTTCTTTTAGATAAATTCATTGAAAGGAAAGGAATTGTTTCTCATAATAGATGCATTTTTAGTGTGTTTTGAGTTAGGTCACTACATATCATCAGTTTCACTTTCGCACCTATTGTCATAAGAAATAGCCTATTAAAATTAATGCTTAAATTAAAATCAATCTAGTAATTTTTATTTCTAAGGCTTTTTTCCACCAACATAGCTTAGGCTAGTGTCTTCGAGTAGGGTGTAATTAACTATCCAAGAAAATTAAAACAAACAAGTAGTCAATATTGCAGTAGGAAAAATACAATAGTCACTTTTATGCTTTGGGAAGCTCCTCTTAAAGGAGTCAAGCACGAGGTCATATCTGAACCAGTGAGATAATTAATTTTATCTCATTGGGACCGATAGAAGATGTATGTGTATTAACAACGATAAACCTCGGATAGACCATTTTCGAGGAGCCTGGGGTCACTTGTTGGTATACCTTGGATTATGTCAATGAGCCTTCAAGGGGATTGAGATTTGTTACTCTGCCCTTGCGCGTATGTCATATCGTAGACTGTTCCCCCAGGTATACTAGTTCCTTTTGGTAACCTTAGTGGCCATAATATTTACAATTATTTCCTAAGGTGACGGTGGAGGAAAGATCCCACTGTACCTGGAGCAGATGTTGACTAGAATCACTTGGACTTTATGAAGGGTTATCTTCACTCGAGATGGTTTAAGTGGAGAAAATTGCACCGGTTTGTTTCATTAAGCAAGTTTTCGGGGTAGTTGTTCCAACCACCCTTTCTACATTAAAATATCACGATGTTGGATTTCATCACCAACTATTGTTTTTAGTGTGGGAATTTATTGTTTGTTTGTGGTTTGATCTCCTAGATTTTTTAGGCGTGTGATTCATTTTTTTGTTTCCTTAGTGACTTTATGAGTTTTCATTGAAATTTTCTTTGATTGCGTGTGATTAATAATTTTTAATCGTGGCAGAATTACCAAGACAATCATGTAGACTCCAGGGGAAACCCCCTGAGTATACACCAAGCCAACTTGAAGGGCTGCGAGCTCTGGTACCACATAGTGTCAGCAGAATTAGATCAAAAAAACCTGGAGAATCACCCATAATTACTCATCTTGATTATCAATCACAAATAGCAGAATATATTCAAAAGCCGATTTCAATTTCCAAAGTTACTGGTGTTATTTCTCCAACTAATGAATTAGCTGAAGAGCCTGAAATTTCTGAGCTAGATAATGAACCTGTTGTGTTGGAGCCATCTTCAGGATTTGTTACTCCAACTTCTAGTGATCCTAATTCACCTAGGGTAAGACATCGCATTACTGAAAACCTTCCTTCTAACCTCATATGTATTGAAGAACTTGTTGGTCTAGATGAAGACGTAATTCTTTCTGAAACCAAAGAAACTTTGAATCTTAGGGAGTGTGAATCAATATTCTACAGTCCTTTTAGAACTGATGCTTGGTATTTATCATTGACCAATTTTTTACAAAACGCAGGTCTTACTTATTCACCACCCCGAATTCCTTTTTACCCTACACTGAGAGGTTATCATCCTTCATCAGCTATGTCGGGTGAGTCATCTATGTTTTCTCAATCTCAGAAAAAAAAATTATACGGTGGTCCATTTGTTCCTTTGGGATACCAGTCGCTCTCTTGTACTTTCCCGAGGGCAGCTCCTCAACCAATTGAACAATTGTTATCATTTGTTAAAAATGGAACAAACACTGAAACGTTGAACACAGAACATATTTTTATGATGTCTGGAAATATTTCAAATCCTCAACCTCAAGGAATTCAGTTACCACCTGGGGGGAAACCTCAAGGAATTCAGTTACCTCCTCGAGGGCAACCTCAAGGAAGTCAGTTACCGCCCAGACGGAAACCTCGGGGTAATTTGTATCAGGTCAAATTGTAGGAAAATATTACCTACCTGGGGAACAATCTCAAGGATAGTACATACCTCAAGGTGAATATCAACCTCAGGGACAATACATAACCCAAGGTCAACCCCAGAGTAAGTTTATTCCTTAGGGTCAATATCAACTCCAGAGTCAGTTTCTTCCTCAGGGTCAATATCAACCCCAGATTCAGTACATGCCTCAAGGTTATCAAACTCAAGGTCAGTACCCAACTCAAGGTTTCCAACCTCCTTCTGATCAACCATTATTACAAGGAACTGGAACTTTACCAATTAATTATGAAACTTACGTTTAACCAGGTTATGGTCCTTCATATGCATAGCCTTCTATGGGTCAATACCCCGGAATGAATATGGTGTGGGATCCATCTCAAATTCAACAGAATATGCAACCCAATGTGTAGTTACCTAATCAACCTAGACAGCCCATAGGTTCTAGTCCAACCTAGCAACCTGTCCAGCCTACCATTCAAGTCTCAACACCTGGTTCTGTACAGCAACCTGGGCCTAGTACATCTAGAACTCTGCCTCAAACTTTTGTTCCTGCTGCAACTTCTGTTCAACCTACCACACCTATTTCTGGAGTATCTCCAGCTCCTAATTCTTCTATCCCTGCATCAATGAAAATTCCTCAAGTATCTATGCCACAGTCAGGACCTACAATTCAGACTACGACCCAGATGCCTACAGGACAAGGTGGTATGAGTACGGTTGTCACTAGTCAACCACAATTTACTTATCAACCGTACCAGTGAAAGTATCAATTTGGACAAGCTACACAAAATCCAACTTATCAGTATCAACCATATCCTTGGTATACTTATCAAATACCTTAACAACCCCAGTATGGTCCGGTTAATCCTGGTTATCTAGGAGGTTTAACGATTCTCAATGTCCATCTGATTCCAGGATATCCTGGATATCCTCCTCCTGGAATTGGTTTGATCACACAAGGTTATCAAGACCCTAGCCATCAGTTACTGCTTATAGCAACTTTAGATTTACTTGAACTATCGTGCCTTACAAACGATCCTATATTTTATCTTTCGTATTGGCTGCCGATGCCTAACAAATTTCCAGTGATATTCCAAAGTTTGACGGTAAGTCAGGAGAGGATCCCTCTAATCGCATTATGACTTATCACCTCTGGTGTGCATCCAATTCACTAATTGATGATTCAATTTGATTGCATCTTTTTCAGAGAAATCTCATTGGTCTAGCTGCCAAATGGTACATTGAGTTACCACGCGACTCTTTTAATAATTTTAATGCACTAGCTACTGCTTTCTTAACCCATTTTCAGTTTCCTGTCAGATACCACAATGGTACGGAATTGCTGACTTCATTAAAACAATCTACTTATACGTACATATCCGATCACATTCATGAATGGAGACGTAGGAGGCATTTAGTGAAGGTATTTATTCCAGATCAAATTTGGTTGAATGGTTTATTAAATCATTATTGCCCAAAATTACTAAAGATGTGGCCAAAGGAGGTGTCATTACAGAAGAGCAAGTCATTGCTCAAGCTCAGTACCTTGACCTTGTATATACACAGTCAGGTACTCTGTATGATAAAATCCCTGATTTACCAAGACCGTGTCATAACTCCTTTCGTCTCTCATGCCCTTGATGGTGTAATTGGTTCTGTTAGCACTGGTAAGAGTAAGAAGAAATATTCCAAGACGACTTATCCTATTATCACTTTAACTGATTCACCGAAAGGAGATTCTTCCGTTGAAACTTCCGCTGATATTCATGTTATAGAATCATCTACAACCAAACCTAAAATAGGTGGTAATAATAAGGGTAAGAATAAAAACAAAAAATCTTCGAAAGATAAAAACGATAAAACTGAACCAATTGACGAAAAATGAAAACCTCGTTATCCTTGTCTGATTTGTGATGAGGATAATTTTACAGAAGAGTGCCCGCATAGAGACGTGGTATCGAAATTCGTTAAGGTTTCACCCATACCTGTTGTCTTGAAGGATCCTTTTCATGCTCAAGATAACAACATGATTGGATCTTCCTCAAATGCACTAGATAATATCTTCATGGTTGCAACGCGATCGCAAGATTACGGTAGTAAAAATCCTGGTAAAGAAGCAGAAACATCTTATTCAGCATAAACTACATCTCCCTTAGTTTATGATTCACTACATATAAAGAAACAAAAACCTGACTTGGTAATCAAACCGCCTACTAAAGGTGTAATTCGTAAATCAGCTTTCAGTCCACATGCAAGAGTTTCTCAGAATTACAATATTGTTGAAGACTTGGAAATTTCCCCTTCAACAATGTCGGCTTTGGAAGTGCTGCAATCATGCCCAGCCCAAAGAAAATTACTATTTTCAGCCTTAGGAGATGTAGACCTCCAAGATTCGAACCTCATGATCTTCGATTTAGAGAATTTTACACCTCGCCTACCCCATCAAATGGCTTTTCAAATTCCGGTAATAGTAAAAAACAAACATATATTTCGTAATGTTGTTGATGAAGGGGCGTCTACGTGTATTATGTTGTTAAAATGTTTGAAATCACTTGGTTCTCCGACAATTAACCAATCTCCAACTATCCTCAAAGCTTTTTATGGAAGAGGTTTTCAGCCGTATGGTATTTTATAGGATCTACCAATAGAGGTCGAAGGAAAAATTGTTAATCTGGATGTGGAAGTGGTTGATGCCCCTCTGGATTACAACCTTCTCCTAGGTCGCAGTTGGTCTTATGCCATGACTTATGTTGTATCATCGATCTTTCGTCTCATCATGTTTCCTCATAAAGGAAATATCGTTAAAATATTTCAGCTCTCATATTATTCATCGGACCTAGCCTCTACTGATAGCATCCAGCATATCGGAAAATCGATTATCCCTTATAAGGATGTCGGTGTAGGTTTTCTTAAATATTCGGATTTGCTGGGAAATTTTTCCCTGAATGCTTCCAACATACTGCCTCTTATTGTTAGCATCAATATGATTACATCAAGTACTATTTTCTTTGATGATCCTTGGATAGTACCTTCAGAATAAGAACTGGATTATTTCGATCGTGCGATGTCTTTGAGTCCTTTTGAGTTAACATACCAGGAAGTACAATCATTTTCTGATACTCCATCAACTGAATCTAATCTAGTGAATGTGATCAGTGAAGAGTCACTTTCAATATCGAGCTCAAATTCGACATCAATTCTAGAATTTGGTCAACAAGTATTCAATACTGATGAACATATTCGTGAATTCTTGTCTGTGAATGAATTACCATGGGAAGATCTTCATCATAGGTCTTCATTTTTACCTAATCTCGATCATTTTGAGAATGATTTTTCCTCTCATCTTCCAATTCTGAATTGAATATAGAAAATATTTCAACAATAGTTCCCATTGACATTTCAGTAAAACCAGGAATTGTTGAAAACATTCATATAGGTGCTTCTTGTACGACTGATGAAATCCAAGCATATAAAGCCCTATTTCAGGAATTCCATGAAATTTTCACCTGGTCATATGAAAAAATGCCAGGAATCGATCCGTCGATTGTTGTTCATGAAATTAAGACATACCTATATGTTAAACCCATCAGACAGAGATTATATCAGATACATCCGCGAAAATTTTCCGCTATTAAAGCAGAAGTTGAAAAATTACTTCATGCAGTTTTTATTTATCCAATTTTGTTAACGGATTGGGTATCTAATATCGTTCCTGTCAATAAAAAACAAGGAAAAATACGAGTATGTATCAATTATATGGATATAAATTGAGCTTGTATAAAGGACAATTATCCAACCCCTTATATCAATAAAATTATTGACGATTGTGCTGGAAGTGAAATGTTTTCATTCATGGATGGATCTTCTGGCTACAATCAAATCAACACACTCCCTACAGATCAACCTAAAACAAATTTCATTTGTCCATGGGGGACTTTTTCTTATCGAAAACTACCTTTTGGACTTAAGAATGTTGGCGCCACTTTTCAAAGGGCAATGTCTTATGCATTTCATGACATTAAACACATTGTGCAACCTTACCTCGATTATTTTCCTGCTCATTCCTTGCGCATAGCAGATCATATCATTCATTTATGAGCCATTTTTATACGGTGTAGGCATTATAAGATTTGTTTGAATCCTCACAAATGTGTTTTTTCTGTATAATTTGGACGATTGTTTGGATACATTGTCTCAAAGGTAGGCATTCGTGTCGATCCATCGAAGGTTGAGGCTACCATTAATTTACCTCCTCCTTCTACTCTTTTCCAACTCCAAAGTTTTCAAGGGAAAGAAATTTTTTTACGTTGATTCATTCCTAACTACGCTGAGTTAACAAAAGGTTTTACCAGGTTGTTAAAACAAAATATTCCTTTCTTTTGGGATGAGATCACTGATCGATCTTTTGATGCTCTTAAAAACGCATTGACCTATGCACCGTTACTGCATTCTCCCAATTACAACTAGGATTACTTTTTGTACCTTGTCACTTCCGATTACATGATAGGAATGGTTGTAGTTTAGGAAGATGAATTCCATAGTGAACATGTGATTTACTATCTTAGTCGCAATTTGCATCTGACTGAAATCAAATATTCACATGTGGAGAAATTAGCCTTGGCAGTCGTTCAAGATGTCCAACGTTTTCTTCATTACATACTTTTACGCAAAACAATAGTGATTTATGATTGTAACCCTATGATGTATATCTTGACCAAACAATTGCTAAGGGGAAAATATTCCAAATGGATTTTTATCCTGCAGGAGTTTGACTTGGAATTTGAAAAATCCAAATCAAAGAAATCATTGATATTCGCTGAACTTATGTGTGACTTCCCATGTGCTAATACAGAAACTGTGGCAGAACAACCAATCACGTATGAATCCTTGTTTCTTATTAGTACCATTTGTTGGCTTGAGGGGTCCTGACCCAGGTTTGGTTTGCAAGGTTTTCCAACAAACCCCTATACTACTAGCCGTTTCGGCAGTGACTTGCTTGCGCAGGTCAAAGTCTCACCCGAAGTAGATGGATGAATATCAATCTCATGGCCCACCTCAAAATAGAACAAAAATGTGGTTGTGGTGGCCAAATCTCCTCCCATACTCCCATTAGAGCATGTAGTGTAGAAAATGTGGGGGTTTTCTCCCCTTAAGGACACATCCAACTCATGTGTCAACCTCCCAATCATGCTCTCAATAATAATATAACCAATATCAGCAAGTGAAGACATGATAAGTACAAGAATGAAGGAAATAATGATGGTTTCATGTGGTGCCTGAAGATACCAATAGTCTCCTAGGTGTATACAGCATAGTTTTACAAGTTGCTGCTTGAGAAAAGTACAAGGAAAAATGTTTCTTTTTACATGGTCAATCATGCATGTCTTCATATGGTGAATGTTTGGATGCAACAACTGAATACACTTGTGATAATAAAAAAATTTCCCAAGGCCACATAAAATATGGCTGCCTCCATCATATAGATTGGCCCAACTATGAACATGGAGCAATATGAAAAGCTTTCCCTCTTGTGAAGCAATGCACTGCATAGTAATGGTAAGAGTATGAAAATCAATGAATGTATAAACAAACTTCTTACCATATGCCAGAAGTGAAATGGTACATGGATCCATGAGTGAGTTCTCCATAGTGTTTTGGCATGCTATGAAGATGAATGAACCATGTGGTGCAATAAAATAATCCTCCTAATGCTTGGAAACCCAAGTCAATAAGAATATGTCATAGTGATAGATGCCTCTATCCACTATTCTATCATCCTCACGTCCTCCTTTTTCACCAAGTGCATCCAAATTGAAGTGATCCTGAGGACACCTCATCCATAAGTCTTTGCTCCCAAGTGACAGCGTTGTGAGCTCATGCAAGTAAGCTCCTGTCAATACAAATATATGTTCTTTGACATGCTCCTTGTCAAAGACTCGTCTATTAATGCTGCTACAAATAAGAAGTTCCTCCCAAGGTGGAAGTGCCTCTTGATCATATAAGTTGCAGGAGATAATTCCATTTCCTCCTCTTGCAACATCATGCAAGATGTCAGAGAAAATATGCTCTTGCTCTCCAAACAACAAGAAAAGCAACAAAATATTTTTCTGCCCCCCCATACCTCCATCATACAAATCATGTGATGAAGACATAATGAATGATATGAGAACCACATCAACATCATGCATCCTTACTCTATGCTGCTCAATTATGCAAGCATCCTACCATCTCTCTTCCATCCTCCTACTTTTAGGAAAAGTGTATGCCAAGTGATGACCAAAATCTTTCAAGAGTAACCAGCACAACCAAGCCTCCTGTTGCCCGATATCATAAATTTGCAAGTAGCATCCTAGCTCCTTGCTTATCAACCACATCCACTCAATCACTTGTGGATTCTTTCTCCTTCTCTTCATCTTGGCACTCCTCCCATGAGGGCTACCATCATCCCAAACAAAATCTCTGTCATTGCACTTCATGGGATCTTGAAATGAAATCTTCTCAAGGATCAATGAGACCCTATAAGGACCCAAATAGGTGGTAGAAAAAACCTACCATCATGATGTGTATGGCTCAAGGAATGTCCAGCACAAGCATGAGATATGTTATCCATTTGAAGATATCCTCCATCTTTTATCTGCTCCTGTGAGAAAGAAAGAAAATCATTGCACTCCATGGTGTGTTGAAGAGCACCTCTAATGAGATCTCTCCTTGAGACCTCCCTCTCAACAATAGTCTTCCAAAACCAATGAGGTCTTGGATCTGCTAAAAGTATAATTTCCTCTTTGAGCTGAGAGGAGCTCATTGAGAAAGTGTCATCTTGAAAGGAGAAAGGGTTTCTCGCTCCAAGATGTCTACTATCTTCCTTCAAGTCTTCCAACCCCATCCTCAAGTTTGATGTACAATCCAAAAATGGTTCATGAGAATGGTGGTTTTCTTCCCCCTTGAACATTTCTATATTGCACAGCGCAGTGCAACCAAGATGCTCTATGGTAGCAGTGTGATTTGACCCATTTATCAAAAGAATTTGCTGCAACAATAGAATGTGGAAATATTTTCATACCTTTATGATATTTTGGAACTCCTTGTAGGGCTACAAGAGTTCCTTCCTCCAAAGTGTTGGCTGCCCCAACTTTTGATGCATGTGGTTGCTCCTCCATGAGTGTGACAGTGTTAGGACAAAGCTCCTCAAGTGGTGTGGGATTTTTCTCCTTTATGCTTTCTCCATCAAAGGTTTGGATCAACCTTTGAGTGAATTCTACAAAAGTCTTCACCCTTGCATGGCTCAAGTCGCTACACCACCAAACATAAGCTTCACCCTCTAAGTGCAGCACTGAGATTTCAATAGCTTATTCCCCTGCTATAGGATGCAGTAGAAAAAATGCCTCCAACCTTCTCACCCAAGTTCTTGCTGTAGATAACCCATAAAATGTAGACAACAAAAATATATTTACTTTGATTTCTCTTTTGCTGCAGGGTCTCTTTTCTTCCTTCAACTGGATGAAATGAGGGAAATATAGAGTCTCCTTGAAGGCTCTAGGTTAAGATCTATACTCAACAAGGTAATCACTTAGAATCAGATAATCCAAGTGTGTTTCATGCTTATCTTCTTCTTGATGATAATAGGAAGTGCATGGTCCTTCCTCTTCTTCTTCTTCAATATTATTGACCTCCTTGGAGAGGTTCTCTCTGGATCTAAATATTGATGAGAATAATCTCATCTTCTTCATCATTCTGATCTTCTTGGGCTAATACTCACAGGCTGATCCAAGAAAGCTGCTTTGATACCACTGTAATATCCCAAATCTAGAACAACTAGCAAGGCATGATTGGAAAACGCATTTTCTAGTAATGGTTTCTACAGGAATTTAAAACATGACTTGGATCCCTTAGAAAAATGTGTCTAAGTCCTAAATCCAAGATATGGCTCCAAATAAATCCTTCTAAGGTGGTTAAACAAATCTCCTACACTTAGATGTCCTCTAAAAGTGTCCGATGAAGGGGGTTGCACAATGTATGCACAAGAACTGGAAGGATAGTGTTTTTTTACACCCATGAACATATGAAGATATGAATAGCCAAAAAATGATGTTATAGCAGTAAAAAGAGTACAAGTTCTTGAGGAGACATCCACTCAAGAAAGGCAATGCAAGCCTCAACAAGAAGGGCACAAGAAATACAAGTCCACTGCTATTTCTACATAAACCCAAGCTAAGAGGACACAATTTATAAGAGGTACTACTCCATATTACATAATAACATAAATATATGACAATATATGACTCAAATAAAATAGGGGAGCAAAGATATAACCCTTAGAAGCAATAATACTTCAATCCCCTGAAGGATTGGCTGAAATATACAAAATGGAAAAAATGCAAGGGTTGTTGGGCAGCTGCTGCAACTCAAATCTGGAACTAAATAAAGAAGGATGAAGATGATGATAAATCTGAAGTAGACCTCCTCCAATGGATCTCCTAAGTGGAATACTGATCCTTACACTTGATATCTCACCCTCCAATCAACCTGCAATCCCTCACTGCAAGCGCTCCATGAAAATAACACAATCTAAGAGGGTAACTACGTTGTAGGTGGAATAGAATGATTTGGAAAAGTGCCAATATCTGTAATAAGCTATGATAGCTTCCCAACTGATCCTCCAAAGGAAATAAATACTCTCCCCCAAAAAAACAAGCAATCGAAGAGGTGTTGTGACTTCTCATTGCAACACCCTGCAACACAAAATTATGTTGCTGCAGAAATAACATTGTCCTAGAGGAGGATGCTTGACCTCAAGCTTAGATGTGAGATAAATCAGTACAACTCCTTCAAGATTCTTCTCAAGAAAGGAGAAGGATTCCTAAGCAGGAGATCCTTATGCTAAGTAGCACAACAACTCAAATAAACAGTCAGGATTGCAGAAATGTCTAAGCAGACATGAAATCAATAATCATATGCATGAATAGAAATGGTTGCCTTGCCCTACTTTTAAGAACATGAGAGCTCCATCTCCATGGGTCCCACTCTATTATCGTTTCCTCATTCAAGGAATATTACCTCCTCCATCTTTGCATTGTCCCATAGATGCTTTCCACCTCATGCCTCTGCGCTGTTTCACTTGTGTTTGGTTCTAATTGATGATGTCAATCAGAGTTTAATTTAATGTCAACCCGAGAAGGTAAACTTAGAAGTGCTTATCTAAAATATATATATCTAGAAATATTCCTAATTTTTCCAAGATCTTAAATTTCCCTTACAAGAACATACTCATGAAGATCTCTTTCAAAAACTAATAAAACCTAGATCTAAGAATTGTCAAGATCCTAAGGTTCTCTTACAAGAACACTTGAATTTTAGGATCTTCTCCAATATTAGAACATTTAACAAAACTTAAAAGCTAAAATGAAACAAACCTAAATCTAATAATTGTCTGAGATCTTATGGTTCTCTTACAAAAACACTTTCAAATAAGATCCTTCCAATATTAGAACATTTAACAAAACTTAAAGGATGAAATCAAACAAAAACATAAATTAAGTTATACCTAAAATAAGCAAATAAGCATGCAAGTGAGGCCATGGGGGCCCTCCATAACTCCACAAGCACACCACTTCAATGGAGACTCAGATGTAGAAGAAAAATTGAAGTATGATCCTTTATTTCAAAATCTCCATTATAAACCAACTCTAAGCTTCTAAGATTACATACTCCAAAATTATAGGATTACAAAACTTCAAGATTACAAATGGAGGAGATTGTACTCCTATTTATACAATGGGATGAGTAACAAACTCATAATGATCCTCCACTAATCTCTCTTTAGTTCCATACATCTCTCAACCATCTAGACACATAACCCCCTTTTGTCCTTGATCTTCTCCATGAGGTTTATCTCTTCAAATTCGAATTTGATCATTCAAGGCAACACAAAGGTGTCTTGGAAGCTTCCTTGGCACCTACACATGTCACAAAAACAACCCATTTTCCATATATAAAGTAAAATATATTATTTTATAATATTTAATCAAGAATTTCTCTTAAAAATGCTTAAAAATAAATAATATTTGGAAAATATAAATTAGACCCATAATAGGGAAAATGAAGTGACATGGTGGTGAATAATGGATAATATAATGGAAGCATAGGTGAAAAATGTATGGTAATGAGTGACATTTTGAAACACAAACAACTTGGTCAAACTTGACCTAACCTCTTTTCAAATGTCCTTTTTCACACATCAGGGTGTGAAATTTAGTTCCAAGGATGATCCCCTTTAATACTAGAGGAATTTTATCCATGGTTTTATTGTGAATGGGCCTTCTCACCTAATTATTCCACTCCTAAGTGAAAATAGCAAAGTTAATATTCTAATTTTTTGAAGGAAATTTTTTTAATATTACACCAAATGATGATGTCTTCTTTGAAACGACAGTTGTCATTATGCAAGCAGAAAGTGAACCGAGGCAGCCTAGGAAGCACTGGTGGGGGTGGCTACTATGCAGAGGAGGAGGTGGGGCGGTCAGATGGGTGTTCTGACCCAAGTTCTTTACTCATTGGTATTAAATGCCACTGTACATAGACAACTATCCCTATAGTGGGATGAGTTATCATGGGGACCCAGACTTGCCACTGCCGCCTGGTCGAGTGTGGGGGGCAATGGTAAGTGACAAGTTGCTAATATTTTATGTGCATTTTAAAGTTTCAAAATATTGTATATGGTACTGATTCTTTCACTTTTGGTATGGAGATACAACATTGGTAAAATTGGACGGGTACATGGAACGACCTGTAGTATCAAGAGCTGTAGGGCCTAGTGGATCAAAAGCACCGCAAAATGAGGATGCAATGGCCCTCCTAGAGGAAATTCGTCGTAGATGTGAGAGACTTCTGACTGGTGTTTCAGAGCGCGGCTAGAAAGACTTGGATGACCAATACATAGAGTCATGTATTGGTCTACCCTCAGAGTGGCGAGGGGTCATGCGGTGCATGGCGATGGTCGGACATGGGATGCACAATCTGTGAGATGTTGGAGTAGAGCCATTGGCTTGGAATCCTCCAGATAGTGATTAGCTATAGGGGCATGTGGTGCCCCCAGTTTTGATTTTTCATAACATGCTATGGGCATGTCATATGTATCAGATTTAATGGACTCTAAAACATTTTATACGACACATATAATGGATACGCATCACTTTGATGATTTTATGTTATTTTCTTGTGTTAAATGCATGTGCTAAGTGCCAATCTAGAATATTGTTTGCAATGCTATCTACATAGTGATTTTGTGCTCTAGGTACATGACTGAATGTAATGATTTCAAATTCACGCATAAAAAGCTTCACTCGTAAATATCTTCTAAAAAGGATAGGATTATGCACACGATAGACACCATTCAATTGCATGACAAGAAGCAGGGAATATAAATGAACATGAAGGTGGAGGATGCGATGGGAAAGGGAATCGACTAATAAACCTTGCACTGCATCAATATTATTTGGCCTAGTTATTGGTGGTAGTACTAATGCATACATCGTTCAAGAGAACAAGCAAATGTAAGGGGGTAAAAATGGCCCAACCTGCCGAAGCTAGATTCTGGGAGTAGCGACTAGTACCATCGGTATAACCAATATAAGGTGTGGATGGGGGGTCCATCTAAAAGGTGCCACAAGAAAACAAATGAGATGATGATGAAAAATTCAAGAAACTTGAGTGCAAGGTAGAAATCGAACAAATACTGATAGCGGGAATGCTTTGGGTAGGATGTCTACCACCCACACACCGACGGGTAGGTGGTGTGTGGGAGCTAGCTTGGGGTAGCTTGTGCTCAAGTTGCAAAAGTCACCATAGACACAAATGGTGCCATTCTGCTTATGGGTGGGAAATATGAAGTTATGGGTGGAAAAGGCTTCCATGATGTTGTCATCAAAGTAGAAGATGGGGTGACTAGAGGAAGAGAGACCACATGAAGAAACAAAGCTACCTGACTCATCATCATGAGAAGAAAGGTTCACATGTGCATTTTCATGGGGGGTGATGGAAGAATAAGAAGATAATGGATCCACTGATGCTGAGCCCAAGGTGATCGCTGAAGGGAAGTTAAGCGAAACAGAAGGGGAAGTTTCAAAGGGAGCTTCCACCATGGATCTCATGAATGATGATAGATAGAGGATGGTGGCCGCAGGCTCCGTCATCTCTACATCAAGAGGGGGAATGTCCATGGGAGTGGGTAAATCCTTGAGCTGGCCCAAAGCATACTACTCAAGGACGGGAGATGCAGACTGGTTTTGTTCAATGCCATACTCCTGAACTACCTCCAAAGAGGTTCGTTAATGTGTGAGGCGGAGACAACAGTGGGTATAATGGCCATGGAGATCACACAAAGCACAATGTTGGTTGGTGTGAATATTCTTAGGGTTCTTGGCTGTATTTGAGGAAGAGACAGAGGCTTCAGGGACCGTAGACTCAGGGAACACAACATTAACCATGGGCTTGATACGAGGAAATTCAAGACAATTATGGGTGGCATGACCGAAAACATCACACAAAGCACACGGGGGTGTGTGCTTTGGAGGCTGAGAAGGAGCAGGGTCAGTTGGGTTAGCCTTGTATTTAGGTGTCTTCTTGCGAACTTTGTCCTCTTTACCCAAAGTTGTCACAATAGGAGGAGGTTCTTGTTGAGGTGGCTAGGACATGGTAGCAGAGGGAGGGGTCATGGGGACCAGTTGAATCATGGTCAAAGCAAGATAAGGTTTGGGCTAACCAGATGAGGTAGAGGCTAGGGGATCAATGTACCAGACTAGGATCCCCAGTGTCAAGTTAAGAAGGGATAAGGTATCCATAACAGGTACCGAAAACACTTCAGGAGGGGGAGCTAGGAACAGTATATGACAAGAGGGGTAATGGTCAGGCGGGATAGCTCTGATATGGTTTAGGCCAGGAGGAACCCTACCAAGAGGGTATAGAGGCTCATGAATATCAGCTGCAAATGAAGGGCCTGGAGGAGGGAATCGTGAAGGCAGAGTCGAAGTGCTAGGAGCAAGTTGCGAAGGGCAAGGCTGTTGACTAGCCGAAGTGGGCCGCTTGAGAGAATCCCAAGGTGATTTCATCATGCAAACATTCAATAAGCTAGGATTAGAGACAGGATGAGGAAGACCAGGGAAAGAACCAAGCAAAGAGGAGTCTTTGTAGACTCTGGGTGAGACACTGGTCAAAGGTTCGACGATTTTATTATTGGCCATCGAAGAGATGATGGACTCAGGGGAGGTCTAAGACTTCAGTTCGTAATATGTCAACTAGTCTATGGTGACTATCTTTGCATTATGAGGAAAGGAAATATTGCGGTGAACTGCAGATGGTACAACAGACATCGCATAAGTGTAGCTACGACCCAATATAATGTTGTAATATAAGGGGGAATCAATTAATTCTACGTCAATGCAAATAGTATTGCCCGCAAGAGTAATGGGAAAATTGCGAAATAGGCCAATGGGCTGGGAAGAGTGGCCATCCCATGCTCGAAGGGTGATAGTGGAAGGGGCCAACTCAGGAGATCCGAGTTGCTTTGAAACCGAAGCGGAAAACACACAGGTGGATGCCCCCTCATCAGTGATACAACGGGAAACACTGGCATTCCAGATCTTGATGGGGATTTGGAAGGCGATGGAAGAAGGAATGGGAGGATGTTCTGACTGGTCAACATCGAAGATGATCGATCAATCATCTGAAGGATCCACAACACCCATGGAAATTAGCATAACTTTTCATTTTGAAGCGCACAACTAGAGGAGTTCCAGTGTTGGGATGGCAGTAGGAGATTGTGCCAAATCATCTACTATACTATACGAATGGGAAGCTTTACCAGAAGTATCATTTTGGCATAATGGTCCCTTAGGGATCTTGGTATGAACCTCTTCCTTAGACTGAGGGTTCTGTAAAGGACCATTGGTTGTCGAAAGAGGCTTTGTGGAACCTGAGGAAGGGGGCTTCGGGGTAGACATAGTGCGAGGCTTGTTGTACTGACGTGACTGAGTCTGAAGGTTAAGGTCAACGGTAATGGGTTGGTGAGAATTCATCATGAGAATATAGTAATTGAAGGTACCAGATGGAGGAGTTTGAGTGGCCGCCTGACTTTCAGGTGGTGGGGTAGCCATGAAACCTTGCTAAGGGAAAGGATTGGTAAACATAGTCAGTTGGATAGGCGTAGCATTGGGAGGAACCAAAGGGGAGGCTTTTTGTCTTTGTGATGCTACTTGATTCTCCCACATCTGATGCATTTGAGTTAAAAGAGGACAATCATGGGTGTAGTGACCATAGACACTGCAACAAGAACAAGGCTTATTCGTGAAAACAGGCATGTCCTGCTTGGGCTGAGTGCCCTGTTGTTGGTTAGCAGTGTTAGGTGCATTCCCTTGGGGATTAGGTCCTAGATTACCTAGGAAAGATTGATTTTGGGTGCCTTTCCTCTTATTTTTGGAAGTAGAAGGATTAGTTGCGCCCTCCTATGCATACACTTTCCCCTGGGGGGTCAGTCGCTGTTGTTGCGAGGGTTGAGAAGGTAAGGGAGGTGGGGGTGCTAACGCTGGAGAATATGGAGCACCAGGCTGTGGATACAGATAATAAGGAGGTTGGGAAATATTGTTGTAAACAGGTTGGGAAAAAGGAGGAGGCATGTCGTATCCTAGATACATGATATCGAGAGGGGGGAAAGTGTTGGAGGAGTTGGCCCCTGCATGAGGAAAACCATAGGCGATGGGATGATGAGTGTATGGATGAGAAATGGCTCCAACGATACCATCGGTGGCATGTGATGCCCCTGGTGTGTTGGCACTACTGATTCTAGGGATATCGGGTAAGACAGTATAAAAATAACCAGACTATACGTAGATCAGGTCATATTTTAATGCAATCTAGAGAGCAACTTCTTCGGTCTGAGGGAAATGAGATGCGACATATTTGCTGATAGCAGGAAAAAGGGATCTAAGGAACCATTCCATATAGAAATGATATTTGAAGGTAGGGGATTGACATAGGCTCTTTCTTCTCCACCATTCCTGGACATGATCGGATAGGCGGGTCGCAGACGATTTATGGAAAGAGGTCAAAAGTTAGGTACCAGTGTCATAATGAATGGGAAGTTTGAAGTAAGACAGAAAATCCCGGGAAAGGGTCACAAAAGTAGTATGAGAGGAGGAGGACTGGTCACCATACCACTTAAAAGCTTCTCTATTAAGCGTACATTGGAACAACTGAAGACAGACAGAGTCATCAGTGATTGAGTTAGACAAACACCACATGTGGAAAGATCGAACATGGTTTGTAGGATCTTCTCTAGCAAGACCTTCAAACTTGGGGATTTCGAAAGGGAGCTTGGTTGGAATAGCAGGCCAACCAGCGTCATGGCGTATGGGGTCATTAATCAACTGGTTAAAATCATGAAGACTGAGGCCTGCCATATAAGTGAGCAAGGGAGCAGCTGGGATAGTTCCTGTTGCTGTCCCACTAGTGGTATTCCTAGCATTAGGGTTGGGACTACCACCAGCGTTAGGTCCTGAACTAGACATGGTGAAGGTGACAGGGGGAGAACTGCGGATGGAACCAAAAAAGGAATCCAATGAACCAGAAGTAGAGTCGAAATCCAGACTCGATGGAGGAGTAAGTCTTCCTAACGGAAACTAAGGATCAAGGCCAAGAAGTCTCCGAGACAAACTCCTTGGGGGCGTAATGATGAAAGAAAAAACACAGATCACAAAGGGAAGAGATACCAACAAGGGAAAGGTGGTGTAGGATCAAATGATTACAATGTCGAAACAAGGGCAGAGAGATGCAAGATTAATTGATTACAATGCTATAGTCTTTGCGTGACGATGTTAACCTGGCACTTCTTCACTTAGGGTGTGTGTGTTAAGTATGTTAATTTTATTTTTTTAACTCAGAAGTTTGTAAAGAAAAATAAAAAGTGTGTTGTATAACTGTAAATAAATCTACAGATAATAGTAAATTAAATTGAATATAATATAAAATAAACAACTAAATATGCATTAATCTAAATCCACGGAGGCGGGCTTCTAAACAACTAGTCCGTGGGTGGGTAAAAAATCTAGTCAAAACACACCAAAATAGCCAATGGATCTAAATTCAGGAGGGACAATTATCTAAAGGTCAGATCTGCTAGAAATAGGTGTAGAAAACAACAAAGAACTAGAGGTATAAGTGTTGCAAATGAGGTGGCGAAAGGCTACAACCTAAAGGAAAGTGGAGGGAACCCTAGAGGAGGACCAAAAAAAACTAAAAAGAGGTGTTTTGAATGGATGTATAACCAATATGAAATAGATTTTAAGGTACAATATCAGATCTAAAAAATGGCTGAACACACTGAAATTTCAGACAACTTGCTTCAGCTAAACTCCTCGTATAAAGGTGGAAGCGTACTGAAGCTCTAGGTGGCTAGGTTCCCACTTCGATGAATAAAACAGAGAAAGTACAAGTCCAAAATGGGTGGAGACAGAGGTTAAACAACCCTGAACAGAGGCCTAGACAAACCCAAAAATTCTCAAAAAATTCCCGCAAAAACTTCAGGTCATAGTTTCTAACCTGATTTCTATAGAGGTCTCAGGTTTGGTACTATTTTCTATGCCTTGAAGGTCTAGGTCATAGGTTTTGGCTCAAAAAGTGCAACCTGCACTTCCAACACTCTAGAGAGCAGGTTTCAGAAAAAAATTTCGTCCCAGCTACGGCTGATGCCTGTCACCTGCGCAATAGGTTCAAAAACACAAGAAATTTTGAATTTTTATTGTTTTAGGGTTTTATAGGTTAGAAAGAACATCAAGAAAATAAAAAAAAAGAATATGAAGAAAAATCATAGGGTTTGAAGCATCTGATCATGCAGGGATATGAAAAACAACAGAGGTCATAATCGTAAACCCTTGTGGAGTCACTAGTTGTTAGTACGAATTCTAATCGCAAGCGTATGAAAAAAGCTCACTTCAGCTGTGCATAAAAAATAGTGTTAACATCAAAGATGACTTCCAATTTATTTAGATCTGCAGTTAGTTGACCAAGATAAATGGTACAAAATCTAGATCTATGCAGTAAAAGACATTAAGCAGTAAATAAAAGAAAGAGTTACTCCATGCATCCAATAGACAAGACAAGAATATTTTTAAAGAATTCTTGTATTTTTGACACCTAGGAAGGGAACATAGAAAGATGTTACCAGTCCCCCTCAATAGGATGGGTTCTTGTAAGTCCTTAGCACTTCAGATCTAAGATCTCTCTCCCTTGATGGTGTAGAAAACGCAGACAAAAAATGGAACTCAAAGGGAGCTCACAAGAAAAATGGTAGCAAAATATGACAATGATGGAGGATCAAAGTCAGACCAAAAGTATAGATCCAGAGTGATCTTTAGGCAAAAAAAGGTAGTGAGTGAATGGAAAAACCATTCTATTTATAACAAAATATTGAGTTAGTCTAGATATTGGTGCATAATTAAAATATTATTAATCAAATCTAGATCCAACTTTTACGGAATATTTTATTATATTTGTTGGAGGGAAAAAGAATTTGAATTTGGTCAAATCCCTTTATTTGTAAATAATAAATAAATAAATGATTTATTTATTATTTTAAGGATGTGGTTGAGTAATAATTAAATAAATAATGATTTATTGAATTATTTATAAATGATTTAGTCAAATTTAACAAGGAATATTATTTAAATAAGGTTTAAATAATTATTCCTAGAAAATAATAAGATAAATAATGATTTATCTAATTAATTTTCCTATTTTGGGTTAAATATGACCAAGAATATTAATTACATTATTCTTTAACAATTTATTCCTTGAGGAAAATTAAACAAAAATGGATTTATTCAATATCTCCTCATGGGGTTTCCTGTTTAGACCATAAACAACTTAATAAATTAAGGATTACAAAGTTATTTTTCATAGTGAAAGCAATTTTACATTGGGTAAAATTGGTTTTACATGGTGTACTTTGGTCCATATAATAGTAACAAGTTAGATGACAAAACATTGGTGTAACAGTCTATACCTTTATCACTCATAAACATCTTCGAGCACTGTAATATTCCAAAATTAGCTTGCAGCTAATTGGAATATTGAATTTTGTTTTTTATCACCTAGGAGTTGAATAAATGGGTAAGGAGGCACATGCATGTTAAAAATATGAATAAAATCCCTCATAGTATGAAAAGGGATCATCATAGGAGCTGGATTTCACACCCTCATGTGTGAAAAGGGAATTTTGCATGTGGACAAGGTCAATTTTGACCAAGTCAACAACACTGGGATAGGAGGTGGAGATCACTTTGAGAGGCAACATAGTGTGAATAGGAGGAATATTGCTTGGTGGAGGAAACCTTAATGAGTGGGACCCATGGTGAGAGGTCTTCCACTTGTTTAAAAAGAGGGAAAGGCAGCCATGGTTATTCATGTTATGTATTATTGATTTTATGGTCTAGAAGACTATTTGGCATTCTCTTGTTGTTTAGCAGAGTTGCAGTGCTGCTTAGCACAAGGATTTATTGTTCAGGAATTCCTTCTCCTTTCAAGAGAGGCCTCTTGAGGGAGTTTTTTCTTCATTTCTCCACATTTAGGCTTCAAACCAAGCATCCTCCTTCAGCTACAACGCAGTTTCTGTTTAGAGCTGAGTTGTGTTGCAGGGTGTTGCAGTGGAGGTTCCTCAACACCACTTCCTGAGCTTATTTTTTAGAGGAGGAAGGTTTCTTTCCTTTAGGAGATCATTTGGGAAGCCCTTGGAGCATATTTCAGATCTTGTCACTTGGTCAACCTATCTTCTTGCACCTGTAGCACAGTATCCCTCAGTGACTACGTTATTTTCAATGAGTATTTGCAGTGAGGGTTTGCAGGTTATTTGGAGGGTGAGATATTCAGTGTTAGGATCAGCCTTTCACTTGGAAGATCCATTGGAGGAGGTCTATTTAGCTTGTGCATCATCTTCATCCATCTCCATCCAGTTCTTGAGTTGCAGCTGCTACTCAATCCTAGGACTGCAACTCCGGCATTTTGCCATTTTTGCATATTTTAGGAAATCCTTTCCGGATTGTCTTGGAATTGAGTTTGGGAGTCTATATCATCACTCCCAACATTGTATGAGCCATAAATTTGTATATCCATGTATTTAAATACGATAGTAGCAGTTTTTCCTAATAAAACCGTGTTGTCATAGCCTTGGGCATTCTTGTGTAGCAGTGTTCTTCATATTTCATGTACATGTTTTCTTAAGGCTAGTATTGCCTAACTTGAGTGAAAATTTCCTTAAGATCTTGTATACATTTTTTTGTTGTAAACTTAATATGATGGCTATGTTCTCTTCTTACATTTTACGATTTTATTTTTCAATGCTACTCTAGTTTGTGATCATGTATTACTGTATCTCAAATTTTGGGATATTATAAGATATTCCTAGTATTGTTGATTCTCCCTATTTTGGGATATTACAATGGTATCAGAGCATAATCTTGGCTTAGCCTGTGAGTTTCAGCCATTATGTTATCAAAATAATAAGAAGACAAATAATAATATCATAATGTTGGAGAGAATGAGATTTATCTCGTCTCTTTTTAGAAGCAAGAAGGATCTCAACAAGGAGTTCAAGAAAAGAAGTAGTGCGACTATGCCCTTTCCTTTTGAAAAAGAGGAAAAATTACAGAAATATGAAGGAAACTTGGATCACAATATCCTAAGTGAATACCTTGTTGAGTACAAATCTCAACCTAGAGCCTTCAAGGAGACTCTAGCCTTCCCTCAATTCATTTAATTGGAGGAAGAGAGGAGCCCATGCAGCATAAGAAGAATCAAGGGAAATATGTTTCTATTGTCTACCTTTCATGGGTCATCCACAACAAGGGCTTCGGCAAGAAAACTTGATGCATTCTTCCTACTACATCCAATAGTAGAGAGAGAGGCTGTAGAAATTGCAGCGCTTGTAATATCCCAAAATGGGATTGCAGCAATACGTGAAAAAAAAAATGTAAAACTATGAAAATATGAACATGACATAACATGGATCAATTTACAGCCATCATTTTATTAATATATCAGAAAAAATATACAACAATATCATGAGGGACAAGCCACTCAAGCAATGGGAACAAGTCTCCAATGAACAAAACAATCAGCACATGAGCTGCTACAACTGTATAGAATGCCAGAGAGCAGTGACAGCATTGTATTTAATAGTGTATCTACTGCTGAATAAATATATAAATGGAATGTGGCTTATAGAAACAAAAGAAATTCCAAGCAATGAAGATGTGTGCTCTAATACAAGATAGCTAACCCGAAAAATATTGCTAGAAATATCAAGAAATATACAATGTGACAAATAACCCTGGGTTTAATGTGCCACTAAAAACTGTATCTGATATGAAATGACGTTGTGACAGATCTGAAATAATTATGTCCTCATCTAATGGTATTTCTAATTAGGAGGCTGATCCCTCTACTTAGAAATAGACCCTCCTGATGAGCTCAATGAACCCTCCCAACAAATACCTTCAAAAATAACACAGTTCAAGATGGTGACTGCATTGTGAGGGATAGCATATGATTTTCCTGATGCCAAATATTTCAAAATATGTTCGGGATTCCTCCTTTTTTATCCTCCAATGAATATACAACCTATCCACTGAAAAACAAGCCTAGAAATGACTCTAAGAGATCCTCCTTTGCTGCACTCTGCAACACAACCCAGTTGTAAGCAAAAATTGCGCTGTAGCTGAAGGAGGTAGCTTGGAAAAAATTCTAAAATGAGGAAATGTAGCCCAAAGAACCTCTCCTTCCCTAAGGATGAGGTAGGGATTCCCGACCAGGAACACCCTTGTGCTAAATAACACTGCAAACCTGCTAAATAGTAAGAGGAAGCAAAGTCTAAAAGGACCAATAGCAAATGATAATCAAAAAATGAATAATAAAGACTCCAATCCTTTATATATGTAGCAAGTGAACCTCTTCACATTGGTTCCCATCCATATTTTCCACCAAACTCATGCAAGTTGTCCTCCACTAAAACTGCAATGTACATCAAGGAGATTCAATGTATCTAGATAGCATTGTTGACTTGGTCAAATTTGGCTGAATCAACATGATCCAATCCCTGTTCACACCCAAAGGTTCTTAATCCATCTACTTATTCTTCCTCATTTCACATTAGGAGTGTTATTATTCCTTCTAAAGGGATTTTATAGGTATCCCCACCGATTTATTCATCTACCTAGTGATAAAACAACTAGAATATTCCATTTAGATGAAGTCTAAACTTTTGGAATATTACAGTCCTCCCCTCCAAAATGTTGCTTGTCCTCAAGCAACTGCAAATGTGGTTCAAAATTCCTCCCTTCCTCTTCTTGTGGCCTCCTCATCAATATTCCCACCACAACTCAACATAATTTGCAATAAATCTATCCTCCAATGGTTACTCCCAAGTATGAAAATCCAAATGGTGTACATCATGAGAAAGTGGGAGGTGTGAGTGGAAATATTCTTGTTGCCCCATGGCCTCCTCAAGGTAGGAGTGATGATAAACATAGGGAATATCATACCCAATGATATTCTCCCATACCCATACTATCACCCAAATTAAATGAGCCATTCTAGGTAGCTCATCAAAGAAATCATCAACCCCCGATTTATGCAATGTGTTGGGGTTGCATGGAGAGTTTAGATTTTCCCATCCTAGTTGTTTTTCTCTCCATTTATGGTAATTATGGGGTTGTTTCTGATCTTGGGTTTAAATTTCATGGCCTCCAAGAATGGCCCAAGTTACCCCACCAAACAATTCAGCCATGAAGTGCCTCCTCCAAGAACTCAAGTTCTCCAAATGGCTCCTCCCACATGAAGGAAAGAGATGTAGTATGGAAATCATGGTTTTCCCATTGTTTCTCCTAAAACATACAACATGTAAATTAGGGAGAATCATAATCCAAAAGGGCACTTCCAACCTTTGTCCCACTCTCCAAACAAAGCTCCCCATG
The DNA here is from genome assembly GCA_034641835.2 of Pinus albicaulis. NCBI lineage: Eukaryota > Viridiplantae > Streptophyta > Pinopsida > Pinales > Pinaceae > Pinus > Pinus albicaulis. Next base: position 1,384,424,310 of record CM076574.1, read on the forward strand.
AATATAAAAATATCAGCAATATATGGAAGCAAAAACCAATGAAAACAAGCTGCCATATGACAACCGGAAAGTGGATCATAGTTCCACACATGGAACCAACACAGTGCATCCTTTTCCTGCCTCAAATCAAAGAACAACAAGTGCTTTTCCAGCCATTTGTTTGCTTCCACAATCATCTTACAAGATAGGATCATGAAAGTAAGATGTGGTGCCAAGGGTGCACACTAAGAATCACGTGGCTTTCCCCATAAACCATCAAAAGGATAGCCAATATCAATGCTACATTTTGCCTTAAGTACATAATAATATAATGTATAAGAATGAATGACCCTCCTTAATACAACATGTTGCTCATAAAAAGTAAAGAATTACAAATCATAATACAAAATTATGCCTTCTCCACCATGTACTTTGGTCCTTGAGCTGAAATGGTTTAACTGGAAATTCTCCCTCACTCTCAATGAGTAGGGAAGTGGCTGTGCCAACCTCTCCATCAACATCCAGTCTATTCATCTCTCCATATGCTGAAATATATCATGCTGGATGCCCTCCCAAGTGAACTTATCCATCAAAGAATGATATGCATCAAAGTGCATAGAAAGGAAGTCCTCATGTGTTACATGTAGCAGCTTCTCCTTGAGATCAGAAGCTCTATTCAAGAATACTCTGCCATAAGAATAGATGAACACATCATCCACCATATATCTATCATCTCCCTCTGGGTCATCAATAATCATGCAGTCACCAAGATCCTTGGAGTACTCTATCAAAAGTTGAGATCTCCAATATGGATCAATCCTCCCAAGAGAAAACATTGAAGATCTGAAATGTGGAGCACCCCACATGCTGTTGTCTTCTCCTTTGACATCCCTCATGCAAAATTCATCCTCCAAATTTCTTCCATGCTCATCATGCAACTTCTCATGCTCAAATAGAAGTGGTGACCTTTGGGGGTTGGCCTCCCATGAGAAGCTACCATCCAAAAAGAACCTCCTGATCTTGGCCAATGTAAGCATGAGTGGCCTCCCTCTACCCCAATGTATGGAGGATTCCTTCCTCAAGGAATTACCCTATGTTTTTTCAAATCCATGGAGCAGCTCCCTTGCACCATGAAGGTGCCATCCTCCATCACTGCAGCAACTTCTGTCAGCGCAGTATTTGTAGTGAGAGTGGGTGATGCTGAAAATGGGAGAATATCTCTCTCCTCCTTGAGTCTATCCAAAACTCTCTGCACTGTACTGGACTCCTCCAAGGTCTTCAACCCTCCAAAACCTAAGAGTGGTGAACCAAATGGAAAAATATCTCTGACCAATTCTAGATTTGGTGGCCTCCCAGGTGGAATTCCCCCGTGTAGTGAGACATCAAAATCTAAATTGGACTGTATATATGAGTGGTATGATTTGTCCCTCTCTTCACTGCAAAATACAATCTCCTTTTTTGCAGAAACCCCCAAGAATAGATAAGGGTGAATGCTCATCATCCCTTGATGCTGATCCTTCTTTTCTTCTCCTTCCATCTGCCAAGATTCACAACCCACAACAAATGATGCATGCTTCTCTGGAATTTTCCTTTGGTTATCACATGTTAAATCATTTGGAACTCCTTGCAAGGACACAAGGGCTCCTCTAATAGAAAAAACAGATCCCTTCCCATCTCCATGTGGTGATGGATTTTTTCCCAATGGTACATTACTGCTAGCTCTTCTCTGCTCATCCTCTTCATCAATATGTGAGATTGCCTCATCATCAATGAGAGACCCTTGATATTGGTCTTCCCTTGAAGGAGGTTTCTCCATGTCTTCACCAATAGAAGAGTGTTCTTCAAAAGGTCGGTATCTTGCCCTTGGAAAGGTACCATGCATTTTTTTATCCCCTTCATCAGAAATATGGAGTGGAGTTGGCAACATAGATCTCTCCAACTCATGCAAAGGTTTTAAGTTTTTGGGTTCCACAAGAGATGTTTTACAATGTTTAATGTCAAATATTCTCACGAATTCCTTAGTGAACCCAGCAGAAGTGTTTAAATTTGCATGATAAAATGAAGAAGAACTATTAAACCACAAATTATGGACAATACCTTTGAGGTGCAGCGCTGCTACTCTAATGGCCTCCTTTTCTGAAACTTGGTGTAGATGGAAATATGAATCTAGCTCCTCAACCCAATCTTTGAATGTGCACTATGTTGATCCACCAAAGTTATATAGAAAGATTCTACCTCGCTTGCTTCTAGCTTCCTTGGGTTGGAAAAACCCTTGGAAGTCCAAGTTCTCTTTGAATCTCCATGATTGAGACTCATACTCCTGAAGATAGACACTCAAGGTCTCCTCCCTTGGTGCATCCCCTTCCTCCATCCTTCTTGCAGTGAATATGGGAAATAGATTATGCTATGGATCTGCATGTGTGGCTGAATGCTCACATCCATCATGTGAATAGCTAGGGCTTGCTTCCCTTTCAAACCCTCTCAGGAATTTCCTACACTTCTCCCCTTTCATCTCCTTGTATCTTCTTTGATATTTTTCATAGCTTGGAAAAGGAGCAGGGAGACCCTCTCTTCCTTCATTTCTCCAAATAATGGATTCATGCCTTTTTTTATTATGTGAATCTTCTCTTTTCTATGAGAATCTTCTCCTCCTAATGGCATAATTTCTTGGATGCACAGGCTAAGCCAAGATTATGGTTTGATACCACTATAATATCCCAAACTGGGATTGCAGAAATAAATGAACACAAAAATGTAAAACTCTGCAAATATGAACATGAAATAAGAGGGATCATTGTACAGAAATTGATTTATTAATATATCCACAGAAATATACAACAATATCATGAGGGACAAGCCACTTAAGAAATGGGAACAAGTCTCCAATGAACAAAACAATCAGCACATGAGTTGTTGCAACTGTGTACAATGTCGGAGAGCAGTGAAAGTGTTGTCTATAATAGTGTACCTACTGCTGAATACATATATAAATGGAATGTGGCTGATAGAAACAAAAGAAATTCCCAACAATGAAGATGTGGGCTCTAATACAAGATTTCTAACCAACCCGGAAAGGATTTCTAGAAATATCAAGAAATATACAATGTGACAAATAACCCTGGGGTTAATGTGCCACTGCAAACTGGATCTGATATGAAATGAGGCTATGAAATATCTGAAATAATTATTTCCTCCTCCAATGGTATTTCTAATTATAAGGTTGATCCCTCTACTTAGAAATAGACCCTCCTGATGAGCTCAATGAACCCTCCCAGCAAATGCCATAAAAAATAACATAGTTCATGATGGTGACTGCACTATGAGGGATAGCAGATGATTGGCCTGATGCCAAAGATGTCAAAATATGTTCAGGATTCCTCCTTGTTGATCGTCCAATTAATATACTACCTCTCCACTGAAAAAAAGCCCAGAAATGACTCTAAGAGATCCTCCTTTGTTGCACCTTGCAACACAACCCAGCTCTAAATAGAAACTGTGTTGTAGCTGAAGGAGGTAGCTTGGCAAAAATTCCAGAATGAGAAAATTTAGCCCGAAGAACCTCTACTTCCTTTAGGATGAGGTAGGGATTCCCGAATAGGAACACCCTTGATCTAAATAGCACTGCAAACCTGCTAAACAGCAAGAGGAAGAAAATTCTAAAAAGACCAATAGAAAATGATAATCAAAACATGAATAACAAAGGCTCCCATCCTATCCATATATAGAAAGTGAACCTCTTCACATTGGGTCCCATCCATATCTGCCACCAAGCTCATGCAAGTTGTCCTCCACTAAAACTATGTTGTACATCAAGGAGATTCAATGTATCTAGACAGCGTTGTTGACTTGGTCAAATTTGACTGAATCGACATGATCCAATCCCTGTTCACACCTTGTAATATTCCAAATTTGGAACAGCTAGCAAGGCATGACTGGAAAACACATTTTTCAATAATGGCTACTACTAGAATTGAAACCAGGACCTAGATCCCTTAGAAAAATGTGTCTAAGTCTTGAATCCAAGAGGAGGCTCCAAAGAAAACCTTCTAGGGTGGTTAAATAGATCTCCCACTCCTAGATGTCCTCTAAAAGTGTCTGATGAGGGACTGTAACAAATGTAAGCACATGTAATGGAATGAAAATGTTATTCTTATAATCTAGAACACATGAAGATATGTATAGCCAATAATTGTATAATATAGCAACAATCAGATACAAATACTTGAGGAAAGAGTCTCTCAAGTAAGGCAATGCAGCCTCAATGGAACATGTACATGAAAAGTGACAAAACATTGCTACACAAATGGTGCCCAAGCTAAACTGTGCAGTTTATATGAGACACTGTAACATAATAATAGAAAATACAGTGATATGGAAATATTAGCTCAAGAAATGAGGGGGAGCAAACTCTCAACCCCTGAAAACACTAATACAACACTAATACAAATGGTAAAACTGTAGAAATTTCAGAGTTGCTGGGTAGCAGCTGCAACTCAGAAAATATAGATGGTTGAAGATAGCTAAAGATGCTGCATATGGTGCATAAATATCATCCAATGGATATTTCAGTAGAAAGGCTGATCCAATCCCTGAATATCTTTCCCTCCAAAGAAGTGGTGCAACCCCCACTGTAAATATGCTCAGAAATAACGTAGTCAAGGAGCTGGAGTACGCTGTAGGAGATAGATAATTCTTGGCCTGGTGCCAAAGATATGCAATTAGCTCAGAAACCTCCTTCACTGACCTCCCAGAGGAATAGGAGCTCCCTCCTCTGAAATATAAGCCAAGGATAGGTGTTGTGGAACCCTCCACTGTAACACCCAACAACACTACGTTATACTTCAGCAGAAATAATGCAGTGACTAATGGAAGTGGCTTTGGCCTTGAGCCAAGATGTGGAGAAATGAAGTGCAAACCTTCAAGAGGCCTCTCAAGAAGGAGAGGAAATCCTGAACAGGAATCCCTCGTGCTAAGCAGCACCGCAACTTAGCTAAACATCCAGAGACTATAAATAGTCTAATCAGACAAGTTATCAAATGCTCAAAGATATCTCAGTATGGCTGCTGCTTCCTCCTTTTATGAAAGTGAATGCTTCTTTGCCCTAGACCCCACACATTAGGGTTTCTTCCACAAATAATATTCCTCCCTCTCAAACCGCGTTGTCTTATCATGCAAGCTACACCTCTTAGGCAGCGTTTTTGACTTGGTCAAACTTGACCTTTTCCTCATGCAATTGCCCCTTTTCACACTGGAAGGTGAAAAATTAAGCTGCTCCATTGATCCTTTTCACACTATGAAGGATATTATTCCTATTCATGGGCCTTTTACCCATTTTTTTCACCTCCTAGATGAAATAAGAAAAAATTAATATTCCAGTTTGCTGCTTTCAAATTTTGGAATATTACACACCCAAAGGTGCTTAATACATCTCTTATTCTTCCTCCTTTCACATTAGGAGTGTTATTATTCCTTCTAAAGGGATTTTATGAGTCTCCCCACCCATTTATTCATCTACCTAGTGATAAAACAACTATAATATTCCATTTAGATGAATTCTAAATTTTTGGAGTATTACAGCGCTGTACCTTGAGCGTGAGGCCAATATTTGGTTGTTCAACCATTTGAGTCATGCAAGAGTGCATACTTTTGCTAAGTTTACTCAAAGGTTGATTAGAAAGTTTGGCAAAGAGAAATTAGAGTAGGAGAAGCCCTAACCATGATTGGAGGAGACTTGTACCAACGCTATCACAACCTTGGAGGGGGAGTCTTCCACATCAGTAGTTGGGGGAGCCAACACATCAGAGGAAGAAAATATTGCAGCCATACAATATTCTTCCAAATATCACCAAGGTATGCCTAAGTTTTCAACAAATTCTATGCAGGGTTGTATACCATTGCATGTTGCTTATCTAGAGCAACAGAATTTCACTGCGTTGTGCTACCTTGACTTGTTGAAGGAAGGGAGGAACCATCATCCTCATATAACATTGATGATTTGTATACCACACTTGAGGTTTGGGTTTGAAAACTTGGAGAAGAGGATGAATCTTATTCCAAATAAACTTACACCAAACCATATTTTCATCCTTGAGTTGGAGCATGAGACAACAACTACATCATTGGAGAGATTAACAACGCTGTCATATAGCAGCAGTGAGGAGGTTTTGCCTCCAACGCACTTGGATAATTATGGATTCAAGATGGCCATTGCTATGAGATCTTCTCTAGGAGATCTCCAAGGAGTTGCATTTCAACATCCCATGAAATGCAAAGAGATAAATATAATTTGGGAGAATGGTAGTCTTCATTGGAAGGGTACCAAGGTGGAGCATGATAGGAGACATCCACATAGGGATGAATGGAGGTGGATGGGGAGAAATAAGTTGGGAAACTACTTGCAAATTTATGACACTAGATAACAAGAGGTATGGCTGCATTGGCTACTCTTAAAATAGTTTGGCCATCATGAGACATATCCTCTTTCAAAGTGTATGAGGGAGGAAGGAGTTTGGCAAGATACTTGCATCATGGAGCAGTAAGGAGAATGGATGCATTATGTTGATATGAAATTATTCACATCAATCATTATTCTTTCACCACATGATTTATATGATGGAGGTATGAGGAAGCAGTAAAAACTATTGTTTCTTGGGTTGCTTTTGGGATACCAGGGGCATATTTGCTCTCATACTTTGCATGATGTTGCAGGAGTAGGAGATGGCACTATCTTGGTGCAAGGGGGCTACTCCTTAGCCTTAGATGATCAGGAGGTGCTTCCACTTTGGAAGGAGCTTCCTATATATGGAAGCATTATGGGAGACATCTTTGACAATGGGCATGTCAAAGAATGGAGTTATGGGATGGCAGGAGCCTATTTACATAGGCCAAAAACGTTGTCACTTTGGAGTTGGGGTTTATTGATGGAGTGTTCCCAGGATCACTTCACATATGATGCACTTGGTGGACAAGAAGGAGATGATAGTGATGGATTAGTGGATGGAGACATCTATTACCAAGGTATGATCTTCTTAACTTGGGTTTCCAAGAATAAGAAGGAGGATCTTCATGCAGCACATGGTACATTCCTCTTCATAGGAGTATGTCCTACCACTATGGAGAACTTATTCATGGATCCATATATCATCTTACTTCCAACACATGGTAAGAATTTTTCTTTTACATACATGGATTATCTAACACAGTATTTGTATGCTCTTACCATTTCTATTCAGTGCATTGCTCCACAAGAGGGCAAGCTTCTCTTTGGGATCCATGGTCATCTTTTGGCCAAATATTGTGATTAATATAGCCATCTCTTATGTAGCCTTGGGTAAATTTTTCATTATTCTTTTATGTATGCTCAGTTGATTCACCAAGCCATTTACTATTCACTAGTAGAGGTGTTGACATATACAACTAGCTATTTTTCAAGAAACATCTTGCCATGTCATTTTCTGAAGCAGTAGTTAGAAAAACTGCATTGTAACCACTTAGGGGACTGTTGGTACCTTCCAGCAATATATAGAACCTTCAGTAATCTTCTCATTTGTATGCCATATGATGATCATGTCCTATTCATCATATTTGAGATGGTTTGGGCCAGCTTGATTCAAATCGTTGGAGGAGAGATCCTTAGAGATCTAGTCTTCATATTGCCTCTTAAGGGAAACATTATTGTAGCCCAGGATCAAAAAAAAATCTATACTTATCGTAAGTGGAGAGGAGGACAGTGTGGGGTAGGCTATTTTGTTTACCATGATCAGATTTTCAGCCCACCTACGTTGCAGGAGTTCAAGGTGGAGGATGATTTGCATGAGTTACCATTTTGGACGGTGGCTCATTTTGTATGGATGATAGCTTGCGGATGGAGGATCCACATGGGAATGATGATTCCCACTACATTTCAGATCCCATTCCTCAAAGGTACCTCTAAACAGCCCCTTATTGCCTCCTTGAGTACTCCACTTGTTTTTAATATTCCCAAATTTTCACATCATATTTGGAATCTTAGAGTCCTTTTTTTCTTAATGGATTAAGTAAATAAAAGGATGGAGGGGCCCACAATCCTCAATATGAATAAATATCCACTTTTTTGTGTGTTAATGTGGATTGATTAAGCCTAGATCTACATAATAAGGTAGCTGAGAAACTACTAATGTGAATGAAATTGGAGAACCTCTCTCATTAATGAGATAGATTATGGAGGTTGACACAGTCAACTGAGATATTGAAGGGATGAAACAGAAGGTTGATTTAGTCAACTAAGATCTGGAAGATGTAAAACAAAATATCATGAGACACTCATGATAAATTGATGGAGGATGTGTTAGTCATCAATATTTTTCACCTGTTGATGATGACTAGTTTTTAAAGCCAAGTTTTCTAGAAGCTGAACTCCAATTTGTCAAATCTATCAGCTAGAAAACACCCCTAAAACATTTTTGTCCTCCTACCTTTTTTCAGTCAGCCTATGATGAGAAAAAACCTAGTTTTCAAGTCCTATCTAGTTTCAGTCATATAATCATGTCCATCAGCTATCATAAGCTAAAGTCATCTATTGTCATTTACCCTCATCCCCAGGTCATTCATTAACCAACTGTTGATAAAAATTCAGCCACCCTACCTCTGGTCATATGTCATCTTAAGATCTAGTCATACCAAAGAGAATACTCAAAATCTGTCAAAGATCTCCCCTAAGTTAGGTAGTGGCACTTTAGGAAATCCTCCCTTCGCAAAAGCATCCTGAGCCAAAATATTTTGTTCAATACCAGCCAACCTTGAATTGGCGCTTAGTCTGCAAAAAAAAAATCTTGATACACCCATAGGTCACACCACTAAAAGGTCTTGATGTCTCAACAATGCATGTTTCAAAAGCCAAGCTGATATAATGTTGATCTACAATGTTTTAGTGTCTTCTTCAGAAGCAGAGATGAACAAATATTCCAGAAGACATTATCGAAATAAACATAAGAAGACAGTTGCTTCTCATGTTGTCTTGAGCCCGGGATAAGAATGCTAGTCATAGAGCATATTCAATAAACCTCTGCAAACATAGTAAAGAAAGGTTAGTAAATAATGACTAGCAATAAAATACTCTATAGATACAAGTCATGTTGCTCCTGGTTTCAAAATATTCACAAGGGTATTCTAACAGCAGGATACATATCTCAAAACATGCCTCTCATAGCATATTGTCAAATTTTCACTTTATTACTTATTGTGATATACCAAGAAGAGATATGAATTACAAGGAAAGATGACATAGTTTGAAAAAGGGATGAAATGGCATGACTATGTTAACCTCCTCCAAACATGAGCATATGGTTGGGTGACTGTTGTAAACCTCATCCAGTATAAAGAGCTAATGGTTTGGAAATATTATGTTAACCTCCTTCATTTAAAAGCAGATGGTTAGAAACATGATAAAGCTCTCCTTCATTTAAAAAGCAGAAGGTCAGGAAAAACGGTATAGTCTCATTCAAAGAGAACAAGACTAATAGTGTTTCAAATAGCTTAAAAACGTGTTTACATCACTTCCTCAAATGGATGAAACCACTGACACAGTAGTAGCGTTTCAAGGGGTTCTTAAAGGAGTTCACTGTGTAAAAGACAGAATTGAAATTCAATGAGAAGCATCTGAAGGTTCATGGTTTGAAGCCATTTGTGACATCATCAAAACAGTGATACAAGGGTGCAAAAGAAGTATTTCTCTTTATCTATAAAAGCCTTCTTCGAAGAGTAAACAAAGGCTAGAATGTCCAAAACTTGGAACAGGCTCATCACAATGACAGGAAGGGTATGACAAAATTATTCAAGTTTAGGACACCATTCAAAGAAACAAAACCTACCATATTCATACACATGGTGTTTACAAAACCCTTTTTCCTCTGTTCATAAAAACCTCCCTCAAACTATCATAAGGGTGAGACTTGGGCCAAAAACCTTCATCCAAATTGTCAAAGAGCGAGAGTTGGCTATGGTTAACAATAGTTCTTGTATACAACAAGGACACCAAATATTACAAAAGGTTATAATGGCCAAGAGTTAAATTTTTGATCTCAGGGGTTATTTCCCTGATGAAAAGGAAATGAAAAAAGATCTTGTTTTTAAAAAGAAACCTCTTTACATCGAAAAGGTCATCTATAGGAGTGTTTTCAAAAGGAAGTCGGCCACAACATTATTTCACCCTTGCAAATTATGTTGCAAATACATCTAAGCTCTTTCAAAATTTCAAAGGCAAAGACACCGTTTAAAAGCCATTTAGCATTTTCAAACCACGAAGCAAACGTCTCTTACCATGCTCACGGGAGAAAGAAGCATTTTCAGGCATTTTTCACATTCGCAAAGCTAAAAACCCTGCGTGGCATGCCTGTAGGTGTGCATGGCGTGCCTGTGAGTGCCTGAGAAAAGGATTTAAACTTCAGCGTGGCATGCTGTTATAGCATCATTTTTCACCCTCAGGTGATTCATGATTGTCTTTATGGCTTTGGGCACCCATTCCCACAGACTTGAACAAAATTCATTAAAAAACAGTGTTAAAATTCCCATACGCGGGTATGCCCAGACTTTTCTGCATGTATACGCAAGTCCACATGTACTTTTCCACGTATGCCATTAAAATAATTAAAAAATATATATAAATTCCCTATTTTCGGGCTGGGTTGATGGTTACTCCAGTAGTTCAACCACCCCATTACGTGGCCAACTGTTTCCAACTGATTGAAACTACTTTGAGGGAGTATAAAAGCCCCTCATGTGCATGGCCTAAGGGAGAGAAATTTTATAGACATTATACTCTGTTGGAATCCAAATTCAAGTCTGAATTCCCGTGCCTCCTACACTTTCCCAGATTTATACAGGAAACCCTTGTTTCCTGGAGATGTTCATCCATTTATATGCCATATTGAGTGCACAAGTCTTGAAAGTATCTTAGTGAGGCAAGGGCGAGACAGATCCGGATGACGGTCTGTTCAAAGATCATGGAAGGATTCAGGTGATCTCTCCACTTTTACTACTATACATGTTGTTCGTAATAATGAAGAACCATCTTGTTCCTGAACTTATGTGTTAATGTTTACTTATATGTGTGAAAAGATTATCATTTAAGCATTTATTATGGTTTATATAATGTTTCACATGGATTGCACTAACGTTTAGGAGAAGTATATGCTGTACAACTAGGTTTCCGTGCACATTCTTTCTTGTTTTCTAGGTTGAAGGAGGAAGAAGGGTTGCTAGGGGTTTGGACCCTACGGGATTTACATCGAACATAGGACTACGGGTGAGTTCTACTATCGTTGTTATATAGTTTTTAGCATTCAAGTGTGGTTGTCTGTGAGTCCTTCTGAATAGCATGCCCTAATTTGTGGAGGTTTTGACCCAACAAACCTCTAGGGTGTTTTTCCCTGAGACAGAACTGGCGACTTCGCTGGGGACCGCATTCTTGTGATTCCCCTATTGGGTGGTTTCAGCTGTTTGAAAGGTTTCCAACAGTTTTAACTTTTATTTCCAGTCCAGTTAACTCTTTCTCAGTCAGACTGAAGACTTGGTTCCTTATCCAGGCTTGACCTTTTTTATTTTTTATTATTTACCTTTTCATACGCAGGTTTGTCTGCACACAGACGCGTATACACGCAGTTTTTGTTAAAGGGAGTCGCGTATACGCGGGTTTCCGTTAACACAGTCGTGTATACATGCTTTTTTCAAAACTGTCAAGTCGCGTATTTCTCAGTCAATTTTGAAATTTTAGGTTTCTTGACTTTTTAGTCTTGTCTGCTTGTGGAGGCCTGTTCCTGCAGTGTCTTTATATCCTCTGGATTCTGTTGAAAGTGGTCTTGGGTCTTTTCTCTCTCTTGTTTGGTTGAAAACCAGCTTATTTGGAAAAGTTTTTTTCTTGTGCTTGCATTTCTGGTTCGAGTACCAAGATCTCTTCCTAGGGATTCTTGGTTGTTCTGCTTCATCAAAACAGAGAGCTTCTGCTCAATGTAATCTTTCCTACCTTTTTGTCTTGCTTTGCACTTTGATTTTTTCCCATTTCTTGGTTGGTTTTCTTGAGTTCAGTTGACTAGGTCTTGTTGCAATTTTTGAAGAGTCTTTCTTGGTTCTTTGAAGTTTTTTTTTGCTGAAAGGTTGTACTATTCTTCTAGGCTGAGTTACTGAGTTTGTTATCTTCTTTTTCTCACATAAATCTTGCTACTAAGTAGCCTTGTAATATTTGCAGCTTTTTTGAAGTTTTTCTTGAGATTCAGGGTTGTTTGGCTTGGGATTTGATAGTCTTCTTGGTCTCTTCGAGCTCTTCCTTTTTATAAAATTCAAAAGATCAAAAAACATTTTGTTTTGGCATTTGCTTTTGTTTTTCATTTTTGTTTTCATTTCGTTATATCTTTTGAATCTTTGTTGAGATTTCTTCCCTTTGGTTTTTGACTTGATTTCGGAAAGGAATTGTCATTGGTTTCGTCCTCTTGTTTCAAGCATTTTTGGTGTCTTTATACTAAGAGTTTCTGATTTTGGGAACTAGCTTTGTGGACAACCAAAAAGAGATAAAACTGAAGGATCTTTGGGAAATTTCTCTCTTCTTTAGTAGATTTTGCATCTTAGAATTTGCATGCTCTTAGTGATTTGCATCAGGTGCACTTAAACATTTAGTCATTTTCATAGTTTTTGTGAGTGTGAAGTTTGTTATCTAAAAAGAAAAAAATTTAGTCTCATAGAACCTTTGTAGAAATTTCTTTTCATCGAAAGGAAATTACTGCATTTGCATGTAGTTTGGTTTTTATTAATTTCTTTTCTGCGTCAAAACACCACAAGTTTCATTTCTGTATCCCTTTGACTTAACATAACATCCGATTAAAATAAAGCGCTATAATTTAAAAGAAACTAGCAAGTTTTTATTAAGTGTCATACACCAACTAGCTAGGTTGTAGGGCCTTGGATTAGGTGAGTGGAGATTGAACTCTCCAAGGCCGCTCAAACAAAACATAGAAGTTGATTAATTGAGCGAAATCCAATTCCATTAGGTGGACCAGGAAATCTCTCCTCCAGAGAGTCAAGCGCGAGGGGAAGTGAAGGCTGAGAAGAGAGATACCCTCTCTCTGACTTGTTGGATCTAACCTCAAGACCGTTCCACCCGGCTTCTGACACGGATTGGTGCCCATAGTTTCCACTCCTAGGTTCCACATAGGTGACTGTGGGGGGGAATACCCGTGGTACCTGAGGCAGACATCGTATCACTTCCAGCAGTACTTCTGGGGGGTGCCCTTGCGAAGCTTGGGTACTTGTTCCGGCAAAGGCTATTGTTAGGAGGTTGGCGTAACTGTTTCTGTTACCTTCGCTAGTAGGCCTGGGCCGTAATTATCCCAAACTACTTTCGGGAGGTCCTATATTTCGCTTTCTTGTATTTTGGTGTCCGGTCCTAATCACCCAGAGTGGAAATACCTGAAGGTTGTTTGCTTGATTGTATCTCAGGGATTTATTTGGTAGTGAGTGCTCTTTGCTCCTAGCTTGCCTAGCTTTATACTTTTTTTGAGTCTAATTAAAATTTGTTAAAGTGGTTGATCAAGCGCCTCATCGATCGAGGAGAATCCGGGGGTTATCTCCCGAGAGTCCAGAGCCTTCTTCAAGAAGGCATAGGAGTAGTTTAGCAGGTGAGTATCACCCTGTGGCGTCTGACGTAATGGAGAGAGATCCTCCACAAGGTTCTGAAGTTTTTGGAATTGGTTCCGGTGTTGGTTCCGAGAGGAGCGCTCTGCTCACCTCGCGAGTTTTATTTCCGCAGGAAGAAGAAGTTCAAATAGAGGAAGTACCTGAACCCTCTGTGTCACTTCCATCTCCTCTTCCTCCTGATTATCCGTTCATTGTTGAATACATCGGACCTAAGTCAGAGAGACCGGAAGATCCTCCGTATTATTCATACCTTTCGATGGCCAGGAATGGGAACGCGGCTTCTGCTGTGAGTGCTGCAGGCATTCAGACTCCTGCTTCTGTTGAAGGAGGAGGCACTATTTCTATATCTTCGATTGCTTCTAGTACTGATTTTTTTGGCTCTGGTTTCACCCAAGCACATGCTTCTCAATCTGGTCCCTTTTGTTTTGGAATGCCCACTAGTGGGATTCCTTCTTTTTCCTTTTCCGCTGCTGCAGCTGCATCTACACCCATGTCTTCCATGGCTAGTGGATCAACTTCTTTTCAAGGGTTCCCCTTTGGAACTGGGCACATTCCTAGTTCGAATCCTTCTTTAGGGTCCTTTCCGTTTACTTCTCAGACCCAGAGTTTCAACCCTTGGTCTGGAGGTTAGAATTTGACTACTTTTACAGGTTGGAACCATGTATTCACTACGGCGGGGGCAGGGAATCAGTTTTACACTGGTCACCAAGGGAATGCTTCTTTCCCTTCGTCGAGTGCTTATCAGACCTTTTCCCCACTTTCTAATGCCTGGAACCCCTATCAGGGGCTTTCCTCATCATTTCATACTTCAGTGGGGGGAACTGGTCCGGTCTTTGGTAACTCTGCGTTGGGAGGAGGTTCTTCTCCTTTTTCTACGAGTTCTTTCTGGCAACCTGGTGCCTTATCAAATCCAAGGTATTCTTTTCAGAATGTTGGGAATTCATCCCATCAAGGATGGAATCCTCAGGCTCCGCCTCGTTTACCTTTTCTGGCAACGTTAAACTTGCCAGATCTGTCGAAATTGACGAATGATCCGATCCGGTACAGTCCGGGGTGGCCTCCGGTTCCCACCAAACTTCCTTCAGACATTCCAAAGTTTGAAGGAAATAATGGAGAGGATCCAGTTGATCACATCACCACCTTCCATTTATGGTGTTCTTCTAACTCCCTGATCAATGATTCGATTAGGTTGAGATTGTTTCAATGCACCCTAACTGGAAACGCTACCAAATGGTATATTGAGCTAACTGGGGTCAGTTTTGCTACATTTGGAGATATGGCTGTTACATTTCTAAATCATTTCCAGTTTCCAGTCCGTTATGACGTCGGGACTAAACTCCTAGCTAATTTTAAACAGGACGACGCAACCCACATTTCTGACCATATTTAGGAATGGCGAAGAAGGAAGAGGCTTATTAAAGCTCATATTCCAGGGGAATTCCTTTTGGAATGGTTTCTGAAATCTCTGCAGTTAGACATTTCTAAAGATGTATCCCGGTCTGGGGTATTTTCTGAGGAACAGGCCATTTTTAGGGCCCAGCAGCTTGAATTGATATATTCTCAGTCTGGGGTCCTTCATAAATATTTTCCCAATGCTCCTCGCTCCAAATTAGATTTATCCAAAAATAAGCCTGGTCCTCATGGTGATGGACTTATTGGGTCGATCAATAGTGGTGCAGCTAGCCTGCTTACTCAATTGCAGCAGTTGTCTTTGCAATCTGCTCCTTCTGGTCAGGCTGTGCCTGCTGAGTCATCGCCTTCCCAATCTTTGTCGATAAATGCTGTCCAAACTTCCGATCCCAAAGGAAATCAACAATCCGAAGGGAAGAAGAAGGGACGAAATAATAAGAAAAAGGGCAAGAATGGGAAGGGTAATGCAAATAAAACCAACGAGCATGTTGGTGAGGGTTAAAAGGATAAAAAGAAATTGAAGTTTCCATGCAAGCTGTGTGCTGGAGACCATCTTACACACCTTTGCCCTAAAATTCAAGATGCACAGTGCTTGTTAGCTCAGCAAGGTTCTTCCAATTCCCAGGCTGTGTTAACAAACCCTTTTCCCCAAGGGCAACAACTAGTTGTTGGTGCGAATAAAAGTACTGGGGCTTCCTCTGGGGGCACCCAGGAAGGGGAAATTCCATCAAACATATTCATGATGAGTGCTCACGCGGATATCGCTACGAGATCCCGTGATTATGGCGAAGAAGAGTCTTCGAAAGCTAAGGATGCTCCTGATTCTACTAAGCCACTTAATATTACGAGGCCTACTGTTGAGCCTATACCTCAGATGCCCAAAGCATCTACCAAGCATTCAACAATTAATCCAAATGCTAGGGCTTCCCAGAAGTACTCTATTGTGGAAGATCTGGCGCAGAGTCCTTGTGCCATGTCGGCTTTAGAGGTGCTCCAGTCTTGTCCAGCTCAGCGCAGTGCTTTGCTCACTACTCTTGGGGCTGTAGATCCAAAGAACTCTCTTATGATTACCTTCGATATGACTAATTTTAAGAAGAGACTCCCCCATCATATGGCTTTCCATATCAAATCATCGTATCAAAAATGCAATATTTTTCGGACGGTCGTTGATGAGGGTGCTTCCACATGTGTGATGTCTCTCACATGCTGGAAGGGAATTGGATCTCCCGAAGCTACTCCTTCTACTACTCTTCTGACTGCGTTTGACGGTCATTCTCACAAGCCCCATGGTATTGTCCCAGCTTTTCCCATCTGTGTTGGGGGAAAAACTGTAAATATAGAGGTTGAGATAGTAGATGCAAGCTTGGACTACAACTTTCTGTTGGGGAGAAACTGGATTTATGAGACAGATGCTATTGCATCCTCATTATTTTGAATTATTTGTTTCCCCCACGAAGGGATGATTGTTACAGTGGAACAACTGGACTGTCCTCCTGTAGACCCGAATGTGTCTACTGACTCAACTATTCCAAAATTGGATAATACCAAGCTGCCTGTGGAGAATTTAGGGGTAGGAATGTATTCTTCTTTGATGGATACTTTCGATATTCCTCCTCCTACGGTTCATATAAATTCAATTTCATCCTCCAAGGCTCCTCTTCGAAGAGAGTTCTTTAGAAATCATTATTTTTCGGACCCTTGGACCTTACCTTCCCCTACCGCCACATTAGCGGAAGTTCAATTGGGTGGAATGGAATTTCCAATGTCTACAGCTGAGATTTCTTATCATTCTATTGTTGACTATGCAGAGTCCATTCCAGCTCCTCTTTCTCCGTATGAGTTGGATGGAGATGTGGCTCCGGCTTGGACGCTTAGTTCTTCTTCTGCCCAGGATTTCCTTGATACCACTCTTCCATTTGAAGAGGCCATCCTGGAAGCTATGAATGGTATATATAGACCGTGGGATGATTTGCATCATCAGTCTTACTTTTTACTTGATTTAAGCGAAGTTGAAACAAGTTTTCCAATTCCTTCGTCTCCTGGTCCTGTTTGCCCAGTCATGAACCCTTTAGCACCAACACAGGTTTATGCTGAAGGGAACATGGCTGTGATTTCTCCAATTGTCCTGGTGAACATTTCCAGGGATCCCAATATTATTGAGAATGTCTTCATCGGAGCTGAATGTTCCCCTGAAGAGATTTAGATTTACACCGAGCTCTTTAAAGAGTATAGGGATGTATTCGCTTGGTCTTATGAGGAAATGCCTGGTATAGATCCATCTATTGTCCAGCATGAGATCAAGACTTACGAAAACGCTAAGCCTGTGAGGCAAAAACTTCATCCGGTCAATCCTAGGAAGGTAGCAGCTATCAAAGCTGAGGTTGAGAAGCTGCTTAAGGCGGGATTCATTTTCCCTATTCCTTTGACTGAATGGGTTTCAAACCCTGTTCCCGTAGATAAAAAGAAAGGAACAATTCGAGTTTGCATTGATTTCAGAGACCTCAATAAAGCATGTCCTAAAGATAATTACCCCACACCATTTATCGATCAGATCATTGACGAGTGTGCCGGTGATGAGATTTTCTCCTTCATGGACGGTTTCTCCGGATATAATCAGATTACTATCCGTCCTGAAGATCAACATAAGACTGCCTTTATTTGTCCCTGGGGTAATTTTGCATACAAGAAGATGCCTTTTGGTCTTAAAAATGTTGGGGCTACATTTCAGCGGGCCATGTCATATGCCTTCCACGACATCAAAAAGATTATCAAGGCCTATTTGGATGATTTAGCTGCTCATTCTCGAAAGAGGATGGATCATCCTGCTCACCTCCGTCAGATATTTGAACGATGTCGTTTCTATAAGATTAGGTTGAATCCGAACAAGTGCGTTTTCGCGGTTACATCCGGTCGGTTATTGGGATTCATTGTGTCTAGGGAATGGATTAGGATAGATCCCTTCAAGGTTGAGGCAATACTTCGGTTGCCTCCCCTGTCCTCGATTCATCAACTTCAAAGTATACAAGGAAAGTCTAATTTTCTTCGGAGATTTATCGTAAATTATGCTGAAGTTACCAAGGGATTTATGAGATTTTTGAAGAAGGGAGTTCCATTTCTTTGGGATGACTTCGCTCAACGCTCATTCGATGCTTTGAAAAAAGCATTGACCTCTGTTCCTTTATTGAGTCCACCTGATTATAGCAGGGATTTCCTTTTGTATCTTGCAGCAGCAGAATCTACTATTTGTATGGTTCTGGTTCAGGAAGATGATGCTCTTGCAGAGCATGTTATATACTATCTTAGTCGAGGATTGGTAGGACCTGAACTCCGGTACACTCCGATAGAAAAGTTAGCTTTATCAGCTGTTCATGCTATACAGCGACTCCGACATTACATTATTCTATGAAAAACTTATGTTTTGGCAGTAGCCAATCCATTTCAGTTTTTCCTCAGTAGGTGAGTGATTGGGGGCAAATACAATAGATGGATTGTAATTTTGTAGAAATTTGATCTTGAGTTTATGTCTGCCAAGTCCAAGAAATCATTAGTTTTTGCGGAATTGATCTCCGAGTTGCCCTGTGGGGAAGAAATGATTTATGATGAATCCTTTCCAGATGAACATTTGTTTCTTATCTCTCCACAGGATCCTTGGTATGGAGATATAATTGTGTATCTTCAGACTGTGAAGTTTCCCTCTACTTTTTTGAAAGATGAGCACTGTAAGTTGTGTCACTTGGCTAAGAACTACTTGATTATTGGTGATGCTTTATACCATCGAGGGGTTGATTCAATCCTGAGACGTTGCTTAACTCTTGAAGAAGTTGAGGCTGTGTTGAATGATTGCCACAGTGGAGCTTGTGGTGGTCATTTTTCTGGGCTTGCTACAGCCCAAAAGATCTTGCGTGCTGGGTACTTTTGGCCTTCGATTTTCAAGGATTGTATGGAGTCGGTCAAAAGGTGTCATCCATGTCAAGTTTATACTCGAAAAATGCGCGCTCATCTAGCTCCGCTTTTTCCAGTCATTACTGTCGGTCCCTTTACAAAGTGGGGTATTTATTATACTACTTGTAACCAGCCTTCAGCTAAAGGTCACAAGTACATTATTGTAGCAGTAGACTACTTTACGAAGTGGGTCGAGGCTATGCCTACTTTTGGGAATGATGGTGATACTGCAGCTCTTTTTCTTTTCAACCAGGTTATTGCTCATTTTGGTATTCCTAGAGAGATTGTCACTGATCATGGTAGTCATTTTCAGAATAGCATGATGGCTGAGTTGGCTCTAAAATTAGGTTTCCGGCAGGAGCATTCATCTCCGTATTATCCTCAAGCCAATGGGCAAGTGGAAGCTGTGAATAAATCCTTGAAGACAATTCTTCAAAGGAAAATTGATAAAGCTAGATCCAACTGGCATATTATGCTATATCCTGCACTTTGGGCATACAGGACGTCAGTGAAAACTGCAACTGGCTTTACTCCGTTTCAGCTAGTGCATGGGTTGGAATCCGTATTTCCCATTGAATGTGAGATTCCTTCTCTTAAGTTAGTTGTTGAACTTCTTCCTGATACTTCTAGTCTTGAAGAACGTCTCCTTCATCTGGAACATCTCGATGAGCAGCGTCGGGATGTCGCCACGATGAATGAAGCACATAAAAACCGAGTTAAAGTTCAGTACGATAAGGCGGTCAAGCCTAGGGTTTTTTCGGAAGGTGACCTTGTTTTGGTCTATGCCCAAGAAAAAGATGCCCTGGGGGCAGGAAAGTTTAAGTCTATATGGTATGTCCCCTTTATCGTTAAAAAAGTCCTTAAGAAAGGAGCATATACCTTGGTTGATTTTGAAGGGAACGAGTTGCCGGAGCCCAGAAATGGGCTCTATTTGAAGAAGTATTATGCCTAGGCTTCGGCCTGGCATGTTGCTTTTGTATATAGTAGTTTTTCTTTGTACATATCTGGTTGTTTTTCGATCTTTGATGGGTTGGTGATGTTTTTGATCTGCTTTGGCAGGTTGTGTTGGATGTCATGAGTCATTTTGGTTTCGCCGATGGTGCTAGTAGAAACACCCGGAACTTAGCTTCCGCGGCTTGGGTGCTTCATTATCCATCCAGTCAGTCGTTAGTATCAAGAGGGGTCTGCATTGGTCCTGCTTCCAATAACATAGTAGAATACACTGCAGTTGTTTATCTACTCTCGGAGACAATATCTTTGGGTGTTGATTCGTTGGTAGTTTTCTTTGACTCTCAGCTGGTGGTGTAGCAGTTGAATAATACTTATCGGGTTCGAGATCCATTTTTACTCCGGTTGTTCTTGAGGGTATGTTTGTTACAAAGATCATTTCACTTTTTAACTTTCATTCATATTCCTCGAGCTGAAAATTGGATGGAAGACTCATTAGCTAATCAAGCCATTGATTGGCACATTAATCATTCCATACAATAAAATTTAATCATCAAAAACATCATACATTTTGATACATTTGTCACATCACATCAAACATCGTTGTATATATATCATCAGAGTGTTCAAAAAACTATACAAAATTTGGATCCACAAGTCATACAAAAAATTGGGCTTATGCCCGATCATATTCAGTCTCAAAAAATATACAGTCATCTGATACATCATATCTATCTACTCTTGAGGTCCCTGCCCAGAAGTTGTGTTCCTATAGAACACAATCTCAGTAGCAACTCGGCGGAATAACCATACCCAGTCGCGAGGTACTCCTACTACCTGCCTCTGGATGGCCTCAGGTAGATCTTCCACTGCAGCCATAGGCACTTGGTGGGTTAACCCCTCCAAGTTCCTCTGTACGACATGGAGGGTTTTGTCTGAGTGTACTGTATTTGCCTCGCCTCTGTGATTCTTATGTCGTGGGTATCCCTCAGGTCGAACTGGTCCAATATCTGTTTCATGATCATTTTAAAATTGTAAGACATTTTGAATCCAATCAAAAACATCTTTGTTTTTCATTTTTTCATACATATTGAAAAATCCAAAAAAAATTATATAAGTCAAAAAATTGCAAACTTACCGACTGTGCCCCAAGCCACACCTGGTGGAAGGACAAGATCTAGATCGCCACGAAAGTCCATCCCGGCATAGGGATAGTCATCCACAGCGATGATTTGTTCTCTCCACCATTGGAAGAACTCATAATCCCAAGTGGTCCGGGGAACTTCACTTCCCCCCAATCTCTTCATCATGTCTGCCCAGTGGGCAATTCTTGGGTCTCTCGGGCTGCTGATCGTAGAGATCACTTTGGGTCTCAGTGCTGGAATCTTCTCGAAGAAGAATGTCATCAAAATTGTACCATATCCAAAATATTTTGTCTTTGCTTTTCGGATAGAAGTCAATTGTTGCTTCATGTTCATCAGTAGAGTTGTGCACCAACCATATACATGAGTTAAGCATTCCACTGCTATACTCATTTGCGTCCCGGATGCCTGATGTAGAGAAGATGATCCTGCTACTCTCCCAATGGTAAAAAGGAGGATTTTTATGTGCAAGTCTCGTAAATCTTTGATTGCAATTTGAGTTCCAACTTTCTTGGAACCCTCTACGCAATAGACGTGGACGTAATCTTCCACGGTTAGCCCTCCCAAAGGCTTACCATGCAAGTCTACTGGCTCCCCCCTCCGGGAGAGTCCAATAATAAAATATATATCTTCCACCTCGATGCGTATGGGCATCTGATCTATGATGAAGCAGTCTTCTTCCGGTTCCCAATAGTTCACAAGCATTTCGAGCAACCGGACATTACTCTTTATATTTGGCATTTTGAAAAACTTGAGCAATCTGCAATTCCGAAGAATATTCAGTGATACTTGGTCCTGCATGACTTAATTTTAAATAGCACTGTGTTCACGCTCTCCCCGTGATATGGTCATCCTGCAAAATTTCAATAATTCGTTCATTAGCTACGCATTTTTTCATTTTGGGTTGCGCATACGCGACTTTCTTTGTGCACAGTTGCGTATATACGCGACTTGGTAATTATCAACCCGCGTATGCGCAAACCCATGATTTTTAGCAAGTGTTTCCACAGTGAAAATTCCTAATTTTTAAATTATGAACGGAAAAAATGAATAACAAGGATGGTTTATGAGCTTACCTGACAAATTCGGTGAAGTTTGACGGTCAGTTGCTCCTATTTTGACGAAAGAGGCTTTTTTCTCCAGAGCACTTTTTCCCAAATCAGAAATGTAACAATGAGCCGAATATGAGGTAATTTGTCTATTTATGCCCAAAAAGTTGAAAATTTTTGCAAAAATTTGTTATGCTTATTTTTTCAATCTATCTTAAGCTACATAACCCGGATGCTTGGAAGTGCCCAGATTGGTATATTTTCAGGTACATTTTGACAAATTTGAGATTTTTCCCGGCTTTTGATCCATGACTGCTGACCCGTCATGGCAGTTATATGATCTTCACTGGCATATAGGTTAGGGAATTCACTTTCCGTTGCATTTTGCATGCTAGCCTCCATTCTAATCACTTGCCATAGGGTCGATCCCATCAGGTCATGAGTATTACACCCATTTCACTCACCGATTATTTAATCATGACTTGGTGGTAGAGCCTTCCTTTACATGGGCTTCCTAGTTAGTTCCTCGCTATCACTTGTGGCCCATGCTGCGTTTTATGTAGGCTCGGGAGTCCTCTTTAGTCCTGCCATGACTTATGTGTTGAAGCTTCATTCTTCTTCTTCCTCACTATCATTTTTCTGGCTATTACCCTAGAGGCTCCCTAGTGTTGTTGAGTTGTATTACTGCATTGCATATTGGCTACTTGTTTATCCTGGCCTTTAGCTGGCTTCATTTGGACTCAATGTTTAAGCCAACATTTGACCTTGTCTATCTGTACAAGTTAACCATTGCATGCACTTGGCTATCGCGACTTGACACCATTTTACCCATCGATGGAACATTCCTCTGAGTATCGCTTACCAGTTTCTGCCACCTTGCATTGAGCATAGGATCGTTCCAATCCCAGGAACTAGTGCATTTGTTTCTTGATACTCGTTCTATCCATTGTACCATAGCATTCTTTTATTCTTTTTCAGGCTTATTATATGAAAAAGACAAAAAAAATCAAATATAACAAAAAGAGAGGGAACGGGATGTAACTTCATAATTTGATGGCAGTACAGTGTTAGTTTGTCGCCCTTGAACAAAGCATATACACTTATATATCTTTCCTCCATTTGGGATGGTTTTAGTTTTGACCTAGGTTCAGCCTTTACCTTGTTTCACTTATCAGTCCTCCCCTGGTTGGTTATCTCTTCCAATCATATGGAGAGTTTGTTCTGCCTCCTGTATAATAGACTTATACAGTGTCACTTTTTACTGCCATGGTCATCATGAGTCATGCTTTTTTTCAAGGGAAGTCTAACCAGAGTCAGCCATTCTACGGTGTCTCTTGACTCATTATTCATTCGGCCTTCCTAGTCTTGTCAGTATCTTGTTCTATCACATCAGATGTTTTGGTCCTCTGATCGTGCTAGTTTGAGAAGGTCTCCATTGACTTCTTGCTGGCGGGTTTGTCTCTTATCGACTACGACACATTTCTCTGAGAGCAAACCTAGAGCTGCACCCTGGCCCTATTTCCATCATTGATAGGTGACCTTGTGCTCATCATTTGATCATCATTATGGGTCTTTGACTGAGTGGTTTCCCCTGTGTTCGACATCAGCATACATTATCACACTTGGGATTCGTGCAGTACCTTGATTTCCATTTGACCCTATCGGTGGATTTCTCGCCTCTGTGTCAGCTTTCATTATTGGTTGGTTCAGAGGATTTCTTCCGTGCGCTAGCTTCATCTTGTGCATGTCGGAAATGTACTTCGGTTTGGTTCTGTCACTCTACTTCGTCCGATTCCTTCCAAATCTTGGCCTGCGGGTTACACTCGCGCTGGACTGATGTGGGATGCCTTAATGCCTTCCTTCTAGCAGATCTTTTCCCATCGACTCTGACTCATTGCTCTGGGAATAAGGTCTAGATTATTTTTTAAATTACCTTAGGGTTTGCAGTCATAAGTGGCACACTCTTCGCTATTGACAGTGGGGATTCATCATTGCCTCCTGATTGGTAGATTCTTTCAAGTGTTCGACTTCAACTCATTCATTCGCACTTGTTAGATTGTACTGGGGCACCTTGACACTCATTTTCATTATTGGTGGGTTGTCTCGCGTTGGTTAACAGTATACATTATTGATCGGTAATCCAACGATTTCTCACATGGTCGACTTCAACTCATTTATTCCCATTGTGTAGAATTGTGCCATAGTGATCGGTGAAGACCTCGGGTTGCATCAACATTTCTCGGTTCACTTTTGACAGTCCATCCAGTTTCTGCCAGTGATGTCGTTCACCCTTATATGTTGCAGTGTCAGTACAGCAGCATCCTATATGTTGGATCCCGAGTTGCGTGATTGTACCATTTATTCCACCTCTTATGATTTGGTACTTGGAGATTCAGTTACTTATATGATCAGACATCCAGTTTCAGCGTCATTGATCAGCTTTCTATATGTGATACTTAGACATTGATTCTGACTTGTACTTCCGGGCCATGCTCAAATGATTCATTGTGTACTTTCAATTCAGCTATACTTGTATACATGTTGGATCTATTCAGTACTTTTGATATGATGTATTTTTGACTGAGCATGGGTATGCCCGCCTCAGCATGAGTTGACTCTCTATTTTCTTTCATTGGTTTTTGGCAGGCTGAAATCTGGTGAAGTCCTCTCTTATCCTTGAAAAGTTCTTTCTATGTGCATAATACATTTCGGCCATCATGTACCCCTTCTGACCTCATATATTAGGGGGCATCTATTGTAGCATCATTTTTCACCCTCAGGTGATTCATGATTGTCTTTATGGCTTTGGGCACCCATTCCCACAGACTTGAACAAAATTCATTAAAAAACAGTGTTAAAATTCCCATACGTGGGTATGCCCAGACTTTTCTGCGTGTATACGTGAGTCCACATGTAATTTTCTACGTATGCCATTAAAATCATTAAAAAATATATAAAAAATCCCTATTTTTGGGCTGGGTTGATGGTTACTCCAGTAGTTCAACCACCCCAGTACGTGGCCAACTGTTTCCAACTGATTGAAACTACTTTGAGGGAGTATAAAAGCCCCTCATGTGCATGGCCTAAGGGAGAGAGAAATTTTATAGACATTATACTCTGTTGGAATCCAAATTCAAGTCTGAATTCCCGTGCCTCCTGCACTTTCCCAGATTTATACAGGAAACCCTTGTTTCCTGGAGATGTTCATCCATTTATATGCCATCTCGAGTGCACAAGTCTTGAAAGTATCTTAGCGAGGCAAGGGTGGGACGGATCCGGACGACGGTCTGTTCGAAGATCGTGGAAGGATTCAGGTGATCTCTCCACTTTTACTACTGTACATGCTATTCGTAATAATGAAGAACCATCTTGTTCCTGAACTTATGTGTTAACATCTACTTGTATATGTGAAAAGATTATCATTTAAGCATTTATTATTGTTTTTATAATGTTTCACATGGATTACACTAACGTTTAGGAGAAATATATGTTGTACAACTAGGTTTCCGTGCACGTTCTTTCTTGTTTTCCAGGTTAAGGAGGAAGAAGGGTTGCTGGGGGTTTGGACCCCGTGGGATCTACATCGAACATAGGACTACGGGTGAGTTCTACTATCGTTGTTATCTAGTTTTTAGCATTCAAGTGTGGTTGTGTGTGAGTCCTTCTGAATAGCATGCCCTGATCTGTGGAGGTTTTGACCCAAAAAACCTCTAGGGTGTTTTTCCCCGAAACACATGCCTGTAGCGGCGTGTGGTGCGCCTGTATCTTTAGGTCACTGGTGCCTGAAAAACACCCTACAGCCTCCATCTACGCAACGCTCTCGTTTGCAAACGTGCCACTCATCCTCCGGGCCTCCAAAAACACTTTTGAGAGCTGTTCCAAATGATCAACAACATCCATAAACATCTCTCAAGGTATTTTCCGCACTCCTTGATGAATTTTTAGGTTAAAAAGGGGTGTTTTCTTGCTATGTTTTCAAGAGAGAAGCAGTGATCAGAAGATTGGGTCTTTGGTCAAAAAATCAAAAAAATTTGTTGTTGGGGGTATCAAACATTAACACAGTGATAGGGGAAGTTTTTTTATCAGTTTTAAGAGCCCTAGTTACCTTTCAAAAGAAGTAATGGAAAAGAGCATTGTTTGAGGAAAAGGGTGTTTGTGCCAAAACAAAGGGAGTTTCCACTTCAAACAAAAACCACCATCATATCTTGTTTAAACCTTTTGCTCAAACACAGTGATTAAGGGAGATAGGTTATTTGTGAAATTGAAAAGGGTCTCTTTGGTCATGGCTAGTAGATGATAAAAAAGTAAAAAAGGGAGGTTTGTTAGGCCAATTTGAAAGCTCTTTTTGTGTTATTAAAAAGCTAAAACTATACACAGTTGCTAGACAGATAAACAGAGGTTGCAGAGGTCTCAAAAAGTTTCTAAATGATCATCTATACAGTGGTAAAAGGGATGAAGGCCTGGTCAATATAAAGAGTTCCTTTCTGTGTTGTGAGATAGTGAAATTTTTGCAGCCCCCGGAATTCAAAAAAGGCAGAGTTTGTTTTCAAGGTTTTCAAGTCAGTTGAAAGGTGTTTTTGTTTACCTTTTAAGGGGCAGTGAATAGAAAAAGGGCAGTGCTTGAGGGGAGGATTTTTTGTGCCAAAACACAAGAAACCCTTTTTCAACAAAGAACCACAAACACATATTTTCAAGATCTTTGCCCAAACACAGTGATAAATTGATTTTGGTTATCATTTGACAAATATTTGTTTGCCAGCATTAAAGAGGCACAGTGAATTACAAGGAGGACAAGGTGTGGCGTTTGGAAACCATTTCAAAGACCATTTGAAACAAATTTTCTTGGTCAACCAGCAAAGAGTATCCAAAGAAAAATGCCTCCCAGGCAAGATAGAAAAAGTGGCCCTCACAAGAGGTATGAACCTTTTTCAATTGAGAAAGTAAATGCCCATCCTTCAGTTCTGTTTAACTTTCATGAAGTTGGATGTTTAGAGTTTTTTCAAAAGGTTTAGGAGGTGAAAATTTACCTTCCCTTGAAACATATATGTGCTTTAATACTGCAAGGGAAACATTTTCAGCTGGTAGGCTTAGATTTCAAGTTTTCTCCTAGATCCATTTCTAGAGCTACCAAAATCCCATATGTCGGCGAAAAATGGTTTAAGCAGATCTACCTAGACTCAGATCAATAAAAACCCTTTTTGAAGCCAGAGCATCAGGATGCATGCCCATCCATATTTCCCTTTTCATATTTTTTTACCAACTATGCTCCCCTCATGAAGATAATCATGAAATATTTCACATACGAGGGAAGTTTTTCCTGGGTCTATGCCTACCATGTCTGGTTGCTCATGCACTTCACAAGAGCCCAATCGTTAAACCTCCCCTTTCTCCTCCATAGAAGTATTGAAAATATGGCTTCCATTGTTCAAAATAGACCTCCATCTCAACAGCCAGCTTGTCTTTTCCATCATTCCCTTATCAATATTGTCATTCTTTATCAACTTGAGAAGAAGGGAATCTCTTGGGACACTTTCATTGCACATCCCGATTTCGCCACTGTTTCTTCATCCCATGCATCTCCCTCACCTTCCACTCAGCATCTTTCTCCTTCTTCTAGTAAGCCAATTCCTAAGAAGCTAAAATCTCCCATGATTGAACAAGAAGAAGAGCATAGTGAGGAAGAACAACATAGTGAGGAAGAGCAACATAATGATGAAGAGCAGCATAATGAGGAAGAAGAACACAATGAGGAAAGGAAGCATAGTGATAAAGAAAAAAATAGTGAAAAGGATCCAAGTCAAAGGGATAAAAGTGAAGAAAAACATAGTGAGGGAAGGCAGCACATTGATGAAGAAGAATACCATGAAGAAGAGAAAAACAGTGAAGAGGGAAATGATGAAGAAATGAAACAGTTTGATGAGGAACACAACAGCCACAAAGAGGAGGATATTGGTAGCCCTCACAACAGAAAACATGATGAGTATGAAGCACAAAACCTTGAGGATACAGAGCCTAAAATTCTTGAAGAAAGCAGGGACAAGAGTGAAAAGGGCAGCCTTCGAAAATATATGCAAGGTGATAGTCAAAGCATTCATGAAGAAGGTCAAAATAGTGGCAAGGATGATGAGGGGAGTAGCAAGGGTAAAGAGAAAATAGAGCATGTGTTAGCTACCTCTCCTAGGCAAGGGGCCATGCTTTCTTCTCCAAAGGTGAAAAATCCCTGAACATCAAGAAAGAGAGTGCCTCAAACTAAAACTCCAAATGTTACTAGAGCCCTCTGAAGCAAATGGAAGTTTCCCAAGAAATCCATTGTTGAATTACCCAAGAGGAGGAAGACCAAGAAGGCCTCCCAAAGCAAGGGAAAAGAGAAGGAAGAAAGAAGATATGAGAAATAGAGGGACCTTGACATAATTCAGATAAACAGTGATGATAGCGACAATGAGGCCAGAATCCTAGAGTCTCTCTTGATTATTAGAGAAGAAAAAATTCATGATCTAAGGGCAGATCTAGAGAGGTCTAAAAACCTCATTCACTTTCTGCAAACACAAAACAAGCAGATGAGTGTCCACATGGAAATATATGAGACACGAGCTATCAAATACCAAAAAGAGGCCTCCAAGGCAAAAATTAATTTGGAAAAAATCATGGGCAAGTTCAATGATAGCGAACATGAAGATCAGCCAAGAAGAAAGAGGCCAAGGACCATGGGACTCGGAAGAGCCTTAGAGAAACAAAAAGAGGAAGAGGCTACCCTTTTCCAATCTTTTCCTCTCACTATTTTATTCACCCAAGAGATAGAAAACAATAGAGAAGCATGGATTGAAAGGATGAATGACCACTTGGAGAAGAATTTGGAAAATTCCAATAGAGATTTGGACCTTCAAAGAAGAATGACCAGGCATTATAAGAAGCTTAATCAGTTTGCTCGACGAAAATTGAAGGCCACACAAGAAAGGCTCAAGAAGGCTCAAAAGCAGCGCCCGACACCAAAAATGAAGAAAGAAATATCAAGGCTTCAAATTTTTGCCTCTTATTCTCAGCATGCTTCTGAAAACCCATGAGGGTCATGCTCGCCAAGATTGGGCGAAATTCAACAAGTTTTGGTTTTTTGACATTTTTGGGCTTTTTGCTAAAAATCATGGGCATCGCCATTTCTGTTTGAGACATCCTCAAAGGATAAAAATGGTATCATTGGATGCCATAATTTCAGGGGCATCTACTCAGTGATTTTTAGATAAATTGAAGATGATTTGGTCCCCCAAAATGGCAAAAAATAGTCACTTTTTCAACACTCTACCCCACATATCAGCAAAGTCTATTTTCTGGATTTTTTCACGCAGGTCAGATTTTCATAGGATTATAGTGATAATTTTGGAGAAAATAAAAAAATTTCAAAAAATAGACATCCAGAGCTTTCCAACGAGTCATCACAGGCCTCGTTGCGACATCGGGAAGACCTCCAAAAGTTGTCCACAAGACAAGGGATTTTCTGCTGATATATTTCTTAAGTATTTTTGTGTAAAATGCACTTTTCTGAAGTGGCTTTTCCTAATGTGCGTTTAGCCTTTTCTGGCCATGGTTAGTTAGGGAAAGTCAATATAATTTCCTTTTTTAGCATTTTTAGGATATTTTTATAGATATTTTTTGCCTTGGGCTTTGCAAAGCCTCAAGGACAAAATCAGATATTTTTGAGGGGCCAATGAGCTTGCAAGTTGCACTAGGAGGTTTTCCCCCATCTTGGCCTATATATTCCAAGAGACTTCACTGTAAATAAGGCTGAACTTAATGATATAGAGAAATATATGGTTATACGAGCTTTGAAGAAATACTTGTCTCATGCATTGGATAGTTTCTTGAATGTTTTTGGATGATGAAAGAGGACTGTTGTTGGATTCCTTGACTTGGTAAAATGGTATAGTGTCCCTCTTTGTTATGCTTCTTAGTTTTCATACATATTTCATGTGCTTGCTTGCTATAAGATAGTAGAGAATAAATTTGAGACATTCCCTTGGAGGCACCTTAGATTTCATGTTTATTTATAGCTTCTATGTTTTCTTCCTTCTTATTCATATCAAATAATCCTTGATTGCTCTTTGATAACTGAAGAAATTGTTTGCTTGTTTCATTTATGGTTTTATGCATGCTAAGTATGATTCATGGTATGCCCTGCTTACTCATGGCTAGTCATAGCTCCACCTCTGAAACCTTTCTTTGATTGTTTGATTGTCCTAGTTGAACCAAGGAGGTATTGTAGTGATCTTTCCCTTTGCCTAAAACTATGCAATCTTACTTCAAAGTGCCTGATATCTTGAAATACTATGTCTAGGCATTTACTCATAGTGGTTTGAGATATTTGTTTGTCTTAATTGTCTTTCCCCAAAATCTGATAGCAATTTCCTAAAGTTAAAGAGTCATATATCTCTATGTATTGCTTGAATGTTTATTTCTATACATTTATCAGTTTGTAGTTACATTCATCATGATTAATGGTTAGCCCTACCATGTTTATGTCAGCTATTGAACTATTTATGCTTAAAATCCTTTGTTCTTCACAAACTTAGTGTCCATCCCACTTCATTTTACCCAAAGATCCATTTTATCTTGATCAAATCGGCCCTTCAACATACCTTGTATCACCATCTGAAGCTTTCATGACCTTTTCCACCCCATAGCCCAGTTGATCTGACAATATTTTTATCTATCTTAGTCTTTGATCAGTTCCTCCCTCACAAACCTAAAATCAAAACCAAAAACCTACTTCATAACTAGCCTAAAATCAGAAACATAAGAAGAAAACACATAGATATCCCTTACACAAATAGAGAGAGCCCTCTCTGAGTCCAGGAAGGCTAGGTCCTTGGGCTCCAAATATTGGTTTGATGTTACCCTGTCACTTGGCTTGCCAATAATCCAAATCATGGGACCCTAACAAGATGATGTGAAAACAAAGCACACTTGATGGAGAAGGTGTACATTGCAGCTAGACATGATGGTTTATTTGGTCAAACAATGCAGTCCAACTTGGAGGATCTTTTCGACATACATTTTGTAGTCTAGATGAGGGCCAAGGCTTGGGAAGGCTCAAGTTCTATTTAAAGAAGATGAAGGCAAGGATGAGGGAAATCTGACTATTCTTGATGTAAAGATATTTTTAGATCTGGAATTGTCATGTGACATTCCACTGCTTTCTTGGGTTGTTTAGTAGAGATTGGAGGGGTTGTTTAGCACAAGGTGTTCTTGGTCAGGAATCCCACCTCTTTCCTAGAGTAGCTCTAGAAATAGTCTTGTACTCCATTCTACATTAGGCTTTAAGTGCCACATCTCTTTTCCTACTTTCTGCAGAACATCCATATTCAGAAATTACAGATTTCTAAATATCAATTTGGAAGGAGGAAGTTTTCTTCAGTACTTCAGCTGGAGAACTAGTGAGGATTTATTCCTATCACCTTGGGATTAAATATCAACTTCCCAGAGCTTCATTGCAGATCTGGCATCAGGAAAAATGTTAATGACCTCCCAACAGCAGTAATTCCTTCAGGAATTATGTTGTCTATCTTGTAGATCCAAAGGGAGGAAGGAAGTTGCTAGTATTTCAACTAGCAATCCTATGAGGGATCATTCCCTCACATTTCCATCAGTCTTACCATCAGCCTGGAGTTTATTGAAGCATTTTTTAGCAGGAAAAAGGCCTCTCTTTCCCTCACAACACAGTTTCTAGAGGCAGTTGTGTTGCAGTAGCTGCAATCATCATTGAAGGATTGAGAAGCTAGATCTAGAGATTCTAGCTCATATACCTGAAGAAGGGACCAACCCTTCAACCATAGATCTGATCTGATATCATATTTTAGCCATCTATTTATCAGATCTAGATTCATATCTGTATTTCCCAACAGATCAAGGATCAAATCCTAGGGAGGTGATTTTCCAAAGTTGCAGAAATAGAAAATCCCTTCTGGGTTATCTTGGGAATCCATCACATTGGCCATATCTTGAATCTTGGCATCATCTGAGCTTCAGTTTTAAGTAGATTTGCATTTTCATATTCAGCCTGCAACTATATGTTCATATTCTGCTGAAGGGACAACACAGTATTTTCTTCAGTTCCTCTCCAGTTACATTGTACCTATTGTAGCTTGTTTTCTGGGTGCTTCTAGACCACCTCTTTGGCTAGGTCTGCTCATATTTTGTACATGGTGTAACTGATTCTTCTCCAATCTAATAAAATGGCTCATCTTCTCTTTAAATTCTAATGTTGTCTTAATATTTACTATTTATCTTGTTGCATTTCTTATATTGTGTTAAGTATTACTGCATTCTCCCTTTTGGGGATATTACAGTGGTATCAGAGCATGATCTTTGGCTCAACTTGTGGACACTTCATCTTTTGCATCTAAAGAAGAAGCAGATAGATGAGATCTATCATGGAGGAAGAAGATTCTGCCACTCATTTCTGTAGATCTATGTAAAATATCTCCAAGGAGGTCTATCAAATGAAAGAGTAAATGCAGAAAGAAGATCCAAGAAGAAGATGTGATGAGGAAGGTCAAAGCACTTCCTATCAGCAAAGAAGAAAACCAGAGAATCGTAGATCTCCTCATAGATCCACTATGCCCACTTTCTTTGAAGAAGATGAAGGGTGTAGAAATGAATGAAGGAATGAACCTGAGACTCATGAGACTCTCAGTCTATATCTTGAAGAGTACAAAACATAGTCTAGAGCATTCAAGGAGAAACTAACTCTCTAACAATTCTTCAAAATTAAAGAAGAAAGAGGATCCTATAGAAGTAATGGTAGGAAGAGGCACAATAGATTTTATTTGCCTACATTTGATGGATCTTCCTCAAGCACTGTTAAGGCTTGGAGGAGAGAGTTAGCTGAATTTTTCAAACTACATCCTGTAGCTGAAGAAGAGGTTGTTCAAATTGCAGCACTTCATCACTTGGATGAGGCCAATGATTTGTGGTTTGGACACATGGGGCATGAAAATGTGACTAGTTATTCAAATTTCTTTCACAAGTCGAGGAAGAATTTTGATATGGAGAAGACAGAGATGTGCTACAAAGATACATTTCCTAAGGAGGGGGCTATCAATCTTGTCACTCTAGACAAGAGGTCACTACATTCGCCACCAGCGACAGAAGTACTTACATCTGGAGAAGAGACACTTGCACCTTTGCAAGATGGTCTTGAGCTCTTCAATTATATAGTCCCATGCATGATTCAGGAGATGCATGAGGAAGAGGAGGAAGATTCCAGCATTGGTACATTAGAAGAGCAGCCATCACTCTTACCAGAAGTTGGAGGCACTATTATCCCAGTTGGAGGAACTCTTGTGATCTATCAAGAGGTTCCCACATATCATTTGATCCAAGGTAAGCATACACATTCATCACCTCTTGTTTCAGTAGATCTTATTGAAACTTATGGGGACATGCCACCAAGGCCAATGCATGACCAAGGGTTAGAACATAATGTTGATTTGAAGCAGCATATTATCACAGCACATAGGACCCTTGATTTAATCAAGGAGGAGATGAAAAGCTATCCCAAATTGTCATGGATGGACTACATTCAGCCTCTTGAGTTAAAGTGCATAGTTTCAGAAAAGGGGATGAGCATAATCCTTTGTAAAATGACTGGTTATGAGATCAGTATTGTACCTTTATTTGAGACATTTTATGCATCACTTTGCAGATCTACAACATTGTCACTTAGAAGAAGTGATAATGATGAGGCCCCATTATTCTTGGAGCATTATGAAGGTAGCTTCACTCATGAAGCAATGGAGGAAAATATGATGAACAGTAGACATCTAGATATGAGAAACCTTTTCTCCTTTCTTGATGACACTTTCTCAATGAGCATCTCACAAATCAAAGAGAAACTTCTACCTATAGTAGATCCAGAACCCCATTGGTTTTGGAAGGCCGTGGATGAGAAGAAGGTCTCATTAAGAGATCTCATTGGAGGTGCACTTCAACATTTCATGGAGTGCAAGGTTCTTCATCATTTTGGGGAAGATGGTATTCCACAAAGGGAGGATACCATGGTTATGAAACACCTCACTCATCTTCCATATTGGGATGAGTGGATGAGGAAGCTAAGCAAGGGGTTGCATGATGACAAATTTATATGGGCCAGCAAACTTGGTTACATTGGTTGCCCTTGGGAGGTTCCTGTCACTACCCAAAGGCTCCTATTTCTTTGATCCATGCCTTGAGGAACACTTATGAAATAGAGAAAGAGGCATGGTGGCACTGGTTGCTCTTGGGTGAGTATGGTTACCACCCAATACCTCATATTTTTCTGATTCATGCCTTATGTATCAATGATAAAATGCAACAAAAGAAGGCATGTTCATTTTGGTTTCGCTTGAGAAATATTGGCCACCATATGACATCTCCTATGTCTATGTGTTTTGTCTTGGGTAAATCTTGGCATAATTCTCTCATGATGTGAATTAATGATGTTTCTTTGTATTGGGCTGATGTGACATTCCATATGTCCATTATTATATCTTTGCTTCATGATGCACATGAGGAGGAGAGGAAGCAACAAGATCTCTTGTTGCTTTGGTTGCTTTTGGGGGAGTTTAGCTTGTCCATCTTACATGGAGGAGATGGAGGATGGCAGAAAAGGGCCTTACTCCATTGGTTACTCTTAGGAGAATATGGTTTGACATATTTGTCTACCCATATAGCTCCCTTCCTTCTTCTTTTGCATAACTTTGGAATGATGCTTGGATCCAACTTCTAGCCATCAGTAAAAATTTGTTATATCTAATGATGGCTAAATAAGTCTTGAGATTTCCAAAATCAAACTCTTAAGAAAATTTGTGAGTTTTTGAAATCTCGCTGAGTTCATTATCCTTCAAGAAATCCACTCACTAAAAATCTTCACTCAAAACCCACCAAGTCATGCTGTTGATTCAGAAAGAAACTAATTTCAGGTTATTTTCACCATTTACCCCTTCATGATTTTACCCCCATTGTTTGCTCCTACTTCAATAGTCCTTTTCCCTTCTAAAAATCCCATTTCCCCTCCATTTATCCTTCATTTCCTCTAAAAACCTTGAAACCTTGTAAAAAACTCTCTTACATGGTTTAAAAATCCCCTCTTTTACCCTATCGGAACCTTAAAAAAGGCTCAAAACCTCTGTTTTTAGGCCTATTTTGACCCTTTGTAACATAAGGCCTTTAGCCCCTTTTGGTTTAAACCTTACCCCCTTCTATTATCTACCCCCACTGGACCATACCCCCACCTTTGCTCTTAACCCCTTTCTCTATCCTCATTCCGCTCCATTGATTTTTCCCTGAGCAATCCCAACCATTGATATTTCTCGATCCGATGGCTATCAATACCACCACCCACTTAACCATCGCGATCTAAATTCCACTTGACCCCTGTCTCCCACCTTTTCTCTGACCGGTCATCTTCTTTGGTCGAGATAAACCCACACCATTGATCTAGCTCCCCCAGATCCAATGGCTTCCAATCAAAGGCACACACATTTTTCTGAAAGGGTTTAACGCCCCATTTCTACTCGAAATGGGTGTTTTTCCCTTGGACAGGTGTCACATCCCAAGTGGTATTGCGTCCATTTGGGTTAAAACCGCTTACCACCTATAAGCCACGCAATACCACTTGGTTTCACATAAAAACACCTTCTTCCATTTCACGCCCATATTCAAAATATCAATTTTTCTCCTGATTCTGCCCATGGAACCCCTTCCCTGCGCATCTCCCTTTATATGTACATCACTCTGACACCACCCGAACCTCTAAAATGCAGTTTTAAACCAAGAATGCAAGATTTAAATTAATTTTTTTGTTTGTTGTGGCAGGTTTTATGGAGGCCGAAGCTAAAAGGCCATCCCACAGTCAAATAAGTGGCAAGGTCTCTGGATGCCGACCCTCGAGGCCAGATAAGAAGGAAAAAGGGATCGAGGGTTTGATTTTGAGGTTCAAATCAGTGATTCGAGACCATTGATTCAATCAGAGAAACCCTCCAATATATAAGAAACCCTACATACAAAAAGACAAAGAAGATCAACGAAGAAATGAAGAACAAAGGATTAAAGGCTTAAATCACATATTAAAGATAGTGAATAAAGTTTAAAGAGAGATGATTAAAAAATAAAACAATCAATTAAAGAAAAAAAATACTAAAGGCAGTAAGACAGATTATGAAGGCCAAATGCAGATCAAGGCCTAAAAGCAGAATTTAATAGTTAAAACAAGGGCAAATTATCCCAAAGCATGCTTCGAATGATGAATCAATGAAGCATTTACTTCATAAAAGGGCCAACTGCCACCTACAAAGCCTATTTTCCCTAACAACATACAAAGTTATTTCAGTCAGAGATATTTCCAAAAGAAGCAGCTCAAAAGTTATTACAAATTTATCACAAAAGACTAAAAGTCAAATATTACAACTAAGTAGCTTAGAAATTAAAACATCATTCATTATAAAGAGTAACCCATTTCAGATATTTTTTCCTTGGGCCTTGCATGGTTTCAAAGGTCAAAAATCATTAACTTAGTCATAAATGAACATATTAACCCTAGTTTTCATTTCACCTCCTCATTCGCTTATAAATATAGCATGAGGACTTCATTAGAAAGGTTTCTTGGTTGATTATAGAAGGTTGTTACTGTTAGTTGTTTAGAGTGTTGCTTAGCTAGTTGAGGAGTATTAAGATGGATAGAGAAAGCTTTGAGCTGTAAAGATCCATGGTGTTGGAGTATGTAACTGGTTTGAACATCAATAAAACAGGCTGATTCACAGGATCCTGGTCTATGTTAATGGTGATGTTTTTCCTCTCTGTTCCTGTTTTCCCCTTATGTTTTCATTCTGTCAATTTTATCTAATAAAGAACAGAAAAATTAGATTAGGATTTACTGTCAAAGGTACCCTATTTCTCTCTGCAAAGCTTTATCTTTATGTTTTCTTCTGCAAGATATGATTTAAGGATTCTTCATTTCCCTTCAGTTTTATCGAGCTTGTTGTTTTTAAGAATGATTCAATAGAGTATAACCAGGGAAGTGTTGGTAAGCCCATATCCTTCTGAGTAAAACTTGAGATATTATTCTTGAAATATCTTTTCAAAATATGCTAAGTAGAGTTAAACCAGGGAAGTCTATGGTTTTCCCTATCCTCTAGTTTGTCTTTAAAGGTTGTTTTTAAATATCCCTAGAGAGTTGGTCAAAAGAAGATTAGATTATTTTTGTTTGATTTTAGGCTGCTCTTATTGTTATCTTGTTTGTTTTCTTTATCTGAAATTAGTCTTAGGATTACTGGATTGTTGTCTTAAAAGTCAGCTTTAATAAAATTCTGTCTAAAGAATTCTATGGTTTTCCCTGTCCTTTGTCTTACTTTAAACAGTTACTTTGAAAGGCTTTTCTTGTTTAAGTAGAGCTAGAATATTCTTGACTGACTATAGCTTTACTACCTTCACAACACCTTAATGTTTCATATCACAATTTAATCTAAAGATCCATTTAATCTAGATAAATTTCCCTATGAAAACCCTTGAATAGTTTTTTAAAAATTAAATCCTTTTATGAATCCATAGCCTAATGGATAAATGTTGTGTTATAGTCTATCCTTCCAGCTGAAAATTTCCCTCGATCTTCTCCAACCTTTAATCCTTCAAGTACCTTTTCAACCAACCAAAACCAAACAAAGTTCCCAAAGCTTCATAACTAGCCTAATATCTTAAACAAAGCATTAAGATATATCTTTCAAAAACACTTATATAGAGATATCCCTCTCTGAATCCAGGAAGGCTAGATCCTAGGATTCCAAAGTGGTTTTGATGTGGCCCCTGTAGTGTTTCTTCTTTTCAATCTTGCAAATCGGAGGGAGCCAAAAAAGTGGCGACCATACTGGGGAATTGAGTAATAAACTTTCAGATTCTCTCAAAACTCAAAAAACCTCATTAATTTAAAAATGAATCAAGTGTCAGCCAATATTGGTTATCAATTAAGGGAGAGACAACCCCTCACATTAGAAGACATGCAGAAAGGGGTAGTAAGTGTAGAAGCTAACCTTAACGCCAGATAGGCTAGATTGAAAGCAGAAAAGAAGGTTACCTACAAATATGAAGCAGGACCTTCCACATTATTAGCTGTTATAGCATCATTTCTCACCTTGACATGATTCATGATTGCTTTATGGATTTATGGGCACCCATTCCTACAGACTTGGACAAATTCACTTAAAAACAGTGTAAAATCCTCCATACGCGACTATGCCCATGTTTTTCCGCGTGTATACGCGAGTACAGCTAGAATTTTCCGCGTATGCCATTAAAATGATTAAAAATATATATAAAAATCCCTAATTTCGCGCTGGGTTGATGGTTACTCAGGTAGTTCAACCACCCCAGCCCGTGGCCAACTGTTTCCAACTGCTGAAACTACTTGGAGGGACTATAAAAAGCCCTCATGTGTATGGCCTAAGGGGGAGAGAGAATTATTATTATTATACTCTGTTGGTATTCCCTATCCAAGTCTGATTCCCCGTGCCTCCTGCACTTTCCCAGTTCATTATAGGAAACCCTTGTTTCCTTGAGATATACATCCATTTATATGTTATCTCGTATGCACCAGTTTGGAAGGAGTCTTAGCGAGGCAAGGGCTGGACGGATCCGGACGATGGTCTGCGAAGGCCTTGGAAGGATCAGGTGATCTCTCCACTTGATTACTTTTGTACGTGCTATTTATAATACAGAAGTATCATGTTGTTCCCGAAATAAACGTGTTAGTGTATGATTTTATGTATGAGAATATTTGTTATACAAGCATTCATTATGATTTATTTAATGTTTTATATGAATCTCACTGACATTTAGAATAGATATATGCTGTACAACTTGTCCTTTGTGCTGGTTTCTTCTTGTATTTCAGGTTAAGGAGGAAGGACGGTTGCAGGGAGTTTGGACTCCACGTGGATCTACTTCAAACGTAGGACCCACGGGTAAATCTCTCATCCTACTCTATTTGGTTTTTCTGAACGTGCATGATTGTGTGAGTCTCTGTTAAGTAGTACGCCCCTGCTCTGTGGAGGTTGTATCCCAACCAACCTCTAGGGTGTTAATTCCCCGAAACATTAGCCCCCCTATGAAATTCTTGAAAAGCAAGCTGGGGGCTATGTCATTTTGGAGACCTTCAAGGAATGCATCTCCCTTGAAGACACATCATCTTTGAGGTCTCTCTGTGCTTTGCCTTATACAAATCCCCTCTGCTGATTTACTATCTCAAAGCCTTCATTTACCCCTTGTACCCCTGCAAAATGTCCCTTTTTCCCCCTTTTTCCCCTCCTTCTGTCAAAGTGCCTTTGTTCCCCTCATTTTTCCCCTATTAACCCTCTAAGCCCCTCCAAAATCCCCTTTGATTCTTACCCTTACCCTCTGTTTTCCCAAATTCCCCCTCCATCTCCCTATCGTTACCCTCCTTAGGACTCAAAATACATTGAAAATGGGTTAAAACCCACTTCCGACCTTATAATAGGCCTCAGCCCCTTCTCCTCCAGCCCCGCGCCTGTTTCACTGAATGTAACCCGGCGCCGTGACCAAAGCGCTTACCCCTGCGGAGGTTCTCTCTATCTGAAGGTTCAAACCATGGTACCCCCCGAATTTGACTCCTCGGGATGTGTGAAGGTTTAATCTAACGGCTGTCATTCACCGCGGGGGTTGCCCCAATAGCCTCGTGTCCGTACACCTTGGTCCCCCGCAGTTCATCTCCACCGTCCGTTTAAAGAGCCAGATGTAAAAGTCCCTATATTAATAGTGTAGTCCCTTATTATGTTAGTGTAGCCCCACTTATTATTATTGTTGTACTCTTGTAACCCCCATATTGTTATTATTGTGCCCTTAAATTATTATTGTTAGGTCGGTTAGGATTACATTGTGGCCCACTAGGATTACATTATAGCCCCATGGACTCCTATATATAGAAAGGAGGTTTTGTAAATTGTATCATCCAAGAATTTTTCATTTATGTAATGTATTGGAGGTTTCCCCCTCGAAGTGGCTTATTTATAAGGCGTTTATATCTTCTCTCTTCTATTTTTGGAGCTGGTTACACAACATTTGGTATCAGAGCTTTGGATTCTAGGGTTTCGCTGCTCCAAACAGGTCATCGTGGCATTTTCGCTATAACGTCTTTTCTACGAAGTTTCAGAAGCTAAAATTTTTAGGATGCGAAGCTGAAATCATAAGGAAGATTGTCTAAAAATTTCAGAGCTTGGTTCACAATATTTTCGGAGATATCATCTGTGGAAGTTAGGTCTTTTTTCAAGCTCCTAAACAGGTCATCGTGGAATTTTCACTATACATTTTTCTCTACGAAGGTTCAGAATCGGAAATTCGTATGGTGTGAAGCTGAAATCCTAAGGAAATTCGTCAAAAAATTTCAGAGCTTGGTTCGCAATATTTTTGGAGATATGATCTGTGGAAGGTAGTGCTTATTCAGGCTCCTGAATTTCATCTCAAAGAGGTGATCGTGGGAAAAGTTCAATAACTCTCTCTCTAGGCAATGGATTTGAGTTCCGTAAAAAGTGGTTGCAAGTACAGAAACTGTAGTTTCTTGGCTATTAATTTCAGAGACAGAAGATGAAACAGTGACACGTGGAAAGTCGTACAAATTCGCTGTACTGAACCAGTCCATAATTAGGGCATTGTGAGAGATTGGACACAACTTTGTCTTGGAGAATACAAATTAGGTCAGACCTGTGGCATTCAAAAGAGAATTCAGAGGGCTACTTCAGTGCTGAATTTCAGATATTGAAGATTTGCAATCACAAATATAATCCAATTCCAATATCGAGCTCCTCAAAAGCAAGTAAAAGGTGTGTATTGTTTTTCCCGAATTGCATAAATCTTGTTTGAAAAATCAGTTTGAAGTGATTCCAAGGGCCTATTGAGCATATATTTCAGTATTTCATTTCGAAATGCCTCCTAAAAAGAATTCAACACCCATTAAGCCCTCAGAAATATATACTATGATGCATGAATTGGAAGAATTGCAGTATGAGATATCAAAATTATGGTACCAAGTGCAACAAATTTCGATCTTACGAAGAGAAACCGAAGCTGACATATATGGTTTAAAAGAAGAAATGGAGGCTAAGTTGGATGGTTTGAAGGATAAAATAATAGCTAATATGAATGATAAATTAGTGGAAGATGACATCGAGCATC
Organism: Pinus albicaulis; assembly: GCA_034641835.2. NCBI lineage: Eukaryota > Viridiplantae > Streptophyta > Pinopsida > Pinales > Pinaceae > Pinus > Pinus albicaulis. The sequence goes on from CM076574.1 coordinate 1,384,465,648, forward strand.
AACAACAAGTTCTCCAACTCTTAAAGGATAACCTAACTTTGGTGCAGAATCTAATGAAACAACAGGAATATCAACATCACATCGAAAGAAGTTCTGAAGCAGTAAAAAAAAAAGAACTCGACAAGTACGATCAATTTCAGAGTATCTCAGCAAGTGGAAGAACTTTCCTGTAGAATATTCCACATAGGAGGATGAGAATTTTATACAGAAGCATCAAGAAATAATCAAGCGTTGAGGACAACACTTGTTTGAAGGAGAGGGGCATGTTCAGTCCCTATATTAATAGTGTAGTCCCTTATTATGTTAGTGTAAAATTTCACTTATTATTATTTTGTACTTTGTAAGCTACCATATTGTTATTATTGTGCCCCTTAAATTATTATTGTTAGGTCGGCTAGGATTATATCAGGGCCCACTACTACATTATGGCTCTATGGACTCCTATATATAGAAATGAGGTTTTGTAAATTGTATCATCCAAGAATTTTTCATTTATGTAATGTATTGGAGGTTTCCCCCTCGAAGTGGCTTATTTCTAAGGCGTTGATATCTTTTCTCTTCTATTTTTGGAGCTGGTTACACAACACGGTCCACAATCGAATCATGTCGGGCGCGACCTCGACCGTCGATCTGTACAGATCTGACGGTGCGGAGTCCGCCCGCCGTAGTGGTCCCCGCCCGTTTTCACAGTTCAAAAACCCACGTTGTTTTCATCGCACCGCCTTTGGGCGGCTGGCGTTTTTTCTCCATCGGCCATCGATTCCACTCAGTGCTCGACACCTGTCCTCCTGTATGATTTCAAAACCATTGTCCCCGCCCGTTAACTCCATCCATCGCGCGTTATTTTCCGGACACGGATGCCCAGCGAAATTGCCGTAGACCGTCCGATCTGGAGTGGGCCATCCGACGGCTATTGCTCATCGAAGGTGCACGATTTTTAATGTAGTTTCACGCGCAATAATCCACGTTATGGCCCGTCGTTCGTCTTCCTCCGTCGTTGATCTCCGCCACGATCGACGGTCCAGATTCGTCCGCCCGCTGTTGACTATTCCACTGTCTCTCGGTCCCACCACGTCATCTCCACATGTTCCCTCCGTACCTTCACCCATTCCATTACGTATAAGCGGTTCATTTTCGTGATTTTTAATGTTTTTCATTCATTTTTTCGCTCTGCAGACTGCCACCCTCCACCAGAGCGATTCTCCATTGTTCTCCCGCATTCCTTCTGCCATGTTGCCAATTGCACGGCCTTTTTCCTACATCCCCACTGCATCCATTGTCTTTCCATGTTGTTTTCCTCACAGTTTTCGTGTTTTGCAGGGTTGTAAGTGATAAAAGACTGCCATAATGTGCAGCCTCTACATAGTGATAGAGAAATCAAAGAAGATCATTTGCAGAGGTAGAATTGATGAAAAATGACCCGGGAAGGTGAAGACAGGGTGTTCATTAAAGAGAACAGGATTTAAACTCTGTAGAAAACCTTCCAGCACCATTACAAGCCCGAGCCAACCTGTCAGAGGCAAAGATGAAACGACAGAGTGTTCCAGTACAAAGCAAATGAGATTAAGGCACGCTAATGAAGATCTTGGGCCTTGAATCAGTAGTCTAAGAGGCAAAGCACCAGTTTGAAGACCCTGAGGATCGACCAAAAGGTCCTGAGCATGAGTAAAAGGTAACATCAGGGTTTGTTCATCAGCATAATTTTTTTCCTCATCAAGGACAGGGCACCCATACAGCTTTTATTATGCACCGTATCCGTGAAGGAATTTCCACCCTAGCAACAGTTCGAAGACATCAGAGCATTTATGTAGCAGACTTCTCAGCAGTTCATTTGCCCTTTTTTTTTTCATCACAGGTACAACAGAATGCCACAGCTTAAAAATGTAAAAATCATATCCAGAGAAGATCAATGTTCCATAAAAGGGATGACAAAGATTAAATACTCAACATTCAAGCAGAATGGGCTTTAGCCCCCTTTCTTTTCAAAATCCCCCATGTATGTTTTCTCCACCAGTTTACCTATTTTGCAGGGTTTTCAACAGGGAATGACTGCCATGATGTGCAATCTCTATCACATTGACAGAGGGATCGAAGAAAACCATGTGCAGAGGTTGTATTTAGAACCTGATGTTACAGGAAACGTCTGGAGGGGTGTTTGCGCCATAAATTCATCAAAGGATAGAGTTTAAATTCTACAAACCTTCTCTGGCACCATTAAAGCTCGAAATGCACAGGCAGAGACAATACAGGAATAAAAAAGAGCTCAAGGCAAGAAATATAAGACTTTTGAGCTTCTGCAGGGATTTTTAGAAGGCAAAAGTACAAATTTGAAGACCCCGTGGATCACTCAGATGGTCCAATGCACAGAGATATTATATTATTAGGGTTTTCGTGTCAGCATAGCGTTCTTCCATGAAAGGAAATGGTACACATCATTTTTTCAGTCTAAATTGTGCCTCAAATAAAGATTTATTCCCTTTTAGCAGTCCTATACCATCAAGAAGCATTTTTTACACGGTATGGTCGACCCTAGCATCATTATTTCACCATTTTTGTTCGGTCACAAAGAATGGCAGTAGTACTGTAGCCAGAGTGCCAGAGGTAAATGCACAAATTTAAAGCAGTATGGGTTGCAGCTTCCCTCCTCGGCGGAGATTCAATTCTTCATTTAATTCTTCACCTACCATCCTCTACTCTATTTTCCCCTATAAGAATCCAGAAGAACATATTGCAAAGGGTTGTTCAGTTGTTCAGCTGTTGTTGTTAGAGGGATTCAGTTTGACTGTTAGAACAGTCTTGGGAGGGAGTTACAGAGTAGTTAGTATGTAATAGGCTGGGAGGAGAAAGTCTTGATCATATTTAGCCATTGGGCTTATTGTACATGATTGGTTTTGCATCAATTAATCAAAGCACATTTCACAGGATCCTGGTCTATTACTATTGGTGATGTTTTTCCTAACTTTGTTTATTACATTTTCATACTGTTTCATGTTCTTCTGGTAGGAAACAGAAGTATAACATAGGATTCACCCTTATTAGGTGCCCTATGTTTCCTACTCTCCCTACCTTTAATGTTTTCTACTTCATGTGCTATCTGAGAATTGTTTTCAATTGATTTAACCAGTGTAGTGGATGATATTGCCTACTCCCTGATGTATGAATTAAATGAATCAGTTCTCAGATGTTCTTGTTGTGCTTAAGCTTGAAGATTTGGCACCACTGGGGATTAGAGTTAGCCCTATCCACTAGCATCCTTGTGCAACCAGCTGACCTTCCTAAGATCCCTTTGTTAATCTTATCTCTGTTTTCCCTTGGAGTTGCTAAAGCAGACCTGGAGTTAAATGACCTCTGGTCCGATCTATAAGCATCCCCTTTGTCCCTCTTTGAGAGCTTCCTTTGAGTATGTCCAAGCAGGTCTGGAGTTAAATGACCTCTGACCTAGTCTATAGACAGAAATTGGGCTGCTTTCCTTCTTTCACCTTCTCTCCTTAATATTCCATTCCATCATCTATCTAAAAGATCCTTTAGCATAGATGACTTGCCCTCTGAAAGACTTGGCTAGTTGTTGGAAGTAATTCTCCTTTCATGACTCCATAGCCCAATGGATGGCACTGTCTTGACCTATCCCCTTTGCTGAAACTTCCTGCTGCTTCGTTCCTTTTCTCCTATTACCTTCTCAGTTTATGATCCCATAACCAACCCAGCAACCAACCAACCAAATCATTTAAAACCTCATTTGTGCTTCATAACTAGCCTAACATCTCATCTTGAGCTTCAAAGATATATCATTCTTTGCTCTATTTGGAGAGATCCCTCTCCGGGTCCAAGAGGGCTAGATCCTAGGGCCCCTAAGTGGTTCTGATGTTGTCTCATATTTTGGTATTGCCAAATCTGCAAAAACATGGGAACCCCAACATAATGGTGACTCCACTGGGGAATAGACCATTCAGCCTTGATTTGGTAAACCACTGAGGTGGAAAGTAAAGCTGTAAATCATCCACCTGGCAACTCCACAATTCCTAAAATGAAAAAACGACTCCACTGGTGATCAACAGGCCACTGATTATCTGTGTTATGACATAATACTCCACTGGGAGACTAGTCGCATTACAACATCAATCCCACCAGTGGAAGACTCCGAGTTTAGTCCCCTTGAAGAGTTTCATTGCGGAATATCAAATATACTAGCTAAACTCCAAAGCAAGGACCTTCGAGAGGTTTTTTGTTCCAGCTCAAGATTCAATGATCAACCTGAGCTGAAGAATGTTTTTTTAGAAGTGTTGGTGGAGAGATATGAAGCTGAGATTGAACTTTTGAACTCACAAGAGATAACATATGAGTTCAGAGACCTGAGGGAATTTTTGGAAAGTCTTCCGCCCCCTAAAAATGAAGAAATTCCACTGCCTACTGAAATACAAGAAGAAGATGATTGGGATTTCAAGATCCACATTGAAGATGCAGTGGAAGACACAGCAATCAAAGCTGCCCAGGACGTAGACAACCTACCAGTCAGGGCAGGCCAGAAGGAAGAAAATGTACATCATCTATTCATTGATCCTATGGCAGAATACATGGAGGTCTTGATTGGCTTGAATACTCTAGCAATGATCCTTCACCAGGGCCAGATTCATCAGGAATGGTCACTACTGACAGTGACCTCAGTTTTGAAGAACCACATGCAGAGCACCCTGTGGTTATCTCTGACAGGCAGTCAGTGCTCATATCATTTTTTGTTACTGCTTGACTGGCTGCATTGGCATTATCATATCACGTAGAACATCAGAGAGTTCCAAGTAGAGTAGGGTAGGTAGGAAAAGCTCAATAAAGCTCAGTTTGTGAGCATATAGTTAGTTGTTTCAATTTCCGTCTTAGAATGTAGAGAAGAAACCTGCTAGACAATCTAATCCTAGCAAGTAGTAGTGTAGGTAGAGAAACATATGAGACCAACAGTCTAATCTGGTCTCATGGAGTAATAAGGGTAGATCTAGAATAGGTTTATTTTTTGTCTGTAAAATAAAATGATGTAAAGGGTCTGCTAGCTCAAGTGCACCCTAGAAGAAGAAAATTGTTAGCATTGTAGTGAGGGTAGATAGACTGGTTGGGAAAATGTTTCTGTTGATGTAACATATTCATATTGTGGCAGCTAATAAAAGAAAGGGATGAGCCCAGCAGCAGGCAACTGGCCTACTCCAAAGATCATTTCTGGTTTCTTGCCTCCTTCAAGAAGAAGCCATCCCCATGTGGAGCCACTGTTAGCCCCCCTATGAAATTCTTGACAAGAAAGCTGGGGGCTATGTCATTTTGGAGACCTTCAAGGAATGCATCTCCCTTGAAGACACATCATCCTTGAGGTCTCTCTGTGCTTTGCCTTATACAAATCCCTTCTGCTGATTTCCTATCTCAGAGTCTTCATTTACCCCTTGTACCCCTGAAAAATGTCCCTTTTTCCCCCATTTTCCCCTCCTTCTGTCAAAGTTCCTTTGTTCCCCTCATTTTTCCCCTATTAACCCTCTAAGCCCCTCCAAAATCCCCTTTGATTCTTACCCTTACCCTCTGTTTTCCCAAATTCCCCCTCCATCTCCCTATCGTTACCCTCCTTAGGACTCAAAATACACTGAAAATGGGTTAAAACCCACTTCCGACCTTATAATAGGCCTCAGCCCCTTCTCCTCCAGCCTCACGCCTGTTTCACTCCATGTAACTCGACGTTATGACCAAAGCACTTACCCCTGTGGAGGTTTTCTCTATCCGAAGGGTCAAACCATGGTACCCCCCACAGTTGACTTCTTGGGATGTGCAAAGGTTTAATCTAACGGCTGTCATTCACCACGGGGGTCGCCCCAACAGCCTCGTGTCCATACACCTTGGTCCCCCATAGTTCATCGCCACTGTCTGTTTAAAGAGCTAGATCTAATGGTCCGCAATCGAATCATGTCGGGCGCGACCTCGACCGTCGATCTGTACAGATATGACAGTGCGGAGTCCACCCGCCATAGTGGTCCCCGCCCGCTTTCACTGTTCAAAAACCCACACTATTTTCATCGCACCGCCTTTGGGCAGCTGGCGGTTTTTCTCCATCGGCCAACGATTCCACTCAACGCTCGACACCTGTCCTCTTGTATGATTTCAAAACTGTTGTCCCCGCCCGTTAACTCCATCCATCGCGCGTTATTGTTCGGACACGGATGCCCAGCAAAATTGCCGTAGACCGTCCGATATGGAGTGGGCCATCCGACAGCTATTGCTCGTCGAAGGTGCACGATGTTGAATGTAGTTGCACGCGTGATAATCCACATTATGGTCCGTCGTTCGTTCCTTCGCCGTTGATCTCCGCCACGATCGATGGTCCAGATTCGTCCGCCCGATGTTGACTATTCCACTGTCTCCCGGTCCTACCACGTCATCTCCACGTGTACCCTCCATACAATCTTCCCGTCCATTCATATTTATTCGTCCAAAAGGGCCATTTACAATTTTTTTCGTTGAAATTTCATTTTCTCCGTCTGTGACTGCATTCCGCCACCTTTCTCCATGCCATGAATGTTTCCACCGTGTTCCTGCACAATTCCGTCGTCTCTTCGTTCTGCATGGTTGTTCCCATTGTCTCCATCGTGTCCTCCACCCCCATGTATGTTTTCTCAACTAGTTTACCTATTTTGTAGGGTTTTCAACAGGGAATGACCGCCATGATGCACAATCTCTGTCACAGTGATAGAGGGATCGAAGAAAACCATGTGCAGAGGCTGTATTTAGAGCTTGATGTTACAGGAAACGTCTAGAGGGGTGTTTTCACCATAAATTCATCGAAGGACAGAGTTTAAATTCTACAAACCCTCTATGGTGCCATTAAAGCTCGAAATGCACAGGCAGAGACATTACAGGAATAGCAGAGAGCTCGAGGCAAGAAATAGAAGACTTTTGAGCTTCTGCAGGGATTTTTAGAAGGCAAAAGTAAAAATTTGAAGACCCCGTGGATTGCTCAGATGGTCCAATGCACAAAGATATTATATTATTAGGGTTTTCATGTCAGCAGAGCGTTCTTCCATGAAAGGACACGGTACACATCATTTTTCAGTCTACATTGTGCCTCAAATAAAGATTTACGCGCTTTCAGCAGTCCTATACCATCAAGAAGATTTTTTTACACAGTATGGTTGATCCTAGCATCATTATTTCACCATTTTTGTTCGGTCACAGAGAATGGCAGTAGTACTGTAGCCAGAGTGCCAGAGGTAAATGCACAGATTTAAAGCAGTATGGGTTGCAGCTTCCCTCCTCGGCGGAGCTTCAATTCTTCATTTAATTCTTCACCTACCATCTTCTGCTTTTTTTCCCCCTATAATAATCCAGAATAACATATTGCAAAGGGTTGTTCAGTTGTTCGGCTGTTGCTGTTAGAGGGATTCATTTTGACTGTTAGAACAGTCTTAGGAGGGAGTTACAGAGTAGTTTGTATGTAATAGGCTGGGAGGAGAAATTCTTGATCATATTTAGCCATTGGGCTTATTGTACATGACTGGTTTTGCATCAATTAATCAAAGCACATTTCACAGGATCCTGGTCTATTACTATTGGTGATGTTTTTCCTAACTTTGTTTATTACATTTTCATACTATTTCATGTTCTTCTGGTAGGCAACAGAAGTATAACATAGGATTCACCCTTGTTAGGTGCCCTATATTTCCTGCTCTCCCTACCTTTAATGTTTCCTGCTTCATGTGCTATCTGAGAATTTTTTTCAGTTGATTTAACCAGTGTAGTGGATGATATTTCCTACTCCCTGATGTATGAATTAAATGAATCAGTTCTCAGATGTTCTTGTTGGGTTTAAGCTTGAATATTTGGCACCACTGGGGATTAGAGTTAGCCCTATCCACTAGCATCCTTGTGCAACCAGCTAACCTTCCTAAGATCCCTTTGTTAATCTTATCTTTGTTTTCCCTTGGAGTTGCTAAAGCAGACCTGGAGTTAAATGACGTCTGGTCCGATCTATAAGCATCCCCTTTGTCCCTCTTTGAGAGCTACCTTTGAGTATGTCCAAGCAGGTCTGGAGTTAAATGACCTCTGACCTGGTCTATAGACAGAAATTGGGTTTCTTTCCTTCTTTCACCTTCTCTCCTTAATATTCCATTCCATCATCTATCTAAAAGATCCTTTAGCATAGATGACTTGCCCTCTGAAAGCCTTGGCTAGTTGTTGGAAGTAATTCTCCTTTCATGACTCCATAGCCCAATGGATGGCACTGTCTTGACCTATCCCCTTTGCTGAAACTTCATGCTGCTTCGTTCCTTTTCTGCTATTACCTTCTCAGTTTATGATCCCATAACCAACCCAGCAACCAACCAACCAAATCATTTAAAACCTCCTTTGTGCTTCATAACTAGCCTAACATCTCATCTTGAGCTTCAAAGATATATCATTCTTTGCTCTATTTGGAGAGATCCCTCTCCGGGTCCAGGAGGGCTAGATCCTAGGGCCCCTAAGTGGTTATGATGTTGTCTCATCTTTTGGTATTTCCAAATCTGCCAAAACATGGGAACCCCAACACACATATGATTCAAAACTTGATAACTTAATGAAAACTATTTAAAGGATGATGGAAAGGATGAATGTAAATGAGAGAGATTATCCTAGAGAAAATCAAACAGTTCCTCAAAACAGGAACCAAGCCCAAAATCAAAATTAGAATTTTAGGAGAAACCCCCCTCAAATAAGACAAAGGGGTCCTGATCAGTAGACCGGACCTCCCTTTCAAGAAAACTATGTTGATGTGGAGGAAGGAATAGTAGAGGAAGCAGAGGAAAATCACATGAACATGTTGGGAATAAATGATGAGGATACTTTTTTCCTCACCAGGAAAGAACAAGAAATATATACACCTTATGAAGAAGAGAGCTTAGAGTCTACAGACTAACAAAAAGGCTTTGAAAATGCCATAATTGAATTAGATAAACAATATGAATTGAGGAGTAAAAAGAATCAAGAAGTTCCCATTAAAAATACCTTTGAAATCTCTACTAAAAATAGCCCTGTAAACACTTCCAAAAACCCAACAGAAACCCATAAAATAGTGGCTGAAAATTCTGATAAAAACGAAGGAAAAAACACTCAAAATTCTAGCAAACATTGTGGTGACCCTAGTAGCACTAGCACATAAGACAATGCTTCTGATAAAACCATCCTAACTGTTGTCCATGATAAAAAACAGCAAGCTGATCTTGCTGAGAAAAATGTGACTAAAAAGGTTGAATTAAAAACTTCCAAAAATCACACTCCTTTTAGCATAGAGAGTGAAATTTCCAAAATTAAAATATCTATTCCTCTCACTCAATTAGTCACACAAGATGTATATAAATCCCAATTTTTAAGAGCTTTGAACATAGGAGACAACAATGATTTTGTTAACTTAAATGATGACAAACCTGAGCTTTTGTTTGGACCAAAAGTGGAAGGGAAATTTCAAGAAGGAGGTGTTCCTCCATTTTATGTTAGTCTAAACATCCATGATAACATCTTGCACAATGGCATGCTTGACTCAGGAGCATCACATAACCTCATGCCCAAAGTAATAATGGAAATATTAGGCCTTGAGGTGACTAGGCCATACAAATATTTATACTCCTTTGATTCTAGCAGAGTTAAACGCCTAGGCTTAATAAAAGCTCTTTGTGTCAACTTAGCCCAAATCCCAGCCAAAAGCTTAGTGATGGATATAGTAGTGGCTAATATACCTCCCAAATATGGCATTCTCCTTTCAAGATCTTGAGGTGCTAAGCTTCAAGGCACTATGCAAATGGATATGACTTATGCCACCATCGTTGTCTTTAGTCAACCTAGAAGATTATATAGGGAAACACACATGAAATACATGGTGAGTAGTCAAGAGAGACCAGATAACTCCCTTCTTTATTCTATACATACAGACCTTGAATCATTCATTCTTTACAATGATGAAATTCCTAATGAGCAAGGGTTAGAATATGGAAGATCAACCAACATAGTGGCAGCCATAGAAGAAGAGGAAGAGAAGGAGGAAAGGCCAAAACAGTTTGATAATTCAGAAAATTACAGCAAACATGAGGAAGATCCTAGGTAGAAAATCAATCACCAACACAGTGCTTTCCATCAGAAACAAATATAAAATACTCAAGGCAATGAAAACCATGAGGAACAAGAAAAAACTAAATGTAGTGCAGACCCTAAAGAAAAGCACAGTGGTAGCTATGAAAAATAGACCAAAGAGGACAGAAACGAAATTAATGAAAAATATGAAGCTGGTCCGCTTTGGAGTATGAGTTTTGATGGGTCTTGTAGCAATACTGGTGGAGGAGCAGGCATATGGGTGCATAACACAGAAAAAAATCATGCTGAAGGCTATTCATATAGACTAAATTTCCAATACACTAATAACATAGCAGAGTATGAAGCACTCCTCTTACGACTACATTTACTGAAGAAATTAGGAGCCAAGAGGGTAATTGTAGATGGAGATTCAGAACTGATAATTAGGCAAGTAAATGGAGAATACACTACCAAACATCCAAGACTAAGAGCCTATATAGATGATGCCATGGACCTCTTGAAATCATTTGCAGAGTTTGAACTCACCTTTGTCCCCAGAAACAAAAACATGCTTGCCAATGGTTTAGCCTTTGCTGCTAGCACATTTCTAAAACCTTATGAAAGAAAAAAATATTCAATCCAAGTCAAATATAGACTAGCAGTCCCATATAATTAAAGGTACTAACAGGTTTTCTAAGGAGATAAAAAAATAGAAGACTTCCTATAGTCTAGAAATGAGTTTGAAGTGCCAAATTCAAATTCATAGTATGAAGAAGACTACCCTCCTAAGGAACAATCTTGCCAAGAAGAGCCTCCTAATATTGTTGATATAAATCTGTTAACCAAAGGATTCAAACATAAAACATAAATATGCACTAATTTAGAAAAATAAGATCTAGAGGTGATGCGGTCTAACAATGAAAACTTGCCAAATGTACTAGTTCCTCTAGAAGAATTGTTTGACTTTAATGATGCTGCCAAAAAGCCAAAAATAGAACTCACTGAAACTAATGATGAAGAATTTAATATAGGCAGTAAAGAAAGCCCTAATATGATCATATTATCAAAAACAATGCCAGCTCACATTAAATTGAAATATCTTGAGCTGTTTAGAGAATTTTCTGATGTATTTTCTTGGAGTCATGAAGATTTAAAATCATATGATATAGAAATAATTTTGCATAAGATACCCCTCAAAGAAAACCAGAAACCTTTTATACAAAAACTGCGTAGAATAAACCCTGGTCAATTACCTATGGTTGAGAAAGAAATCAAAAAAATGTATATGCTGAAATTATTGTCCCTGTAATATACTCGAAATGGGTATCCAATCTTGTATATGTGAGAAAGAAAACATGAGAAATAAGGCTTTGTATAGACTTCAGAAACTTAAACAAGGCCTCATTAAAGGATATATACCCCTTGCCCAAAATGGATCACATCTTACAAAGGGTAGTAGGTTCAAAAATAATTTCTTTACTAGATGGATTCTCAGGATACAACCAAGTATTGGTACACCCTGATGATCAACTTAAAACAGCTTCTACCACACCTTGGGGCACTTTCATGTATGTGAAAATGCCTTTTGGTTTAATGAATGCTGGTGCCACATTTCAGAGAGCCATGGATATTGATTTTTTAGAAGAAATAGGTTACTTCATTGTGATTTACTTAGATGACATCACAGTCTATCCCAAAATAGATGAAGAACACCTAATACACCTAATAAAAGTCTTTGAGAAATGAAAAAAATATGGTTTATCTTTAAACCCAAAGAAAACATTGTTTGGTCTCCAAGAAGGAAGAATTCTTGGTCATATCATATCTGAAGAGGGGATAAAGATAGACCCAAAGAGGATTGAAGGTATATTGCAAATCAATCATCCTAGAAATAAAAAGGAACTTCAATATTTCATTAGGAAGATCAATTTCTTAAGAAGGTTCATACCCAATCTAGCTGAACTCCTTATAAATATTACAAACATGCTTAGAAAATAAATAGGAGTTAAATGGACTTTAGAAGCAAAGAAATCCTTTGAACTGGTAAAACAAGAACTTACCCAAACACCAATTCTTATTAGTCATGATTTTACCAAAGACTTCTTCATATTCTCCTTTGCATCAAAACATACAATGGCTGTTGTTCTATTACAGAAAAACATAAAAGGACAAGAGCAGCCCATTGCATTTTTTAGCAAGCCATTAAGAGATGCACCTCTGAAATACACCATAATGGAAAAACAAGCTTTTTCCTTAGTCAAAGCCTTCAAATATTTCCGAGTTTACATTTTACACTCACACATCATTACATTTGTGTCTCATTTAGTGGTGAAAGACATTTTGACACAAGATCCTGACGGCAAAAGAGGAAAGTGGATTGTTGTAATATTAGAATATGATTTAGAAATTAAGCCCACTAAGCTCATCAAAGGTCAAGGAATAGAAAAAATTATGGATGAAACCAACTTACAAGCACTTGATATAAACATGTTTAATACATTAGATGAATAGGAGGAGTTTGCAAGTCCACTCATTGAAGATTATTTTCTAAATTCATCTTGGTATGTTGATATTTTGTATGTGCTTCTTAATCATAATGTACCTCTTGGTTTGTCTAAAACAAAGGCAAGATTCTTAAAGTTGAAAGCTGTTAATTGCTGCATTTTAGATAGATGTTTATATTGAAAAAATGCTAGTGGATTATTGCTTAAATTTTTGCCTGAGAATGATGTAGATAAGATCAAGCATGAGTTTCATGAAGGAGAATGTGGAGGCCACCTTTATTGGAAAACTACTGCCAAAAAAATCCTTAGAGCTGGTTATTATTGGCCCACCCTCTTTCAAGATGTCCATAAAATGATAATTGCTTGTCACAAATGTCAAATCTTTGAAGGTAAAAGAAAATTGCTACCCTTACCTCTGCATCCAATCATTGTTGAAGATCTTTTTCAACAGTCGGGTCTGGACTTCATCAGGGAAATCCATCTTGTTTCATCTGCCCAACACAAATGGATCCTCACAACAACAGATTACTTCACCAAATGGATAGAGGCCATCCCTTCTAGGAATTCCACAGACTTAGTCATCATTAAATTCCTTGAAGACCATATCCTGTCTAGATTTGGTTGTCTAGGAAGATTATCATTGACAATGTTGTTGCCTTTGGATCCAAAAAGATGGTTGATTTTTGCCACAAATATCAGATTACATTGGGTCATTCCACATCTTATTACCCTCAAGGTAATGGCTTGCAGAATCCTCAAATAAGAGTTTGGTGAACATCATCAAGAAGTTGTTGGAAGAAAATAAAAAATCATGGCACAACAAGCTAGTACATGCACTATGGGCGGATAGATTGACAACTAAAAAGTCAATTGGGATGTCCCCTTATGGGCTAGTTTATGGAGCAGATGCAATATTTCCAACCAGTTTAGGAGTGCCAATCATGAAGTTGATCCAAGAAATACAGTCTGAAGAAGAGGATATGACAAGAAGAATTGATCAGACTGTCCAGTTGCAGCAAACCAGAGAGGAAGTCTACAATAGGGCACACCAAGTACAAGAAAACATCAAGAAGCTTTTTGATAAAAGAACAAAGGAAAATTATTTTAACATTGGCGACAAGGTAATAAAATGGTATTCTAGGAGGGAAGATAAGGGAAAACATGGAAAGTTTGAAATTTTATGGAAATGCTCTTATCTCATTCAATCTGCTATAGGTAACAATGCATTCTTCCTTCACGGGATGGATGGAATAGAACTTTTTGGAGGTCATGTCAATGGCAGGATGCTCAAACATTATTTTTGTTGATATTTAATTCAAATCTTTGACCATTGTAAATAAAATTGCTTAAAGAAAAAAAATTGAAAAATAAAATACAAAAACTAAAGAAAAAGAGAAAAGAGGACAAATAAAAGAATAGGTACAGCCCCGTACCAAAAAAGAGGAAAATCTGAAAGTGTGCAATTTCAAATGCCACTACTCTGAAAGAAGAAATTTTATTCAGTCATACAGCCTAATCATGATTGAATAAGTTTAAATTTATTTCTGATAAGTTAGTGAATGAAGATCTGCCAAACAATGTAAACTTGGCTTATCAATAGAATAGATTAGGGAAAGAAAGAAATTGGTTCTAAAAAGCTCGAAATCTGAACCAAAGAGAGAAAGAAGGATACTTATCAAATTCAAATTATAGGCCTTCACAGTTTTTTTTTTAATTTCTGCAAATAAATTCTATGAGTAGCTTGTACAAAATTCCATAGCCCCATAGCAAATCAAACTGTCTAATCCTGGTTTTGTCTATGTTTTAAATTTTCTATTTTAGATTAGAGAATGCAAATATGTCAAACTATTTAATATTGACAGATAGATAGAATAGGTAGAGAAGCATTGAGTTCATCAGTTTAATCTGAACTCATGGATGATATAAGGATAGAAGTAGATAGTTTCTTGTTGAAACAAAAGAAAAAATTGATGTTACAAGGGGTTTGCAAGTCTAAGTGCAACCATTGAAGAAAAAATGTTAGGAAAGTATGTTTTGTAGGTAGAAGTTGGGTAAAAATCAGTATTTTTATGATACTATAGATCATCTCTGAGGTTCTTGACACCTCCAAGGAGTTTCCTTCCCCAAGTGGAGCCACTGTGAACCATCAGTAAAAATTTGTTATATCTAATGATGGCTAAATAAGTCTTTAGATTTCCAAAAAAAAAACTATTATGAAAATTTGTGAGTTTTGGAAATCTCGTTGAGTTCATTATCCTTCAAGAAATCCAGTCACTAAAAATCTTCACCCAAAACCCACCAAGTCATCCTGCTGATTCAGAAAGAAACTAATTTCAAGCTATTTTCACCATTTACCCCTTCATGATTTTTCCCCCATTTTTTTCTCCTACTTAAATAGTCCTTTTCCCTTCTAAAAAGCCCATTTCCCCTCCATTTATCCTTCATTTCCTCTAAAAACCTTTAAACCTTGTTAAAAAATCTCTTACTTGGTTTAAAAATCTCCTCTTTTACCCTATTGGAACCTTGAAAAGGGCTCAAAACCTCTGTTTTTAGGCCTATTTTGACCCTTTGTAACATAAGGCCTTTCGCCCCTTTTGGTTTAAACCTTACCCCCTTCTATTTTCATGTGACTTAGGGCCACAACCATTGGCTATTACCTAAGCCCTTTTTTTAAAAAACCTCGGTCCTATCTACCCCCACAGGACCATACCCCTACCTTTGCTCTTAACCCCTTTCTCTATCCTCACCCCGCTCCATTGCTTTTTCCCTGAGCAATCCCGACCGTTGATCTTTCTCAATCCCATGGCTATCAATCCCACCACCCACTTAACCATCACGATCTAACCTTTTCTTGACACTTGTCTCCCACCTTCTCTCCGACCGATCATCTTCTTCGGTCGGGATCAACCCACACCGTTGATTTGGCTCCCCCAAATCCAACGTCTCCCGATCAAAGTCGCATGCATTTTGCTGAAAGGTTTTAATGCCCCATTTATACGTGAAATGGGTGGTTTTCCCTTGGAAAGGTATCATCTCCCAAGTGGTATCGCGTCCATTTGGGTTAAAACCACTTACCACCTACGATCCACTCGATACCACCCAGTTTTGTACAAAACCGCCTTCTTCCTTTTCGAACCCATATTCAAAATATCCACTATTCTCCTGATTCAGCCCATGTAACCCCTCCCCTCTGCATCTCCCTTCCTCTGTACATCTCTCCAACGACACCCGGACCTCTGAAATGCAGTTTTAAACCAAGAATGCAAGTTTTAAATTAATTTGTTTGTTTGTTGTGGCAGGTTTTATGGCGGCCGAAACTAAAAGACCATGCCACAGTCAAATAAGTGGCAAGGTATCTGGATGATGATCCTCGTGGCCAGATAAGAAGGAAAAATGGATCCAGGATTTGATTTCGAGGTTCTAATCAGTGATTCCAGACCATTGATTCAGTCAGAGAAACCCTCTGATACATAAGAAACCCTGCATACAAAAAGACAAAGAAGATCAACGAAGAAATGAAGAGCAAAGGATTAAAGGCTTAAATCACAGATTAAAGACAATGAATAAAGTTTCAAGACATATGGTTAAAAAATAAAACAGTGCATTAAAGAAGAAAAAGACTAAAGGTAGTAAGACATATTATGAAGGTCAAATGCATATCAAGGCCAAAAATCTGAGTTTAATAGTTAAAACAGGGGTAAATTAGCCCAAATCATGCTTCGAATGATGAATCAATGAAGCATTTACTTCATGAAAGGGCCAATTGCCACCTAAAAATCCTATTTTCCCTAACAACATACAATGTTATTGCAGTCAGAGATATTTCCAAAAGAAGCAGCTCAAAAGTTATTACAAATTTATCACAAAAGCCTAAAAATAAAATATTACAACTAAGTAGCTCAGAAATTAAAACAAAATTCATTATAAAGAGTAACCCATTTCAGATATTTTTTCCCTTGGGGCCTTTCATGGTCTCAAAGGTTAAAAATCATTAACTCAGTCATAAATGAACATATTAGCCCTATTTTTCATTTCACCTCCTCATTCTATTATAAATATAGCATGAGGACTTCATTAGAAAGGGTTCTTGGTTGATTATAGAAGGTTTTTACTGTTAGTTGTTTAGAGTGTTGTAAATCTAGTTGAGCAGTATTAAACTGGATAGAGAAAGATTTGAGTTGTAAAGATCCATGGTGCTGGAGTATGTAACTGGTTTGAACATCAGTAAAACAAGATGATTCATAGGATCCCGATCTATGTTAATGGTGTTGTTTTTCCTCTTTGTTCCTGTTTCCCCTTTTGTTTTCATTCTGTCCATTTTCTATGATAAAGAATAGAAAATTTAGATTAGGATTTACTGTCAAAGGTACCATATTTCTCTCTGAAAATCTTTATCATTATGTTTTCTTCTGCAAGATCTGATTGAAGTATTCTTCATTGCCCTTCATTTTTATCCATCTTGTTGTTTTTAAGAATGATTCAATAGAGTATAACCAGGTTAGTGTTGGTAAGCCCATATCCTTTTGAGTAAAACTTGAGATATTATTCTTGAAAGATCTTTTCAAAATATGCTAAGTAGAGTTAAACCTGGGAATTCTATGGTTTTCCCTGTCCTCTGGTCTGTCTTTAAAGGTTGTTTTGAAAGATCCCTAGAGAGTTGGTCAAAAGAAGATTAGATTGTTTCTATTTGATCTTAGGCTACTCTTATTATTATCTTATTTGTTTTCTTTATCTGAAAGTATTCTTAGGGTTACTGGATTGTTGTCTTAAAAGTCAGCTTTAATAAAAGTTTGTCCAAATAAGTCTATGGTTTTCCCTATCCTTTGGCTTACTTCAAACAGTTACTTTGAAAGGCTTTTCTTGTTTAAGTAGAGCTAGAAGATTCTTGACTAATTATTGCTTTACTACCTTCACAACACATTAATGTTTAATATCACAATTTAATCTAAAGATCCATTTAATATAGATAAATTTCCCTATGAAAACCCTTGAATAGTTGTTTAACAATTAAATCCTTTTATGACTCCATAGCCCAATGGATCAATGTTGTCTTATAGTCTATATTTCCAGTTGAAAAATTCCCTCAATCGTCACCAACCTTTAATCCTTCAAGTACCTTTTCAACCAACAAAAACCAAACAAAGTTCCCAGAGCTTCATAACTAGCCTAATATCTTAAACAAAAGATAAATATATATCTTTCAAAAACACTTATATAGAGAGATCCCTCTTTGAATCCAGGAAGGCTAGATCCTAGGATTCCAAAGTGGTTCTGATGTGGCCCCTATAGTGTTTCTTCTTTCCAATCTTGCAAATCACAGGGAGCCAAAACCAACAAAGCCAACAGGACTAAGGATGAGAGCGTATCAATGCTCAATCAAATTCATGAAACATGTGATGGAGAAATGTATTGTGTGATGGAGCTTTCTCTTTGTGAAGAGAGCCGCCTTATTTTATGCACCTCATGTATTGATGATAATTTTGGACATCATATGATTGTCACTTGGTACTTCATGATGGAAGGAGGACATCTAACTATACAGTTAGAAGTCATTCTATATTTTTTTAAAAGACAACTTTGGAACCAAACATTCATAACACATTGCAGAAATTGGAGGAAGCCTTCCTTATGTGGATGCCATTTTGAAGGGAATAGATGGCTTTGCATCTAGTTTTGGAGTTTCTTGAGGACAAGCAACATTTTTCCAGGGGGCACTATAATATTCCCAAATTTTCACATCATATTTGGAATATTAGAGTCCTTGATTTTCTTAATGAATTAAGTAAATAAAAGGGTGGAGGGACCCAAAATATTCAATATGAAAAAATATCCACTTTTTTGTATGTGAATGTGGATTGATTAAGCCTAGATCTACATAATAAGGTAGTTGAGCAACTACTAATGTGAATAAAATTGGAGAACCTGTCTCATTAATGAGATAGATTATGGAGGTTGACACAGTCAATTGAGATCTTGAAGGGATCAAACATAAGTTTGATTCAGTCAACTAAGATCTGGAAGATTTCAAACAAAATATCATGAGACAATCATGATAAAGTGATGGAGGATGATGTGCAAACAAAGCACACTTGATGGAGAAGGTCTACATTGCACCTAGACATGATGGTTGATTTGTTCAAACCGCACAGTCCAACTTGGAGGATCTTGTCCACATACACTACGCAGTATAGATGAGGACCAAGGGTTGGGAAGGCTCAAATGTTATTTATAGAAGATTAAGGCAAGGATGAGGGCATGCTAATTATTCTTGATGTAAAGATATTTTCAGATCTGGAATTTTCATGTGACATTCCACTGATTTCTTGGGATTTTCAGCAGAGATTGCAGGTGTTGTTTAGCACAGGGTGTTCCTGATCAGGAATCCTACCTCTTTCCTAGAGAAGCTCTAGAAAGACTCTTGTAATTAATTCTACATCAGGCTTTAAGTGCCACATCAATTTTCCTACTTTCTTCAGAACATCCATATTTAGAAATTGCATATTTCTGAAGATCAGTTTGGAAGGAGGAAGTTGTCTTCAGTAGTTCAACTGGAGAACTGGTGAGGGTTTATTTGTATCACCTCGGGCTTAAATATTATCTTCCCAAAGCTTCATTTCAGATCTATCATCAAGAAAAAAAATATTGACCTCCCAGCAACAGTACTTCCTTCAAGAATTACGTTGTCTATCTTTTGGATCCAAAGGGAGGAAGGAAGTTGCTAGTATTTCAGCTAGCAATCCTTTGAGGGATCATTCCCTCACATTTCCATCAGTCTTACCATCAGCCTGGAGTTTATTGCAGCATTTTTCAGCAGGCATAATGCCTGTCTTTCCCTCACAGCATAGTTTCTAGAGGTAGTTGTGCTGCAGCAGCTACAATCATCATTGGAGGATTGAGAAGCTAGATCTAGAGCTTCTAGATCATATATCTGAAGAAGGGATCATCCCTTCAAGCATAGATTTGATTTGATATCATATTTCAGAAATCTATTTGTCAGATCTAGCTTCAGATCTGTATTTCCAAGTAGATCAACGATCAAATCCTAGGGAGGTGATTTTCCAAAGTTGCAGATCTAGAAAATCCTTTCTGGGTTATCTTGGGAATCCATCACATTGGCCAAATATTGAATCTTGGAATCATCTGAGGTTCAATTTTGAGTAGATCTACATTTTCCTATTCAGCCTGCAACTATATGTTCATATTCTGCTAAAGGGACATCGTAGTATTTTCTTCAGTGCCTCTCTAGTTATGCTGTAGATTTTGTAGCTTGTTTTCTGGGTGCTTCTAGACCATCTCTTTGGCTAGATCTTCTCAAATTTTGTACATGGTGTAATTGATTCTTCTCCAACCTAATAAAATGGCTCAGCTTCTCTGTAAATTCAGATTTTGTCTTAATATTTACTGTTTATCATGCTGCAGTTCTTATATTGTGTTAATTATTACTGTATTCTCCCTTTTGGGGATATTACATTGTTCATGATGATAGTTATTTAGCTAGCTTGCATTCTTGGGAGGGAAAATGTTGTGTATCCAGATCCAAAAATAGAAGAAAATACATATCAATGCCTTAGAAATAAGCCACTTCGAGGGGGAAACCTCCAATACATTACATAAATGAACAATTCTTGAATGATACAATTTACAAAACCTCCTTTCTATATATAGGAGTCTATGTGGCCATAATGTAATCCTAGCCGACCTAACAATAATAATTTAAGGGCACAATAATAACAAAATGGGGGTTATAAGGGTACAATAATAACAATAAGGGGGTTACACTAATAACAATAAGGGACTATACTAGTAATATAGGGACCTAACATGCCCCTCTCCTTAAAAAAAGTGTTGTCCTCAATGCTTGAGTAGCTCTGGGTGCTTTTGTATAAACTTCTCATCCTCCCATGTAGAATCTTCAGTGGGTAAGTTCTTCCACTTGATGAGATACTCTGAAATTGATCGATTCCGTAGCTGTCGAGTTCTTGTTTCCGTGACTGCTTCAGGTTCCAATATTATTTTTCCTTCCTCATCAAGTTCTGGCAATATTGTTTGAACTGGAAGATTTTCGCCTATAACCTTCTTTAAGCATGAAACATGGAAAACTGGATGCACTCGCGAAGAAGCAGGAAGCTCCAATTTGTATGCCATAGTACCAATCTTTTGCAACACCTTGTAAGGACCATAGTACTTTGGCGATAATTTATTATCCTTCTTAGCTTGCTTGAGGGACATTTGTTTATATGGTTGTAGCCGTAAAAATACCCAATCTCCTACATCAAAACTTCTCTCGCTGGGATGTTGATCTGCCTGTTGTTTCATTCGATTTTGTGCCAAATTCAGGTTATCCTTTAAGAGTTGGAGAACTTCTTGCTGATTCTCGATGTGATATTCCACTGCTTGAACCTTCGAATTTTCCCTTAAAGATGATGTGATCGATGGTGGATGATATCCATAAAGTGCCATAAATGGGGTCATTTTTGCTGTAGTATGGATGGAAGTGTTATACCACCATTCAGTGAGAGGTAACCACTTGACCCATTGTGTTTGTTTATCAGATACAAAACAACGAAGATATCCTTCCAAACATTTATTTACTATCTCATTTTGACCATCGGATTGAGGATGATAAGATGAGCTATGAGCTAATTGAGTACCCAAACAAGAAAATAACTCCGTCCAAAAATTTCCAGTAAAAATGGGAACTCTATTGCTCATAATAATCCTTGGGCTTCCATGTAGCTTTTGAATTCTGTCCATAAATGTAGTAGCAAATGTACTTGCTTTAAATGGATGAGATAATGCACAAAAGTGTGCATACTTGGGAAGTCTATCAACTACCACCATGATGACACTCTTTCCTTCGGACTTAGGTAAACCTGTGATAAAATCCATTGAAATCTCCTCCCAACGTTGACTTGGAATGGATAAAGGTTGTAGAAGTCCCGGGGTCTTAATTGTCTCAACTTTATTCTACTAGAAAACCAAACATTGCGCCCAAAATTTTGAATATCAGATTTAAAGCCATCCCAAAAAAAATCTTTCTTCACCCTGTGGTAAGTTTTTAAAAATCCTGAGTGTCCTCCTAAAGGAGAAGTGTGCAATTCCAAAAGAATATTTTGTTTTAGTTGGGAATTCTTACAAAGATATAAGCGATCTTTGTACCATAAGGAATCATTTTTCCAACTAAATGTATCGGATGTACTAGGATCTTGCTGCAACTTTTGAATGAGTGTCCATACATCTTTGTCCTTCTTCCATTCATCTCTTGCTTCAGTTATCCAATCTGGTTGGATAATAGAAATGGCACAAAGAAATGCTTCCACCTCTTCATTATTTCTTGAGAGTGCATCTGCAACAACATTAAACTTTCCTTTTTTGTAGATTATTTCAAAGTCATAACCCAACATCTTTGTGACCCATTTTTGCTGCTCTTCTGAAGATAGTCTTTGTTCCAAAAAATGTTTAAGACTATCATGATCAGTTTTTACCTTGAAGTGTCTTCCCATTAGGTAAGTTCTCCATTTCTTTAGTGCATGCAGTATTGCTAACATTTCCTTCTCATAAATGGGTTTCTGTAAATACTTTCCTTTGATTGGACGACTTTCAAAAGCAATGGGTCTTCCTTCCTGCATTTAAACAGCACCAATTCCATTTCCTGAGGCATCACATTCCACAATAAAGGTTTTTGTGAAGTCTGGCGTAGCTAAGACTGGTGCTAGGCACATTGCCTCTTTAAGATGTTCAAAGGCCTTAGTTGCTTCGGGAGTCCATGAAAATGCATCTTTCTTCAATAATGTTGTTAGAGGTGCTACTATTCTCCCATAATTCTTAACAAACTTGCGATAATACCCTGTTAACCCGAGAAATCCTCGCAACTGCTTTATGGTTGTGGGGACTTTCCATTCCTTAATGGCATTAATTTTGTTAGGGTCTACCTTAACACCCTCGTGAGATACAATATGACCCAAATGTTCCACCTCTTGTACTCCAAAGAAAAATTTGGATGTTTTTGCATATAGTTGTTTCTCCTCCAATAGTTTGAGCACCCTGTCAACATGTTGAACATGATCCTTCCAAGACTTGTTGTAGATTAGTATATCATCAAAAAATACTAGCACAAATTTTCTAAGGAAGGGTTTGAAAATGGAGTTCATCAACCCTTGAAATGTAGAAGGTGCATTGGTAAGGCCAAAAGGCATGACCAAAAATTCATAATGACCCTCATGAGTTCGAAATGTTGTTTTGGAATATCTTCAGTCTTCATTCTAATTTGATGATATCCTGAACGAAGATCCAACTTGGTAAAATAAATTGCTCCATGTAATTCATCCAATAATTCATCAATCATAGGAATGGGAAATTTGTCTTTAATGGTGAGCTTATTGAGCTCCCTATAATCCGGACACATCTCCATGATCCATCCTTATTGTGTACCAATACTACAGGAGCAGAGAAAGAACTTTGACTAGGTTGAATTATACCCGCCTCTAACATTTCTGCAATCATATGTTCAATTTTTCTCTTTTGGACATAAGGATATCTATAAGGCCTGATGTTTGGAGGAACACTTCCTGGAATCAAATGAATAACATGATCATGATCACAAATAGGTGGGAGTCCTTTGGGAGTTTCAAACACCTTGGAATGATTTTCCAAGACTTGTTGGAGATCTGCAGAAATAGATGATTTTCATGTTGGAACTTCTAGTGAGCATAATTGTGAAATTACACCCCGTTGTTCTTTCTTTAGAAGATTTGTCATGACATTAGAGCTTATTATCTTTCCCGGCTTCCCTGCAATACCTCGTAATTCGACTTCCTTTCCTTCTGAAAAAAATTTCAAGAAAAGTTCTTGAAAATTAAAAGCTACCGTCCCCAAAGATTGTAACCATTGTACTCCTGGTACAACATCAGCACCTCCCATAGGAATGGAAAGCATTGGACTAGTCAATACATATTCCCCCATGGTTAGCTTGATATTATGGCATTTTCCAGAGCAATTTATAGTTCCTCCATTTGCAACCATCACTTGACATTCTGGTGCTGGGTATAGGAAACAATTTAATTCCTTGGCTACCTTACAATAAATAAAATTATGGGTGCTACCTGAATCAATCAACACTATTACCTTTTTCTTCTTGATATGTCCTTCTATCTTGAGAGTTTGAGGAGTGGTAATTCCTGCCAGTGCATTACACGATATGGTCGGATTCATTTCTTCCTCTTCTGGGGTTGGTTCCTGGTGTATATCCTCTTCTTGTTCATTTTCTTCTTCCTCTTCACAATCTATGTAAAATAATTTCTTCTCAGCACACTTATGACCTTTAGTGTATTTGCTATCACAACTGTAGCAAAGCCCTTTTGCTCTTTTTTCTTCCAATTGTTGTGGTGTCAACCTTGTAGTTTGTGGAAATCTAGGCATAGCAACACTTCCTTCTTTATAGAATTGAGTGGTAGGCTTCCTTGTCGCCATAATTTTACATTCAACTTTTCTTGCCAACCTGAATGCCTTCTCTAATGAATCAGGTTCCAGAACGCGAACTTCATGTTGTATGTTATCCTTTAAAGTGCCTATGAAGAGATCAATCCTGTGTTCCTCTGGAATATCAGTTACCATTATATTCAATTTTTGGAAGTCCTCAATGTGCTGCCCCACTAAACCCTTTTGTTTGAGATTTATCAATTGGCTAAAGAAGGTGTTGCTCTTTGTATCCTCATAATGTGCTATCATTTCCTCCGTAAAAATTGACCAAGTGACAATTTTTTTACGGGAGCAAAGCCATCGATACCATACAAATGTGTTTTGTTCTAAATGTAAAGTTGCAATGCGTACCTTTTGTGTGTTTTGCACATTATGGAGATCAAAATATTGCTCCATCTGTAGTATCCATGTTACAGGATCCTTTCAATCAAACTTCCTCATATCCATTTTTGGAATATGGTGGTTCTTCCCACCAACATTAGAGTTTATGAAATCATGATTAACATTTATTTTGTTCTCATCATGAGTTTCCTCTACTATCTTTTCACCATTAGGAAACATTTCTTGTATCAACTTTGTCAAACCTTCTATGTCTTCTTTTAGATCATTCTTCATGTTTTCCAACTTTTCATCGATCTTAGCTTCCATGTCATCCATCATAGATTCCATGCCAGCTTCCATGCCATCTATCTTAGATTCCACGCCTTTCTTCAAACCATCCATATTATTCTTCACACCATCCATATTTGCTTCCATGCCTTTCTTCAAAACTTCCATTTCATTTTTTGTTGCTCTTTGCGAGAGCGAAATTTGGTGCACTTGTTCTTGTAATTTTGATAGATCATGTTGCAATTATTCATCTTCATGAGTCATAGTAGAGCCTTCTGAAGGCTTAATGGGTGTTGAATTATTTTTACGGGGCACTTTTTTAGAACCCAATACTGATATCTATTCTACAATATGCCCTTGGAATCAATTCAAATTGATTTTTCAAACAAGACTTATGCAATTCAGAAGAAAATACACACCTTTTTCTTGCTTTTGAGGAGATCGATATTGAAATTGGATTATCTCTGTGATTGTGGCTCTTCAATATCTGAAATTCAGCACTGAAGTAGCCCTCTAAATTCTCTTTTGAATGCCATAGGTCTGACCTAATTTGGATTCTCCAAGACAAATGTATGTCCAATCTCGCACAATGACCTAATTATGGACTTGTTCAGTAGAGCGAACTTGTATGAATTTCCACGTGTCACTGTTTTTTCCTTCACCTCTAAAATTGATATCCAAGAAACCAAAGTCCGTGCACTTGTGACCAATTTTTACGGCACTCCAATCTGATGCTCAGAGAGAGAGTTATTGAAATTTTCCCACGATCACCTCTTTGAAATGAAATTCAGGAGCCTGAAAAATCACTACCTTCCATGGATCATATCTCCAAAAACATTTCGAAACAAGCTCTGGCATTTTGCGACAAGTTTCCTCAGGATTTCATCTTTGCACCCTAAAAAGTTCAGATTCTGAACCTTCGTAGAAAACGCGTTATAGCGAAATTTCCACGATGACATGTTTAGGAGCCTGAAAAAAAACCTAACTTCCATAGATCATATCTCCGAAAATATTGCGAACCAAGCTCTAAACTTTTTAGACGATCTTCCTCAGGATTTCAGCTTCGCACCCTAAAATGTTTAGCTTTTGAAACTTCATAGAAAAGGAGTTATAGCGAAAATTCCATGATGACCTGTTTGGAGCAGCGAAACCCTAGAATCCAAAGCTCTGATACCAAATGTTGTGTAACCAGCACCAAAAATAGAAGAAAAGAGATATCAATGCCTTAGAAATAATCCACTTCGAGGGGGAAACCTCCAATACATTACATAAATGAACAATTTTTGGATGATACAATTTACAAAACCTCCTTTCTATATATAGGAGTCCATGTGGCCATAATGTAATCCTAGTGGGCCACAATGTAATCCTAGCCGACCTAACAATAATAATTTAAGGGCACAATAATAACAAAATGGGGGTTACAAGGGTACAATAATAACAATAAAGGGGTTACACTAATAACAATAAGGCACTAAACTAGTAATATAGGGACCTAACAGAAAATATGGAGATTTATTGATGAGACAACATCTCATTCCTTGGAGGAGCATATCATATGTGGATGCTACAGTAGGACGAGGGGAAACTTCTTAGTTCTATCCTTGCAGTTACTTGAGGACAAGCAACGTTTGGGAGGGGAGGACTGTAATATTCCAAAATTAGCTTGTAGCTAATTGGAATGTTGAATTTTGTTTTTTATCACCTAGGATTTGAATAAATGGGTAAGGAGGCCCATAAATATTAAAAATATGAATAAAATCCCTCATAGTATGAAAAGGGATCATCATTGGAGCTGGATTTGACACCCTCGTGTGTGAAAAGGGACTTTGCATATGGACAAGGTCAAGTTTAACCAAGTCAACAGTGCTGGGATAGGAGGTGGAGATCACTTTGAGAGGTAGCGCAATGTGAATTGGAGGAAGATTCCTTGGTGGAGGAAAACCTAATGAGAGGGACCCATGGTGAGAGGGCTTCCACTTGTTTAAAATGAGGGCAAGGCGGCCATGGTTATTCATGTTATGTATTATTGATTTTATGGTCTGGAAGACTATTTGGCATTATCTTGATGTTTAGTAGAGTTGCAATGCTGCTTAGCACAAGGATTTCCTATTTAGGAATTCCTTTTTCTTTCAATGGAGGCCTTTTGAGGGAGTTTGTTATTCATTTCTCCACATTCAGGCTTCAATCCAAGCATCCTCCTTCATCTAAAATGCAGTTTTTGTTTAGAGCTGAGTTGTGTTGCAGGGTGTTGCAGTGGAGGTTCCTCAACACTACTTCCTGAGCTTATTTTTCGGAGGAGGAAGATTTATTTCCTTTGGGAGATCAGCTAGGAAGCCCTTGGAGCATATTTCAGATATTTGCACTTGGCCAACCTCTCTTATTGCACCTACAATGAAGTATCCCTCAGTGACTGCGTTATTTTCAGTGAGTATTTGCAGTGAGGGTTTGTAGGTTGTTTGGAGGGTGAGATCTTCAGTGTTAGGATCAGCCTTTCACTTGGAATATCCATTAGAGGAGGTCTATTTAGCTTGTGCATCACCTTCATCCATATCCATCCAGTTCTTTAGTTGCAGCTTCTACTCAGTCTTAGGACTGCAACTCCGACATTTTTCCATTTTTTCATATTTCAGGAAATCCTTTCCGGATTGTCTTGGAATTGAGTTTGGGAGTCTATATCTTCACTCACAACATTGTATGAGTCATACATTTGTATATCCATGTATTGAAATTTGCTAGCAGTAGTTGTTCCTAATAAAACTGTGTTGTCATAGCCTTGGGCATTCTTATGTAGAAGTGTTCTTCATATTTCATGTACATGTTTTCTTGAGGCTAGTATTGCCTAACTTGAGTGACTATTTCCTCAAGATATTGTATACATTTTTCTGCTGTAAAATTAATATGATGGATATGTTCTATTCTTACATTTGATGAGTTTATTTGTCACTGCTACTCCAGTTTGTGATCATGTATTGTTGCATCTCCAATTTTGGGATATTATAAGATATTCCATGTATTGTTGATTTTCCCTATTTTTGGATATCACAGGCACCCAAACCTGGTTAACATGTGCTCAAAGACGAAGTGTGCAGAAATATCTGCAGTACAGTCCTTAACCACCTTTGTCTCTGCCCACCTAGTTACATAATGAGTTACAATAATGATGTATCGTGCTCCAGTCTTCTTTCCCAGAGGATTGAATGGTCCAAAAAAATCTATATCCCATTTTTTCAATGTGTTAGTCATCCATAATTTTCACTATGTGAAGATGACTAAGTATCGGTTCTATATTTCTAGAAACAATGTTAGCCTCTCTAAAACAATGTTAGCCTCTCCAAGCAAGTGCAATAAACAACCAATCAAGCGAGCGTGCCATTCAAGCCACATTCAAGCGAGCCTGACATTCAAGTGAAACAGGTCAAAGTATGACATATCCGACAAGAGACCATGTTTTCAAGTGCACAAGTTTAGATGACGCAACATATTCAGTTGTTAAACATTCTTCATATTTTGATCATCTCAAGTGATGAAGACATGGTGCACGTCAGCAAATACACTCTTGCTGATCTTTCACGGCATCTAAAACAAACACATGAAACCATTGAATTTATTCAACACGAGTCGCAACTTCAAAGGATTGAATTGCAAGAAAAGAGTGATACTTTCAAGTCTTTGAACCATCTAGTTGATAAGTCATTCATTCCAATAGCTTCAAGTGTCGAAGTTGTTCCAGTTAAAATTTCTTCCAAGCCCATCATCAAGCCCTGGGAATAAATTCACAATAACAAGAATTGACAAGGCTTAGGATATGTCGAAGATGATGCCAACTTACATATTCTTGATTATTCCAAGCCTATTCAGTTCATCAGTGCGAGATTTCTTGAACAGATCCCCTCAGCACATTTAGAGACAGTTGCAGACAACCAACAATGCACGCAACCCAAAATTGTAGAAAAACAGAATTCCACACAACCTGAAGTTGAAGCCAAACCGAAATGTTCTCATTGTCAGAGAACCGGTCATATGGAAGATCAATGTTTTGATCTACATCCCTGTCGCCATTGTGGAAAGTCCAATAATTCCTCAGAAAAATTTCGCAATCAACAAAAATCAGCCTAATTGAAGATACATTATGAATGGATCGACCCTTGGGAATGGTCATCCACAGTTGAAAGATTGCTTCAATTCTACAACCGCATACGATCACACATAGTGCATCCAACAGTGAAAAGATGATGGTACTCTCATGCAGTTGAATGGGGGAGTACAATAGTGTAAAACTCCTACACCTGAAGGGGGGGACTTCAGGAATACTTTCCAAGCGAAGTGTCTCTCCTTTCAGCTGACAAAGGGGGGAAAATGTCAATGAAATTGACAGTGGTTGTCAGACTGAAAGTCTCGACAAAACCAGAAAAAGCAGCCAGTAGGCATCTTCAATATCTAGTGGGCATCAAAAAAATTTCCAGTGGGCATCAAAAAAATTTCCAGTGGGAAGTCGACATCAAAGAAGCAGTGAACAATTTTCAGCACAACAAAAGCAACAGTGAGTTGTTTTTGACATCATCAGCCAGTGGGCTTTGAACAAATTTTGTCAGTGGACAAAGGATGTTGATTTCATGCAAAGAACAGATGGATCCTTTTACAACTTGGCACTTGATGGAGTTGTCAAGAAAAATTCAGAGATGAATCAGACATACATCTGACTCATGGTCTCTTCAAATTGCAGTTTTTTAGCATCCAGCTTTGGCGGTTTTTCAGGCAATTTTTTTGAGGATCAACATGAGAACTTGGAAGATGGTTCCTCGTTATTATTTTGGATTTTTCATTGAAGGGGGGAATGTTAGCCTCTCTAAAATAACAATAATAAATCCAAAATAATAAATAAATAAATTAAATATTCCTAGTTAGGAATATGTGCCTAACTCTTGGGTTGTTCCTTAAATATTGGAGTTTGTTTAGGAACTCCTATCTTGGTGGGTTTTTGGTGAGAAATTATCTCAACCAAAAGAGTCTAAGATAGCACGGACTATATTCTCTCGTCTATTTAAATTGTAAATTAAATTCTTTTAATAAGTGAGAATACATGAAGAAGCCATGAGGCTTTTTCCTTTTTCGCCTTTATTATGTGTGCTTTATGTCTGTTTCTGAGTTATTTTATTTTCCATCAAACAAAGTTCATGAACATTGTGAGTTCTAGAAATCTCACTACCTTCGTTATCCTTAAGATAATTTTTTCACTATTTCATCATCCTATTATGTCAATGCTTAACTCACCCATCCTAGAAGACCCATCATGGGCTCATGTCACTCAGTTTGTCTTTGTTTTGTCACCTTTGGCCTCGACCCTCTATTTTGTTTTTCCTAATTCCCCCATTGTCGATCTAGGGCTTTTAAGGGCATTTTTTCTTCGTTTCATGACCTCCATGGTTAAAATAAACAAGGCTTGTATCTTTATGCTCTTATACCTCCTCCTATCCTTAATATACCTTCATATACATTTCCCATCACTCCTATCCCTCAAATTCATCATTTTTCCACAAAACCTAGTCTATTGCTACAATTTGACACATTTTAACACTAGGCCTATGTTTTTCCCTTTTCGACCCCTTCCCCTCAATAAATCCTTTAAATTCCACCTTCCCCTACTCCCTAATGTCTATCCCTATCCCCCAAAATTTCTCCAAGAATTTAGACAACCCTTAACCCGTTCATTCCCCTCCCTCTACAACGCAGTCCTAAATCCCCTACCCCAAACCCTAATTTCCTCTTCCAAGTAAGCTAGGGTTTGATATGGAAAAGAGGCATAAGAGTAGAATATCCATATGGTAGGAAATATCAGCAATAATGAAGCCATACCAACTCATAAACATCATGCCTCCATCATTTTCCAAGAATTCATTTCAAGGGCCTAGCCATTTTCCACACCTCGGGCTAGTTTTTCTTAAAAACAACTTTTTGACCAAAAAAAGATGCATTTTCAAACGTGAGAGAGTTTTTTGTCCATAATAGGACCAATAATAAAAACCTCCTTCAGTTTTTACACATGTATCATGGTTTCGGAGAAATATCAAAAACATAGGTGTCCTAAGAGAATTTATGCACTGCTAGCGTGACCTTGGGAAAATAAGGTTTTCTCACAGCTGTAGTATCCAAATGAATATTTTGATGGATCAAAATATAGATAGACTTAAATATATTTACAATGAGCTATCTTTATCTTAATTTGGAGTTTTGGAAGGCCTCCAAACATTTTCTGCCCCAGCACTTTGCATTTCTGCACCATCACTCAACACGTTTTGACTAGTCTTAGGAAACTCAACGTTTGATAGGGAAAATCAACTCCAATCAGGAATAAAATAGTATATTTGGAGCATATACAGGTTACGCATCCCAACGATCTATCAGAGGCCAAAATATGACTTCGGGAAGGTCCTCAAAATGTGTCTGCACGTTGACCCTTTTTGGCACTGTGCACAGGAGAAGTTTGGCCAGAATTGCCAAAAATTGGTCAAAATCAGTCTTTTTTGGGAAGAATGAAAAACAAGTCAAATAATGATGATAGGTCCTCCTTCATAATAGAATATGGCATTCAAATATTTTCAGGCTTCCCTCTAAGGGTTGGACAAAGAAGCAATGATTCCACCTCACCAAAAGGACAAATGACCAAGAGTATCAGTGCAAAGGCCTGCCTTCTCCAAAAGTATTGTTAGAGGCATTAAAAAGGATTAAAAGGAGGTAGAAATAAGGTAAAGTGCCAAAAGATAAAATAATTTCTGACGATGAGTTTACTATTGGGAAAATAAGGTGTCAAAATTCCAAAAAATGCACTAAGGGATCAAAGGCAAAAGTTGTGTAGGAACCTGCAAAAACAGAACTGGCCAAGGGAGACACAACATGGTTTAGAAACTACCAAATTTTCCCACGAGAGATATATAACTGTCAAAATGATCAAAGGAAAAAACATGTAATTGGTCTAAAAAGCATAGAAGCCTCCAAAAAAGGTTTCCTTATCAAAAGTATATTCTGTAAGAGATAGTTAGCCATGAGTGACACTTCTACAGTACTGTCAAAGATGGCTACCTACAGGAAGATTGATAACGTCAAACAAACCTAATTTCAATCACAATGGTGGCACATATGAATACCAAAGGAACTGTTGATGCCAACTACTATGGTTTTCACACCAATATTCTCACTGCTTCAAAGTAAAAACATGACAGAATGACAGTTAAAAAGGAGCAAATTTCTTCTTTTCAGTCTCATCCAGCAAGAAAATCAAAGGCATAAAAAATACATGACTGGAGTTTCCAAGGTTTCCAAAATACATAAGAGAAGGAGAGCCATTGAAACGTTTTTTAGAGTTTTTTCTGCAAAAATGGTTGAAGTTTTAGGTGTTGCGCACAGACGGAGGTGTTACACACATGGCTTTTGGCGTTGTGCACAGAGGAGGTAGATACAGTGCAAAAAAGCATTGCATTATGCACCGAAGAGGCAGCGCTACACACCGACAGAGGCGTTGTGAATAGGCCCAGTTTGGGCCCGGCTTGCCCACCATTCAATAGCACTGAACACAGGGAAGACCCAACCCGACCTAGCGCTGCGCACAAGGAAGGCCCGACAGGAACGACATGTCGGGTGGTGCTATGCACAGAGGAGATTTGGCTAAATTTTCCAAAAATTTCTCAAACTCATTTTTTCTCCTCCTCAAGTTTTCCCCAGGCTCCTACATGAGTTAGACAAGGTTGGTAGTCATTTTCTTTTCCCTCCAAATTTATCTTTCTCCATTCATAATCAAAGGAGAGTAACCATAACCTAAATTGGATAAAAACCCAATATTCATGGAAAACTCTAATTTAACCTCCTAGGGAAAGAAATTACCAGTTGAAGAGTGATCATTAGCATAAATACACTCAATACAAGCTAAGCCTACTTCTAAACTTTGAAATTATTCCTTGACTTCTTCCATTTTTCCTCCATTTGTTAAAAATTGCTCCTACCATCACTCATTTTTCCTCCCTAGACCTAAAAGCTCTCACCAAGCTAAAAACCATTTTTTTCAAAGACACAATCAATCACCGTGTCTACAGATGAAGAAATAAGTAGGGTAGACACAGAGTTTAATGAGGAAGAGCAGGAGGATGATGATGACAAGGAAGAGGGAGTTGAACATGGCAGTCATGAAGACAAAAAAAATCAACACTTTGAGGAAGGTAGTGATGGTAATGATATAAATGAATCACTCCCAAGTACAGAAAAAGGTGATGTTGATGAACAATATGAGGACCTAGAAGATAATGAAGACAATGATGAGGGTGACAGTCAACAAGAAAGTGAACATGAAAGTCAAGAGGAAAACAATGATGCACAAACAGTGATGCAGATTAAAACAGTGAAAAAGAGTTAGAATATATGAACATAGATGAAGATGATGACAGTGCCAAAGACAAAGAGGAGAGTGGTCTTCATAATGAGCAAGATGATAGTGATGAAAGTGCAGAGGGTGCCAGTGAAAATTATGACCCCAAGAATGAAAATACAAGTAGCTCAAATGAAGAACAAAATGACAATGAAGAAAATCAGTGAAGAGGATGAGAGTGTTGTTGATGTTAAAGACAATGATGGGGCCAAAAATATGATGACTAATGATGCCAATAAAGAACAAGAAGAAGTTGAGGATCACAACAAGGATCATAGCCATGATTAAGGCACCTACAAAGCCACCGTCACACCTCTTCATTAAAATTTAAGAACTCAAAGAAGGTAAAGACCAAGAAAAACTTAGAGACATGGCTCAATATTTTCCACATGTTTCTCAAACTCCTTGAAGAAGTTTTCCACCAAATTTTAGGGAATTCTGAGCAATTTTTGTTTTTTTTGAAATTTTGAGGCCTCTGTGCGTAACACCCTTGGCACTATGCATAAATTCGGTGTATCATAAACTTGAAAAAATGACATTTTTGGATTCCTCTCATCATCAAGATTCTTCTCACAAAATTTCAGACTATTTGGAGTAGTTTTGACCCCCCAAAAGGTCAAAAAACACCTAAAGTTTGACCATTCTGCCTCATTTTCAGGCAAGGTGCTGCAGACAGAGTAGTGTTGGGAGAATGGAATTTTGAATAGGAAAATGGAACTCATTTAGATAAAAAAAGGTATATCTATAAAGCCAACTTGACAATATTTATAATGAGCAGTCACGGAGAAAAATCCGACATCGGGAAGTGGTCCAAAACTTGGCTACAACAGAGCCTATTTTCTGTTTGAAGTGGTGCTGCGCACAGAGAAGTGTTAAGAGAATGGGTTTTTGGACAGGAAAATGGAACTCATTAAAGAAAAATCAAGAATTTATGGAAGGTATACTCATCGGGCTTTCCAATGAGCCATCACGGAGCCAAATCCGGCAACGGGAAGGGGTCCAAAAATTAGTCACAAATGACCCTATTTTCTGCTGAAGTGGTGCTGCGCAGAGAGACTATCTAAGTGTGTTTTGAACCAAAAGTCAACAAAACACACTCATTTATTGCAAAATGATATTTTTTAGTTTTTTAAGGTAGAAAACTCTAGAATTAGGTGAAAATATTTATTTTGGAATTTATTTCTTAGGATATTATATGCCTTGGGCCTTGCATGGTCTATTGGCCATCAATGACATTTATGGTTGAATATGACATTTTCCTAACATATTTAGGGTTTTAGTCCTCCTTTTCTCCATAAATAAAGCATGAGGCCCTCATGTTTTTTATTTTCATTTGATAAGCTTTGAGAGAAATATACATGGTTTTATGAGCCTGGAGAAGAAATTGGTGTTGTGGAGTTGATGAATGGCTTGTTTGGCTTGATGATGCAGAGGCTTGTTTGCGGGATTCCTTAGCTTGATGAATGGTGATGTCTTCTTGATTTTTTTATGTTTTCTAGTTATCATTATGTTTCATTCCTCTTAGATGCTATAAATCAGAAAAGTATAGGTTGAGACATGCTCTTTGAGGCACCTCAACCCTCCTATTTGTTATAGCCTTAAAGTTTTCCTCAGCTGGTTGTGTTTGAAGAATTCTTAGTTGCTCTTCAAGCCTCCTTATGCTTGTTATTTTCAGTTATGGATTAATATGCTGGTTAAAAAATATGATTCATGGTATGCCCTGCTTATTTGAGATTGTCTAAAACTCTGTCTTGGAAACTTTCTTTGCAGTATTGTTTGATAGGTTAATTCAAAGAGGTCTTGTTCGATATTGCCCTTTGTCCATGCCTACCAAATTATTTCAGAGTCCTTTATAGCTTTATTTATTATGTTTGGGAGTTCCCTCTTCATATATTGATTTATTGTGCTATCTTGTATGTTTTACCAAATTATGAAGGTGAATTTACTAAAGTTATAAGCTCTTATGATTTCTATGTTTCATTGGAAATTTTATCTTAGATATTTATCAGTTTAGGTATTGTTCAATGAGCTTAATGGTTTTCCCCATCTCATGAGTTATATCTTTTAAACTACCAGTATTTAAGACCTCCTAGTTTTTTCCAAATTTGATGTCCATCCCATTTCACTCATAACCTTAAGGATCCATTAACCTTGCTAGATTGGCCTTGCAATGCACTCTAATTCATTATGGAGACACCCTTGACTTTCATTTGACTCCATAGAAAAATGGATTTGACAGACTCTCAATCCAACTATCCTACTTGACCATATTACCCAATCAAAATAATCAACAAACCCTATACTTAATAACTAGCCTAAAATAAAAAACCCTACAGCAAAAAGAACAAATCCTTTGCACCCAATATAGAGAGTCTTCCCTGAGTCTAGGAAGGATAGGTCCTAAGACTCCAAAGACTGGTTCCATGTTACACTATCATTTGGTCTACCAATCTACCAAATCACAGGACCCTAGCATTATGGTGATAACGGTGGGACATTCTGAGTTAGTGACAAACTAAGTATTCCTTAGATCTCAGAAAACTCACAAACATCCTTATATTCGTATTTATTTGTTGATGGTTGACAACAAGAACATCCTTAAAACAGTAAACATCATCCACCTGGCGACTCCACTCATCTTCACTAGCCCTGTTGACCCCACTAGTTCTTATAAACTCCCCCGGGAATGCATTAAGCGATCCCAATCATGTCAGTGGTGGACAACAAAGTTGAAATCATCCACCTGGCAACTCCAAGACTCTCAATAGACCTAAAGACTCCACTGGTATAGAACTCTAGATTGGTTGAAAATATTCAGTGACCCTTTCTGATTTACAAACATGGATCCAAGGATACAAAGAAGATATGCTCCAATGAGTAGAGATCATATTCCTAGATTCCCACACGAAATGCCTGAAATAAACTGGATAAAAAACCTACCTATATTTCAAGATGAAAAATTTGATGACCCCTTGTTACATCTCATCAAATTTCAATACATGTATGGAGGTTAAAAGTTGAATGGCATGAAGACTACCTCATGAAAATGTTCATGGGTACATTAGAGGGTAAGGAAAGGGAATCGTATGAAGGTCTAAAACTAAGTAGTTTGTTTTCCTTAAACGATCTCCACAAGGTGTTCTATGAGAATTATAAAGAAAATTATCCATCTGTATCATTAGCTGAGAATTGTTGTGATCAATCTGAAGACCTCATACAATACCTTGTCAACATTGATGAAGATTTACGAAATTGGCATCCTGAAGATCTATTAGAGGAGATTCATGTTTTTCATACTCAAGATAACTATCATGACATCCAAGAAGAGTTGATTGAGGATAAAATCCATCAAGAAGTAGGATAAAATCCATAGGCTCTCTCTGACGACACACGTGATGATTCATCACCCGTACTAGATGAGGCTAAAGAAGATATTCAACCTCAGAATTAGTCTTCTCTAGAGAAGGAAAACATTTTTTTCCCAATCCAAAGAAAACAGAAAATGCCTCCTCCTTTAACTGAAGAAGAGATAGATCGAATTTTAAGAGTACAACCAGCCTCTGAACCTTTATATAAAGAAAATATTCCTGTTTGTCCCACTCTTGCCTTACCTACCAAAGAAATTTCTCATAAAGAAATAGAGGAACAGAGTGTTGTTGAGGCTATAATACCTCCTTAAGAAGAAATTCATCCTTGTGAGCAGTCACAAAAGGAAGACAAGCATCATAGTTATATCTAGAGAAAGAGAAAGACACCTCCCCTTTTAACAAAAGAAGAAAGAAATCATATCCTAAGCATACAGCCCACATCCAAATTTTTATGTAAAGAAGATATGTCTATGTGTTCTACTGCTAACCTATCTACTGATGCATTTTCTCATATAGAAAGTATAGAACAAATTGATGCTGATGCTAGAGTACCTTCTCAATAAGACCTAGTGCCAAATAATGCTCCTACTCATCTAGATAATGGCTCACAAACATAAATCAGTGTTACACCATTTTTTTGGTCATTTAACCTATTATCATTAGATGAACCCAAGTACACCATGTAAGACCAATTTTACCCTAAGTAAAATTGCTTTCACCATGTGAAATAACATTTGTTCATATTTCCTGGTCATATTTAACCAAAAATAAGGAAATTAATTAAATAAATCATTATTTATTTGATTATTTCCTAGGAATAAGTTATTTAAATCATTATTTAAATAATATTCCTAGTTAAATTTGTTGGGGAAAAAATACGCGAGTGAATCAGCATTTCATCGCATATTCAAAACTTTCACTTTTTCTCGCTTTCTAAAATGCATACGCTACTTTCCTGAACCAGACTTGCGTATATATGCGGATACCCTTTACGAAACTAGCGTATACACAGATATCTATATATGTCATTAATTCATCACTCAAATCATTCCTTCATTTATTCATCAGATATTCAATAAGCAGTAAACATGTGCAGTAAGAACAGAATAAATCATGACACAAAGCATCACACATGAACACCAGGATTTTTAGGTGGAAACCCAAGTCGGGAGAAAACCACCGCCGCAGTTGCTCAGCCTTCAATATTTTATTATAGAGAAAACATCTTACAACATATGTGCTGGCACAGACTTGACCAGCACGCAGGCACCCACCTGCGCTCGTTTACCAGCCTCTCCTGGAAGGGAGCTACGACCCCCTGACTCGTTTACCAGCCTCTCCTGGAAGGGAGCTACGACCCCCCGATCTCGTTTACCAACCTCTCCTGGAAGGGAGCTACAACCCCCTGACTGAAGGCTACAACCTTCAGCACCACCTTGGACCACGTTTCATCAATTTTCACACTGGATCCAACCACTTCAATAAAACAACACTTGCAGGCCACATTTCATCATATTTTCATACTGGACCCTTTCCATACTTTTAAGCACAAACATACATCACCAGCAGATACATATCAACACAGATCAGATAGCAGAAACACAGCAGAACAGATCAGATATTTCATACCCCTTGCTTCAGCAAGCCCTAGTTTGCATACGCGCTTTCCCTTCACTGATGTCGCGTATATACGCGCTTCCGTCCATACAAACCAGCGTATACCTCAGTGTATATTTTATTGCGCATACGCGCTTTCTCTTCGGCGAATCTGCGTATATACGCGCTTCCTCCGCGTCGAAGTAGCGTATAGATCTTTAAACATTACAGAGCAGCATACTTCATCAGATCAGACATTCACCTCAGATTCAACCCTTTACTTCAGACATATGTTCGCCTAGATGTTCGCCTCATCACAGATCTAAGCCTTCCATAATCAGATCTAGCAAATACAAGAGCAATTCAGATCTAGATCTCCTTCTTCATCATTGGTGCATCATACATTCAGATTTATCATTCAAGTGTAACCCTTTCCATTCAGATATACTTCAGAGAGAAGTATTTATTCAAGCTCAGACATCTTGCACTCCCTCACACTTGATTTGCACAATGAATTTCTTCTCCTTATATATGATTACCCTTTGTCAATACCATGAGCCCCTTTTTCAATACCATGGACCAAAACAATACCATAAGCCCAAAACTATCTGGACGGGGTCAATTAGGCGGATCATTACCCAATACAATGGGTCAATACCATGGTGGTTACCCCTGGTTTTGCACTTTTTGAGCGCTTTTGCCCATACGCGACTTGGCACGTTCTTTTCACGTGCATACGCGACTTCCCCTAGGCCAATCCGCGTATACCAAGAGACATATTCTTTTTCATCATACTTTGAGTACATTCTGAAATCCTTTCTTCATTGCCTTCTGTACACACTGTAGAAACATCATATTTCCTTTATCAGGAACATATTCTTTTCATCAAGTTGTCATCATCTTCATCAGGTGGGTTGCCTTTCAAGATCAACACACATTATATCATATCAGATTTACATCAATTACTAAGTCCATCAAGTCAAGCATAACTTCATCAGGTGGTTTGCCATCAAGGACAACACATGTCAACAGTCGCATGTCTTCATCTCCATTAGTGGGTTGCCATCAAGGACAACACTCTGCATCATATTTCCAACAATCTCCCCCTTTGGACTTGATGGCAACCATGATGGTGTTTGGTTACCACAACAGATAGATACCATGTCACTCTCCCAAATATTTGACATCATTATCTTTTCTTCATTCAAACACCATGTCACTCTCCCCCTTTGACATCAAGGGCAAAGGGTAAAACCAGCGGATGAAAACCAACATTCTCCCCCTTTTCTCCTCATGTGGAAGAAACATTCTGTAGAACTGATATATGCTGAAGTGGCCAAGCTCCCCCTTAGTTCATGTTGAATCTTCAAACATATTTTTCAATAAAGTACATGACTCTTCCTATCACCAAAGACTCATACTTACATCAAATATCCAACCAAGTGGATTTACATATGATACTCAAGTACCCAACCAAGTGGGTTTACACATTTCAATTCAGCTACCCAACCAAGTGGGTTTACAAAAATTGACTCAGCTACCCAACCAAGTGGGTTTACAAATTTGACAAGTTCATACATGACTGAATATTACATATTTTATATCAAGGGTCTCAACATGACCTTTTCATCAAAAATACAAATATGACTTTTCATGACCAATACCAAGAAGACCTCAAGAGAGATCATATAACAGAACCATCATAATGCCAACAATGCATTATACTCAGCAATGCTAATGCTCCCCCTGAATCTGTGCAACCAAGCAATTTTTCCAAAATACTAAGGCTCCCCCTTAGTTTGTGCATCCTGAAAACTTCCACCAACAAATCATCAAGGCATCTTCATCAAAACAATAGAAACAGAATTATGAGAACTGGAACACCACCAGAGCTACCAAACAGTATCAGAGATACCAAACAGCACTGCAGCTGTGCTGAAGAGAGCTGATCCAACCAAAAATTGTCAGCAACCAAACATACGCGGTTTTATGTGCAAGAACTCGCGTACATACGCGACTGTGTTTCAGGAAACCCGCGTATCCCAAGCCATCTTCTAAAAATTATGCAGATTTTTTCTTTTGACTGGCAGAGACCACTCCCAGCTTCTGTCTTTGATACTCGAACACTTCGGCGAGGTTTGGTAAAGATATCACAGCCTGTTCTTTGGAGGTAACATACTCCAACTTCACTTTTTGCTCAAGCAATTTGTTCACGTAGGAAATGATATTTGATGGGAATGTGTCAGTTTTAGAATGCATGATGTGATTCTTTACTGATGGCACTTGTATTATCACACATAATGGAGATAGAGTTGCACATTTGATTTGAAAATCTTGCAAGGTTTGCATCATCCATAGGAGTTGAGTGCAATAAGATGCGGCAAATACATACTCGCTTCATTTTGTTGATAAGGGCAATAGATAATAGAATTTTGCTTCTGCTGAACCAAGATAATAACCGGCCCCACAAAATGCACCACCACTAGTGCTTTTCCGATCATCAACACTTCCAGCCCAATCTGCATCGTTGCAAAGCATGAAGAGAATATCAGCATCCTTTGGATACCATAGACCAAATTCTTGAGTTCCTTGTAGATATTTGAATATCCTTTTGACAGCCTGAAGGTGAGACTCTTTTGGATTAGCTTGGAATCGTCCAACAATCCCAACTGCATGCATAATGTCTGATCTAGTCCCAGTGAGATAAAGTAGACTTCCAATCATCGATCTGTATTCTGGTTGATTCACTGTGGGAGAATCATCAGCTAGAACTCGAGATCGCATCCGGTTATCATTGGTGTACTGTGTGTTTGCATTCTTCCATGCCATACTTCTTCGTAATTTGCTTTTAAGATATTTTGCCAGGAGTGAAATATACCATCTCAGATTGTTGCACTTGCAAGCCAAGAAAGAATGTTAGTTCCCCAAGTAAAGACATTTAAAATTCTTGTTGTATAGCAGAAGAAAATTTATGACTCATAGATTCTTCATTACTTCCTAAAATGATATCATCAACATATACCACCACAATCAATAATTTATCATTTTTAGTTTTTGTGTATAAGTTGCTATCAGCAGACCTCTTTGAAAATCCTTGTTGATGAAGATATTTTTCAAGACGATAATACCATGCCCTTGGAGCTTGTTTGAGACCATATAGAGCCTTTTTAAGTCTACAAACAAGTTTCTCATCATTTCCCAAAATGAATCCTTCCTACATATTCTATAAACTTCTTCTCTAGATCATTAAGAAAGTAGACTTAACATCCATTTGATAAACTTTGATTCGTTGATAGCTTGAGAAAGCAAGAAACATTCTTATGGCTTCAAGTCTAGCTACAGGAGCAAACGTTTCTTCAAAGTCTATACCTTCTTGTTGAGTATACCCTTTGCAAACCAGTCTACCTTTGTTTCTTACAACATCCCCATTCTCATTTAACTTGTTCTTGAAGATCCATTTAGTTCCAATGACATTTTTATCATGAGGTCTTGGTACCAAATCCCAAGTGTCATTCTTTTCAATTTGCTCAATTTCTTCATCCATGGCATTATTCCAACATTCATATTTGCTAGCTTCATTGACATTGTGTGGTTCAATTGTGGATAGAAGTGCAAAATTACTAGAAGATCCCGAAAGAGTTCTCCTTGTTCGTACACCTGATTCCTTGTCTCCCAAAATTTGAGATTCAGGATGATTCTTTTGAACATATCTGGATGGAGCTTTTTCAGATAAATCATTTTCAGGTTCTTCATTTGATTCAATGTCTATATCATTTCCATCTGATGTAGAAGGCCATATGTCATCATCATCTTCTTCTGTTGTTTGTTTTTCTTCTTTAGGAGCTGCAGGAGACTCGTCAATAACAACATCAATACATTCAACAACCTTGTGAAGCCTTTTATTGTAACATGTGAATGCTTTGCTTGAAGATGAGTAGCCAAGAAGTATCCCTTCATCTGATCTAGGGTCAAACTTGCCAAGTTTTTCATCATTATTTTTGATAAAGCATCTACTTCCAAAAACTTTAAAATGCTTTACAGTGGGAGATTTGCCATACCAGAGTTCATATGGAGTTTTATCACTGTTTACTCGAACATGAGCCTTGTTGAGAATGTTAACTGCTGCACGAGCTGCTTCACTCCAAAACATGTTAGGAACATTAGAGTCAGTAAGCATAGCTCTGGCCATTTGAACAATTGTTCTATTCATTCTTTCTGCTACACCATTTTGTTGTGGAGTGCCTGCTACAGAGAACTGTCTTTTAATGCCATGTTGTTCACAAAATTCAAAGAATTCATTTGATGAATATTCTCCTCCTCGATCAGATCTAAGACACTTGATTTTTGAATCCAATTCATTTTCTACTAGTGCTTTGTACTTCTGAAATTTTTCAAAGGCTTCATCTTTGTGTTTAATAAACGCGATCTCACACATTCTGGAGTAGTCATCAATAAATAAGATATAGTATTCTTCCCCACGTAATGACTTTTTCCTCCCAGGTCCACAGATGTCTGTATGAATGAGTTCAAGAGGCTTACTTGATGATCCTTCTTTGGCATTAAATCGTACTCTGGTCTGCTTACCAAATTGACAAGATTTGCATATGGTACTTTCTGGAAGATTGACCTTGGGAAGATCACGAACAGCTTGAAGTTTGCTTGCTTTGTTGATTTGAGAGAAACTCAGATGCCCCAGCCTTCTATGCCATAGCCAATTTTCTGAAGACTTGCTCAAGTAACATTGATCTATGCCGTT
The DNA here is from genome assembly GCA_034641835.2 of Pinus albicaulis. Classification (NCBI taxonomy): domain Eukaryota; kingdom Viridiplantae; phylum Streptophyta; class Pinopsida; order Pinales; family Pinaceae; genus Pinus; species Pinus albicaulis. Next base: position 1,384,508,437 of record CM076574.1, read on the forward strand.
TAGTACATACAGGTTGCTTGGATTTCTTTTTCCTTTTATAATGATTTTACCCGTATCAAGATCACGAACCACACATTCTTTGGAACTGAAGACCACTTCTGCTCCTTGATCACACATTTGACTAACACTCAATAGGTTATGCCTTAATCCATCCACATACATGACATCTTTAGCCTTCACCTTTTCTTTTAGAAATACTGACCCTTTTCCTTTAATGACAGCAGGAGTATCATTTCCAAAAGTAACTTTCTTTTCCTTCTCTAGAGCATTATAAGTATGCAGTTTGCTTTTGTCACCTGTCATGTGTCTTGAACACCCGCTATCAATATACCATTGATTCTCTTCACCCTCTACAAATAACGCTATCCCACAATTTTCAACCGGTAATTCTTTCTTTTTCCATACTTTAGAGCTTGAGGGAACATGCTCTTTTGGCTGGACCTTGCTCCTGCATTCATATTCTTCATGACCAAAGTTATTGCAATAAGTACATTCAACTTCATTTTGGAGAGGAGAAAAATTGTTATAGGTGTTCTTCTTTGGTTCATCATTCATCCTGATCTTTCTTGATTCTCTGGTCATGATGGTTTTATATGCAACACATTGAATAGCTTTATGACCAAAGTTGTGACATGTGAAACATTGACCATTGAAGTAGAAATTTCTGTGATCATGAAATCTTCTATTAGACTTTACCTGTTGGTTGTAGCCATTTTGAAAGATCTCCCTGTTAGTGTTTCTTGATTTGAGGTGATCTTGCTTTACCTGTAAAGATCCTTTGTTCTCTTGCTGAGTGGCTGAATGTAGAGAACCAGCAGTGGCTGCTTTTAGAGAATTTGGTGCTGATGTCTGAGAAGATTCCCCAGTATATCCAAGACCTGTTTTTATAAAGGGAGACCGTTGTACCTTGATAATTTCATCCAAGGTTTCTGAACTTTTAGCAAATCTGAGATTGAGAGACTTCAATTTCTCATTATCCTTCCTTAGACTTACTACTTCACATTCTAGATCCTCCATGCGTTTTTCTCTTGCTTCAAGCTGATTTTTAAAAGTCTCAATGATTATGTTCTTTTCTTCTAGGCTCACTTTGAGTTGAATGTTTTCTTCAATAAGATTATTGTCTTCTAGAGAATCCACAAAGGTACCCTTTTCTTCTTCACATTCTTTTGCGAGAGCCCATACTTTTGCACCAAAATTCAGCAAGGCTTTTGTATGTATACTTCCCATTGTGACGGATCTCCTTCAAGCGATCAAGCTTTTGTAGAAGGACCTTGCTCTGATACCAATTGTTGGGAAAAATACTGAGAGGGGGGGGGTGAATCAGTATTTACTGCATATTCAAAACTTTCACTTTTTCTGCTTCTAAAATGCATACGCTACTTTCCTGAACCAGACTTGCGTATATACGCGGATACCCTTTACGAAACTAGCGTATACACAGATATCTATTTATGTCATTAATTCTTCACTTAAATCATTCCTTCATTTATTCATCAGATATTCAATAAGCAGTAAACATGTGCAGTAAGAACAGAATAAATCATGACACAAAGCATCACACATGAACACCAGGATTTTTAGGTGGAAACCCAAGTCGGGAGAAAACCACCGTTGCAGTTGCTCAGCCTTCAATATTTTATTATAGAGAAAACATCTTACAACATATGTGCTGGCGCAGACTTGACCAGCACGCAGGCACCCACCTGCGCTCGTTTACCAGCCTCTCCTGGAAGGGAGCTACGACCCCCCGACTCGTTTACCAGCCTCTCCTGGAAGGGAGCTACGACCCCCCGATCTCGTTTACCAGCCTCACCTGGAAGGGAGCTACAACCCCCTGACTGAAGGCTACAACCCTCAGCACCACCTTGGACCACGTTTCATCAATTTTCACACTAGATCCAACCACTTCAATAGAACAACACTTGCAGGCCACATTTCATCATATTTTCATACTGGACCCTTTTCATACTTTTAAGCACAAACATACATCACCCGCAGATACATATCAACACAGATCAGATAGCAGAAACACAGTAGAACAGATTAGATATTTCATACCCCTTGCTTCAGCAAGCCCTAGTTTGCATACGCGCTTTCCCTTCACTGATGTCGCGTATATACACGCTTCCGTCCATACAAACCAGTGTATACCTCAGTGTATATTTTATTGCGCATACGCGCTTTCTCTTCGGTGAATCTGCGTATATACGCGCTTCCTCTGCGGCGAAGTAGCGTATAGATCTTTAAACATTACAGAGCAGCATACTTCATCAGATCAGACATTCACCTCAGATTCAACCCTTTACTTCAGACAGATGTTCGCCTAGATGTTCGCCTCATCACAGATCTAAGCCTTCCATAATCAGATCTAGATCTCCTTCTTCATCATTGGTGCATCATACATTCAGATTTATCATTCAAGTGTAACCCTTTCCATTCAAATATACTTCAGAGAGAAGTATTCATTCAAGCTCAGACATCTTGCACTCCCTCACTCCTGATTTGCACAATGAATTTCTTCTCCTTATATATGATTACCCTTTGTCAATACCATGAGCCCCTTTTTCAATACCATGGACCAAAACAATACCATAAGCCCAAAACTATCTAGACGGGGTCAATTAGGCGGATCATTACCCAATACAATGGGTCAATACCATGGTGGTTACCCCTGGTTTTGCACTTTTTGAGCGCTTTTGCCAATACGCGACTTGGCACGTTCTTTTCCGCGTGCATACGCGACTTCCCCTAGGCCAATCCGCGTATACCAAGAGACATATTCTTTTTCATCATACTTTGAGTACATTCTGAAATCCTTTCTTCATTGCCTTCTTTACACACTGTAGAAACATCATATTTCCTTCATCAGGAACATATTTTTTTCAAGCACAACTTCATCAAGTTGTCATCATCTTCATCAGGTGGGTTGCCTTTCAAGATCAACACACATTATATCATATCAGATTTACATCATTTACTAAGTCCATCAATTCAAGCATAACTTCATCAGGTGGTTTGCCATCAAGGACAACACATGTCAATAGACGCATGTCTTCATCTCCATTAGTGGGTTGCCATCAAGGACAACACTCTGCATCATATTTCCAACAATCTCCCCCTTTGGACTTGATGGCAACCATGATGGTGTTTGGTTACCATAGCAGATAGATATCATGTCACTCTCCCAAATATGTCACATCATTATCTTCTCTTTATTCAAACACCATGTCACTCTCCCCCTTTGACATCAAGGGCAAAGGGCGGATCAAAAACCAACACTCTCCCCCTTTTCTCCTCATGTGGAAGAAACATTCTGCAGATCTGATATGTGCTGAAGTCGCCAAGCTCCCCCTGAGTTCATGCTGAATCTTCAAACATATTTTTCAATAAAGTACATGACTCAAAGACTTTCTTATCACCAATGACTCATACTTACAACAAATATCCAACCAAGTGGATTTACATATAAGACTCAACTACTCAACCAAGCGAGTTTACAAAATTTTGACTCAGCTACCCAACCAAGAGGGTTTACAAAATTTGACAAGTCCTTACATGACTGAATATTACAGATTTTACATCAAGGGTCTCAACATGACCTTTTCATCAAAAATACAAATATGACTTTTCATGACCAATACCAAGAAGACCTCAAGAGAGATCATATAACAGAACCATCATAATGCCAACAATGCATTATACTCAGCAATGCTAATGCTCCCCCTGAATCTGTGCAACCAAGTAATTTTTCCAAAAGACTAAGGCTCCCCCTTAGATTGTGCATCCTGAAAACTTCCACCAACAAATCATCAAGGCATCTTCATCAAAACAATAGAAACAGAATTATGAGAACTGGAACACCACCAGAGCTACCAAACAGTATCAGAGATACCAAACAGCACTTCAGCTGTGCTGAAGAGAGCTGATCCAACCAAAAATTTTCAGCAACCAAACATACGCGGTTTTATGTGCAGGAACTCGCGTACATACGCGACTGTGTTTCAGGAAACCTGCGTATCCCAAGCCATCTTCTAAAAATTATGCAGATTTTTTCTTTTGACTGGCAGAGACCACTCCCAGCTTCTGTCTTTGATACTCGAACACTTCCCTGGGCAGAGGTTTGGTAAAGATATCAGCAGCTTGTTCTTTGGAGGTAACATGCTCCAACTTCACTTTTTGCTCAAGCACTTGTTCACGTAGGAAATGATATTTGATGGGAATGTGCTTGGTTTTTGAATGCATGACAGGATTCTTTGAGATACTGATGGAACTTGTATTATCACACATAATGGAGATAGGAGTTGCACATTTGATTTGAAAATCTTGCAAGGTTTGCATCATCCATAGGAGTTGAGTGCAACAAGATGCGGCAGCTACATACTCTGCTTCAGCCGTTGATAAGGCAATAGAATTTTGCTTCTTGCTGAACCAAGATACTAACCGGGGTCCCATATAGAATGCACCACCACTAGTGCTTTTCCGATCATCAACACTTCCAGCCCAATCTGCATCATTGTAAGCATGAAGAGTAAGATCAGCATTCTTTGGATACCATAGACCAAAGTCTTGAGTTCCTTGTAGATATTTGAAAATTATTTTAACAGCCTGAAGGTGAGACTCTTTTGGATTAGCTTGGAATTGTCCAACAATCCCAACTGCATGCATAATGTCTGGTCTAGTCCCAGTGAGATAAAGTAGACTTCCTATCATTGATCTGTATTCTGGTTGATTCACCGTGGGAGAATCATCATGAGAAATGAGATTGCATCCGGTTATCATTGGTGTACTTACAGGTTTGCATTCTTCCATGCCATACTTCTTCAGAATTTGCTTAAGATATTTTGCTTGTGATAGAAATATACCATCCGCAGATTGATGCACTTGCAAGCCAAGAAAGAATGTTAGTTCCCCAAGTAAAGACATTTCAAATTCTTGCTGCATGACAGAAGCAAATTTTTGACTCATAGATTCTTCGTTGCTCCCAAAAATGATATCATCAACATATACAACTACAATCAATAGTTTATCATTTTCAACTTTTGTGTATAAGTTGCTATCAGCAGACCCCTTTGAAAATCCGTGTTGATGAAGATATTTGTCAAGACGATAATACCAAGCCCTTGGAGCTTGTTTGAGTCCATACAGAGCCTTTTTAAGTCTACAAACAAGATTTGCATCATTTCCCAAAATGAATCCTTCCGGTTGTTCTATATATACTTCTTCTTCTAGATCACCATTCAGAAAAGCAGACTTAACATCCATTTGATAAACTTTGATTCGTTGATAGCTTGAGAAAGCAAGAAACATTCTTATGGCTTCAAGTCTAGCTACTGGAGCAAACGTTTCTTCAAAGTCTATACCTTCTTGTTGAGTATACCCTTTGCAAACCAGTCTAGCTTTGTTTCTTACAACATCCCCATTCTCATTTAACTTGTTCTTGAAGATCCATTTAGTTCCAATGACATTTTTATCATGAGGTCTTGGTACCAAATCACAAGTGTCATTCTTTTCAATTTGCTCAATTTCTTCATCCATGGCATTATTCCAACATTCATATTTGCTAGCTTCATTGACATTGTGTGGTTCAATTGTGGATAGAAGTGCCAAATTACTATAAGATCCCGCAAGAGTTCTCCTTGTTCGTACACCTGATTCCTTGTCTCCCAAAATTTGAGATTCAGGATGATTCTTTTGAACATATCTGGATGGAGCTTTTTCAGATAAATCATGTTCAGGTTCTTCATTTGATTCACTGTCTATATCATTTCCATCTGATGTAGAAGGCCATATGTCATCATCATCTTCTTCTGTTGTTTGTTTTTCTTCTTTAGGAGCTGCAAGAGACTCGTCAATAACAACATCAATACATTCAACAACCTTTTGAAGCCTCTTATTGTAGCACGTGAATGCTTTGCTTGAAGATGAGTAGCCAAGAAGTATCCCTTCATCTGATCTAGGGTCAAACTTGCCAAGTTTTTCATCATTATTTTTGATAAAACATCTACTTCCAAAAACTTTAAAATGCTTTACAGTGGGAGATTTGCCATACCAGAGTTCATATGGAGTTTTATCACTGTTTACCCGAACATGAGCCTTGTTGAGAATGTTAACTGCTGCACGAGCTGCTTCACTCCAAAACATGTTAGGAACATTAGAGTCAGTAAGCATAGCTCTGGCCATTTGAACAATTATTCTATTCATTCTTTCTGCTACACCATTTTGTTGTGGAGTGCCTGCTACAGAGAACTGTCTTTTAATGCTATGTTGTTCACAAAATTCAAAGAATTCATTTGATGAATATTCTCCTCCTCGATCAGATCTAAGACACTTGATTTTTGAATCCAATTCATTTTCTACCAGTGCTTTGTACTTCTGAAATTTTTCAAAGGCTTCATCTTTGTGTTTAATAAACGCGATCTCACACATTCTGGAGTAGTCATCAATAAATAGGATATAGTATTCTTCCCCACGTAATGTATTTTTCCTCATAGGTCCACAGATGTTAGTATGAATGAGTTCAAGAGGCTTACTTGATGAACCTTCTTTGGCATTAAATCGGACTCTGGTCTGCTTACCAAATTGACAAGATTTGCATATGGTACTTTCTGGAAGATTGATCTTGGGAAGATCACAAACAGCTTGAAGTTTGCTTGCTTTCTTGATTTGAGAGAAACTCAGATGTCCCAGTCTTCGATGCCATAGCCAATTTTCTGAAGATTTGCTTAAGTAACATTGTTCTATGCCGTTGAGTACATACAGGTTGCTTGGATTTCTTTTCCCTTTTATAATGATTTTTCCTGTATCAAGATCACGAACCACACATTCTTTGGAACTGAAGACCACTTCTGCTCCTTGATCACACATTTGACTAACACTCAATAGGTTATGCCTTAATCCATCCACATACATGACATCTTTAGCCTTCACCTTTTCTTTTAGAAATACTGACCCTTTTCCTTTAATAATAGCAGGAGTATCATTTCCAAAAGTAACTTTCTTTTCCTTCTCTAGAGCATTATAAGTATGCAGTTTGCTTTTGTCACCTGTCATGTGTCTTGAACACCCGCTATCAATATACCATTGATTCTCTTCACCCTCTGCAAATAACGCTATCCCACAATTTTCAACCGGTAATTCTTTCTTTATCCATACTTTAGAGCTTGAGGGAACATGCTCTTTTGGCTGGACCTTGCTCCTGCATTCAGATTCTTCATGACCAAAGTTATTGCAATAAGTACATTCAACTTCATTTTGGAGAGGAGAAAATTGTTATAGGTGTTCTTCTTTGGTTCATCATTCATCCTTATCTTTCTTGCTTCTCTGGTCATGATGGTTTTATATGCAACACACTGAATAGCTTTATGACCAAAGTTGTGACATGTGAAACATTGACCATTGAAGTAGAAATTTCTGTGATCATGAAATCTTCTATTAGACTTTACCTGTTGGTTGTAGCCATTTTGAAAGATCTCCCTGTTAGTGTTTCTTGAATTGAGGTGATCTTGCTTTACCTGTAAAGATCCTTTGTTCTCTTGCTGAGTGGCCGAATGTAGAGAACCAGCAGTGGCTGCTTTTAGAGAATTTGGTGCTGATTTCTGAGAAGATTCCCCAGTATATCCAAGACCTGTTTTTATAAAAGGAGACAGTTGTACCTTGATAATCTCATCCAAGGTTTCTGAACTTTTAGCAAATCTGAGATTGAGAGAATTCAATTTCTCATTATCCTTCCTTAGACTTACTACTTCACATTCTAGATCCTCCATGCGTTTTTCTCTTGCTTCAAGCTGATTTTTAAAAGTCTCAATGATTATGTTCTTTTCTTATAGGCTTACTTTGAGTTGAATGTTTTCTTCAAGAAGATTATTGTCTTCTAAAGAATCCACAAAGGTACCCTTTTCTTCATCACATTCTTTTGCGAGAGCCCATACTTTTGCACCAAAATTCAGCAGGGCTTTTGTATGTATACTTCCCATTGTGACGGATCTCCTTCAAGCGATCAAGCTTCTGTAGAAGGACCTCGCTCCGATACCAATTGATGGGAAAAATACTGAGAGGGGGGGGGTGAATCAGTATTTACTGCATATTCAAAACTTTCACTTTTTCTGCTTCTAAAACGCATACGCTACTTTCCTGAACCAGACTTGCGTATATACGCGGATACCCTTTACGAAACTAGCGCATACACAGATATCTATATATGTCATTAATTCATCACTCAAATCATTCCTTCATTTATTCATCAGATATTCAATAAGCAGTAAACATGTGCAGTAAGAACAGAATAAATCATGACACAAAGAATCACACATGAACACCAGGATTTTAGGTGGAAACCCAAGTCGGGAGAAAACCACCGCTGCAGTTGCTCAGCCTTCAATATTTTATTATAGAGAAAACATCTTACAACATATGTGCTGGCGCAGACTTGACCAGCACGCAGGCACCCACCCGCGCTCGTTTACCAGCCTCTCCTGGAAGGGAGCTACGACCCCCTGACTCGTTTACCAGCCTCTCCTGGAAGGGAGCTACGACCCCCCGATCTCGTTTACCAGCCTCACCTGGAAGGGAGCTACAACCCCCTGACTGAAGGCTACAACCCTCAGCACCTCTATGGACCACGTTTCATCAATTTTCACACTAGATCCAAAGCTTCCTTTAGGACACCACTTGCAGGCCACATTTCATCATATTTTCAGACTGGACCCTTTCCATACTTTTAAGCACAAACATACATCACCAACAGATACTTATCAACACAGATCAGATAGCAGAAACACAGCAGAACAGATTAGATATTTCATACCCCTTGCTTCAGCAAACCCTAGTTTGCATACGCGCTTTCCCTTTACTGATGTCGCGTATATACGCGCTTCCGTCCACACAAACCAGCGTATACCTCAGTGTATATTTTATTGCGCATACGCTCTTTCTCTTCGCTGAAGCCGCGTATATACGCGCTTCCTCCGCGGCGAAGTAGCGTATAGATCTTCAATCATTACAGAGCAGCATACTTCATCAGATCAGATATTCAGTTCAGATCTACCCTTTTGCTTCAGACAGATGTTCACCTAGATGCTCGCCTCATCACATATCTAAGCCTTCCATAATCAGATCTAGCAAATACCAGAGCAATTCAGATCTAGATCTCCTTCATCATTGGTGCATCATACATTCAGATTTATCATTCAAGTGTAACCCTTTCCATTCAGATATACTTCAGAGAGAAGTATTCATTCAAGCTCAGACATCTTGCACCCACACTCATGATTTGCACAATGAATTTCTTCTCCTTATATAGGTTTATCCTTTTCAATACCATGAGCCCTTTTTTCAATACCATGGGCCAAAACAATACCATGAGCCCAAAACTACCTGGACGGGGTTAATTAGGCGGATCATTACCCAATACAATGGGTCAATACCATGGTGGTTACCCTTGGTTTTGCACTTTTTGAGCGCTTTAGCCCATACGCGACTTGGCACGTTCTTTTCCGCGTGTATACGCGACTTCCCCTAGGCCAATCCGCGTATACCAAGAGACATATTCTTTTTCATCATACTTTGAGTACATTCTGAAATCCTTTCTTCATAGCCTTCTGTACACACTGTAGAAACATCATATTTTCTTCATCAGGAACATATTCTTTTCATCAAAACATCATCTTCATCAGGTGGGTTGCCTTTCAAGATCAACACACATTATATCATATCAGATTTACATCAATTACTAAGTCCATCAAGTCAAGCATAACTTCATCAGGTGGTTTGCCATCAAGGACAACACATGTCAATAGACGCATTTCTTCATCTCCATTAGTGGGTTGCCATCAAGGACAACACTCTGCATCATATTTCCAACAAAAAGTTGAATGGCATGAAGACTACCTCATGAAAATGTTCATGGGTACATTAGAGGGTAAGGAAAGGGAATCGTATGAAGGTCTAAAACTAAGTAGTTTGTTTTCCTTAAACGATCTCCACAAGGTGTTCTATGAGAATTATAAAGAAAATTATCCATCTGTATCATTAGCTGAGAATTGTTGTGATCAATCTGAAGACCTCATACAATACCTTGTCAACATTGATGAAGATTTACGAAATTGGCATCCTGAAGATCTATTAGAGGAGATTCATGTTTTTCATACTCAAGATAACTATCATGACATCCAAGAAGAGTTGATTGAGGATAAAATCCATCAAGAAGTAGGATAAAATCCATAGGCTCTCTCTGACGACACACGTGATGATTCATCACCCGTACTAGATGAGGCTCAAGAAGATATTCAACCTCAGAATTAGTCTTCTCTAGAGAAGGAAAACATTTTTTTCCCAATCCAAAGAAAATAGAAAATGCCTCCTCCTTTAACTGAAGAAGAGATAGATCGAATTTTAAGAGTACAACCAGCCTCTGAACCTTTATATAAAGAAAATATTCCTGTTTGTCCCACTCTTGCCTTACCTACCAAAGAAATTTCTCATAAAGAAATAGAGGGATCGTATTGTTGTTGAGGCTATAATAATTCTTAAGAAGAAATTCATCCTTGTGAGGCACACAAAAGGAAGACAAGTACCATAGTTATATCTAGAGAAAGAGAAAGACACCCTCCCCCTTTAACAAAGAAGAAAGAAATCAAATCCTAAGCATACAGCCTACATCCAAATTTTTATGTAAAGAAGATATGTCTATGTGTTCTAATCGCTTAACCTATCTACCGATGCATTTCCTCACATAGAAAGTGTAGAACAAATTGATGCCGATAATATTTTGCTAGAGTACCTTCTCAATAAGACCTAGTGCCAAATAATGCTCCTACTCATCTAGATAATGGCTCACAAACATAACCGTTGTTGGGAAAACTATTTTTTGGTCATCTAACCTATTATCATTAGATGAACCCAAGTACACCATGTAAGACCAATTTTACCCTAAGTAAAATTGCTTTCACCATGTGAAATAACATTTGTTCATATTTCCTGGTCATATTTAACCCAAAATAAGGAAATTAATTAAATAAATCACTATTTATTTGATTATTTCCTAGGAATAAGTTATTTAAATCATTATTTAAATAATATTCCTAGTTAAATTTGACTAAATCATTTTTAAATAATTAAATAAATCATTATTTATTTAATTATATTCCCACCATCTCCCTGAAATAATAAATAAATCATTTATTTCTTTATTGTTTATAAATAAAGGAATTGACCCAAGTCAGAAGACCTTTTCCCTCCAACAAATATAATAAAATATTCCTAAAGGGTGGTTCTAGAATCTGATTAATAATATTTTATTCATTCACCAAGTTCTAGATAACCCTAATATTTTGTTATAAATAGAAGGGTTTTCCCCATTCATTAGTCACTTCCATTGCATTAGATCACTCTGGATCTACTCTTGGTCACCATTTTCCATTTTTGCCTTGTGAGCTCCCATTGAGTTCTATGTTTGTTAGGGTTTTCTACCACAATAAGAGAGAGGAATTTTAGATCTGAAACACTGAGGACTTTCAAGAACCCATCCCATTGAGGAGAACCGGAAAACACCTTTCTTGTTCTCCTCTCAGGTGCCACCTTTTAATATAATACAAAAATTCTTTCAAATACATTGTTCTTGTTTTGTCTATTGCATGCATGGAGCCATATTTTACTTTATCTGCTTAATGTCTTTTAAGCTTAGATCTGGATTTTTGCAACATTATTTGAATCATCTAATTGCAAATTTAAATATTTTTTGCAGCCATAATTGATGTTAGGGCTATTTGTTATGTGTAGATAAAGTGATATTTTACGACGAAAGATTCATACTAGCAATTGGCGACTCCACATGGGTTTTCTTTTGCGACCACTGTCGTTTTATATATTCCTGCATATCCAGCTATTTAAGACCCTAGGGTTTCTCTTCCATTTTCTGTTTTTCCTATTTTTATGGTGCTTTCCACCTCTAAAACCCTCAAACAGTCAAATTTTTAACTTTCGTGTGTTTCTGGCCTTATTGTGCAGGTGACAGACATTAGCCGCAACTGAGACGACAACTTTTTCTGAAATCTGCCGCCGAGAGAACCAGATATGTAGGTCACACTTGTCGGCCCCAAAAATGCGACCTGGCCTTGAGATCACACTTTTCTGCCCAAAATCTATGACCTGGACTAAAAACAAGTCAGAACCTGCGACCTACACTTTTTTCTACAATTTTCCAGTACATTTTCTGGGTTTGTCTGAAGCTACTGTCAGGGTTTTCCAGCCTCTATCTCCGCTCGTTTAGACCTATTTCTGATATTTTTCACTCAAATAAGTGGGAATCTTGCCCCTTAGGGCTCCAGTACCCTCCACTTTTTGTGGGCGAGTTTTTACTATTTCAGACGTCTGAATTTCCAGAGTTTCAACCTTATTTCTTTCAGATCTGATACCTCATTTTCAAGTCCCTTTAGATCAGCTCTTATCCCTTTCAAATCACCTCATATAGTTTTGTTTGGGTTCATTTCTAAGACCACCTCATTGTCCCTTCTATGTTTAGCTGATCTCCTCCTTTTTAGCAGCAACCTTGCCTCTGCCTCTTTGTTGTTCTCTGCGCCTCTTTTTAGCAGATTTCTCCTTTAGATCCCCGTCCCTCTCGACCTTAGATCTATTGGCCTCTTTTTCACGTGCTTTTCTTATTTTTTTTCCTCTTTTAGACTATTTTTGAGACACCCGCCTTCTTGGGTTAGATTGATGCACTGTTAGTTGTTAATTTTCTTTTCTTTCACTTTTAATTACTGCAAATTTATTTTCAGTTACGCAGCACACTTTTTCTTTTACTCTCAAAACGTCTGGGTTTAAACAATTAAAATTAACGCATGCCACACACTGACCCCAAGTGAAGAAGGGCCTGGTTAACACCGCCTGGCAAAGACTTTAAAATCAATTGACACTGCACCTCTCTGCCCTTGTTTCGACATTGACCTCACTTGATTTTGCCTCTCCCTGCCCTTGTCGATTTTTCTTTTTCCCATCATCATTACGCCCCCAAGGTGTTTTTCCTAAAGAATTCTTGGCCTTCACCCTTAGTTTCCAGTTGGTCGACTTCCTCCTTCCCACTGTCATCGAGTAAGTCCTCCCCCGATTCCGCACTCCGACTCTTCTTCTAATTGTTCGGGTTCTCCCCCTACTCCTGGTTCTCCCCCTGTTACTTTCACCATGTCTACTTCAGGGCCTACTACCAGCAGCAACCCCAGTTCTACTCTGGGTCTATTTCTAGTGGAGCCACTACGAGACCTACCTCGACTGCCCCTTTTCTCCCTTATATGGCCGGCCTCAGTCTCCCCGACTTCAATCAGCTAATTAATGATCCTATCCACCACGATGTCAGTTGGCTTGCTATGCCAACCAAGCTCCCCTCCGACATTCCCAAGTTCGAAGGCCTTGCTAGTGAAGATCCCTCTAACCATATTTGATCTTTCCACATGTGGTGTTCCTCCAATTTCATCACCGATGACTCCATCCATCTTAGATTGTTCCAACACATGCTTACCAGCGAAGCTTCTAAATGGTATGTTGATCAAGCCACCTCTTCCCATAACACCTTTGCGACCATTGCCCAAGCATTTTTATCTTATTTCCAGCTCCCTCTCCGATACGACACTGGTACTGAACTCTTAACTTCTTTTCATCAATCCTCTTCGACCCACCTTTCTGCTCATGTCCAGGAATGGTGACGAAGAGGGATCTTGTGTCACGCTCCCCCCTTTGAAGATCGGGTTTACATGGACTGGTTCCTTCGCTCACTCTTACCTCCCATTGGCAAAGATGTCACATCCCATTTTCCCCAAACCGAAGAAGCTGCCCTCCAAATAGCCTTGAAATATGGCCTTATCTATGCTCAATCTTGTTATGTTTATACCGTCCTTCCTGACCTCCCCAAGCCCGGTGGCCCTAATGCCTCGGGGGCATCCAACTCTGCTGATGGTATCGTTGGAGCCCTGTCTCATACATATGCTCAACCTCTTCTGGGCTATGGTTTCCCTCCAGGAGGGGCTAGCCCCTCCGGCACTTTCCCCCCTCCAGGTAGCATGTATCCAGGATATGGCATGCCTCCTCCTTTTTCCCACACTCATGCTTACCTCAATGTTTCCCATCCTACCCCTTATCCATACCCACAGCCTGGTGTCCTAGCTCCTCCAACATTTGGACCTCCCACACCCTTGCCTTCTCCACCCTTGCAACTGCACTTACTACCCCCTCCAGGGCAAGTATTTGCGCAGCAAGGGGAAACTAATATTCTTCCTTCTCAAAGGAAGAGGAAAGGAAATCAACCCGCTTCTGGTAATCGTGGATCCAATCCTTCAAGTCTTGAATCTACCACTGCCAACCATCCACAGGGCTCTCAACCCAAGCCGGACAGTCCGCTTCGCACCAATAAGCCATGTTCTTGTTGTGGTGTTTATGGTAATTATACTCACAATTGTCCCTTATTACCACAAATGCGGTAGATGTGGGAGTCTCAGACCATTGTGCGGGGACAACACTCCTCCCCTACTATCCCTCCTCATACAGCTACTTCTCAACCCATTGTGTTTACCGATCCTTTCCCTCAACAAGGATTCGTGGCCACTCAACACCTCATGCCCCGGTAACCACTCAACCTTCCCCTTCTGGTTCCTCTGATTACCATATCCTCATGATGGCCTCTGACCAACCTCTCACCATTGACCTCAACCTTCAAACTCAGTCTCGTCAGTATTCCAAGCCTCCCGTCCCGTCTGTCTCTGAGTCCCCATCTTCAGGACCTACAAAGCCTCTATCGACACCCAATGGTCCCTTGCAAATCCCTCCGCCCAAAGCCGCGATTCATACCAATACTCCTAAGGGCCCATTACGCCGAAATGCTGCCTCTGGTCGGGCTACCCATTCATACAACATAGTAGATGATTTGGCACAATCTTTGGCTGCCATTTCAACACTGGAACTCCTCCAGTTGTGTCCTTCTCAAAATAAGGCTCTACTATCTGCCGTGGGTGCTATAGATCCTGCTGATGACCAATTTATTTTTTTCGACGCCCGTCAGTCATACCATCCCCCTCTTCATGCTTCTGTTTCTTTCCAAATCCCAGTCAAAAACTGAAATGCTAACGTAGCTCGGTGTATTATTGATGAGGGGGCATCTACCTATGTGATGTTTGCTTTGGTTTGGAAAAAACTTGGATCTTCTGAGCTGGCCCCTTCCACAATCACCCTTCATGCGTGGGATGGCCATGCCTCCCAGCCCATCGACCTTTTCCGTAATTTTCCTATTACCCTTGCAGGTAAGAATGTCTGTGTCAACGCTGCAGTTATCGACCACCCTCTTGACTACAACATCCTTTTGGGGCGTAGTTACACCTATGCCATGTCTACCATCCCATCCGCAGTCCACCACAAGATTTGTTTTCCTCATAATGGAAAGATTGTCACGATTGACTAGTTGACTTACCATGAACAAAAATATCAGACCTCCCCTGAGTCCACCATCTCTATTGTCACCAATAAGCCAACTGTCGATTCTTTGACCAGTGTTTCCCCTGGCCTCTACAAATATTCCTCCTTGCTCAGAACTTTTCCTGGTCTTCCCCCTCCTCATGTCTCGGACCCCAGCTTAGCGAATGTTTGCATGATGCAATCATCTCAGGCTGACCTTCCACAACCTGATTCGGCTAGTCCGAAACCTTAATCTCGCCCACTGCAACCTGTTCCTAGCCTTTCGCTTCAGTCGACCGAACCATTTTTGCCTGGACCTTCCCATCCTCACACTCAGGAACCTCCCTACCCTCCTGAGTCGGTTCCCTCAGGTCTCCACCATATGGGAGTCGTCCCTCCTGGTCATTACCCCGCCGATCAGATACCTTTCCTTGGTCCCCCCCCCCCCTGGCATCTATTCGGTTCCCATCATGGCCACCCATTCTCTCCCTAATTTAACCTTGGGAATACCTGTATGGTATCTTACTCCTCCAGCCGAGACCCCACCGGGCCACCCCAAACCCTACATTGTTGTGACACTAGTGCAACCAATTCCGTTCGCTCCTTCCACCGCTACAGTGCCCCTCGCCCCTCCGCAGGACCCTCCTCCTGTTGCGACAGCTACAGGAAGAAAAAAAAACTCGCAAGGGGGCATCCAAGGACAAGACCATTGCACCCGACCCTACCCCTCCCCCACCTGCCAAGCATTGTGCCTTGTGTGATGGTATCGGTCATCCCACCCATACTTGTCCTGAGTTGCCCCATATCCAACCCATGGTTAAAGTCACATTCCCTAAATCTACGGTCCCTGAAACCTCTGTTTCTTCCTCATCCACATCCAAGAACCCAAAGAATCTTCGCACCAACAAACCTTGTGCTCTGTGTGGTGTGCATGGCCATTATTCTCACCATTGTCCTCACCTCACACATTACTGAGCCTCTTTAGAGGTCATTCACGAATACGAAGTTGAACAAAATCAATCCGCCTCTCCCATCCTTGCTCAATATGCATCCGGTCTACTCGAAGATCCCCTTACTACCATTGACATTCCTCCCCCTGATGTTGAGATGTCAGAACCTGTTTCCCCCCTCCTATACCTATCATCATCTGCAAAACCCTCAGAGTACATTCCCTCTGAATCCACTCCATCTGTTTTGCTTGATCCTCCTTCAGCCACATTCTCCGGCTCTTCATGCTTTGACCATCGTTTTATCTGTTCTTCTGTCATTCCCCGTGATGACCCGTATCTGTGCCTCTCTTCCCATACTGATGATTTAGGTAGCTTTGCAGCGTCATGTGGTTTCCTCGACCTTTCCATTTCCTCCCATAATTACCATCATACCATCTGTATCTATGATATTATTCGCAGCCTGAGTTCTCGCTCTTCATCCCATAGTTCTAATTCATCTATGAGTCCTAGACTTCCTACCCAGACTGCTCCCTCCCACAGTCGTTAGTGGATGTCTACCCTCTACTCATGCTGCCATCCTTCTTCTCATCCCTCCCATTTCTTGTCTTGTGACACTATTCCACTGGCCCTCTCGCCCACGCATTATCTGGGCTATGCCAATGGGGCAAGTCGCTATTCCCGAAATATCGCTTCGGCGGCATGGGCCATATTTACCCCCTTGCATACCTAGGTTCTTGAAAATGGGGTCTGCATTGGTAGTGCCACCAATAATCAGGTCGAATATGATGTAGTACGTGGTCTCTTAGTCGATGCCCTCTCTCATCACATCCTCCATCTGCACGCTAATTTAGATTCCCTGCTTCTTGTCCTACAACTTAATGGTGTCTATCATGTGCATAACCCTATCCTGTTTAGAAAATATTTACGAGTGACACTTTTGATACGTGAATTTAGATTCATTAATCTCAACCATATCCCTAGAATTCAAAATCACTACGTAGATCAAATCGCAAATCATGTTCCAGACTGGCATTTATCACACACAAGACAATAACATTTAACATCATCAAAAAAATGTATATAAATCATATATATTTTATAACATGTGTTTTTAGAGTCCATCTACTCTGAAACATATGACATGCCTATAGCATGTTACAAAAAACCAAACTACAAAAATGGGGGGCACCACTTGCCCCTACATAGACACTGGGGGGCACCACCTGCCCTACAACTAATCACTCGCTGGAGGATCCCGAGCCAACGGCTCTGCTCCCGCCGCTCATAAATCACGCAGAGTCTGACCAGCCATCGCCATGTGTCGCATGATACCTCGCCATTCCGAGGGTAGCCCAATACATAACTCTATGTACTGGTCATCCAAATCCTGCCAACCGCGCTCTGACACACTGGTCAGCACTCCCTCACATATACGGCAGATGTCCTCCAACAGAGCAGCCATCTCCTCGTTTTGTGCCGTCCTTGATCGACTTGCACCTGTAGCTCCTGCTCCTACAGGTCGTCCCATATATCTGGCCGTTTTACCAGAGCTATATCTGCATTCCAAAAAATATAAGGATTAGTACCATGAATACTAGTCACAAACTCTAACAGATTAGTTGCTTGTCACTTACCATCGGGGCCCCACACTCGACCAGGCGGAAGCGGAAAGTCCGGATCTCCCCAATAACTCATCCCACTATAGGGATAGTTGTCTATGTATAATGGCATCTGATCCCAATGGGCGAATAACTCTAGTCGGAACACCCGTCTGACCGCCCCTCCTCCTCCTCTACACAGTAGTTGTCCCCATCGACGCATCCGGGGCTCTCTCGGACCTCCATCCGATAACTGTATACGAGGTTGCAAGGTCAGGATATTCTCAAAGAAGAAAGAGCACAATACCGTCCCATAGGCACAATCATGATTCACTTGCCACTTGCATAGCGACAGCTGTCATTTCACCGACACCAACATCATCTGGGCCCACCCATAATAGGTCCCACCCAACACACTCTCTACAATCATCATCTGCCCTCCAGTGATGTGATGGAACACCTGGCTGCCCAAAATATGCAACACTGCTGCTGCCACTGCCCGGGTCTCCAACCTCTCTAGATCCCCAATTGATATCTGAGTCCCTTTGACTCGGACACCTGGTCGACAATGTCGCTCAACAAACTCCATGATGTTACACCCTTGCGGTAACACTGGCTATGTATTTCCCACCATCCCTAATGGCGGGAGACCAGTCAGGAAATACAGATCTTGGACTATCAGCTCAATCTTGTGCCCCTGCACTATAAACACCTCATGGTCTGGATCCCAATAGCTAATAATCTGAGCCAACAAAGGCTCACCAGCCCTCATCAATGGGTTCTCCAAAAATTTTAGAACCCCAAATCTAGCCAATGCATGACGGACACCCTGATCCTCTTGGATTTCCATCCGTAATGTACCTAGATCTCTCTCTCTCCACTTGATCCGTATATCTACCATATATGCACAAAACCATCATCTTTTTTAGTCTACAGATAAAAAAAAATGCATTTACTTACACCAAAACTAAATCTCAGCCCATAATAGCACTGAAACCACCCCTATCTAACAGGTCGCACTTTTTGGCCAAATCTTGGGCCAGGTCACACTTTTCAGGCCCAAACCTGCATCCCAGGTCGCAGTTTTTTCCCCAGAAAGTGCGACCCAACTATAATGATGAAGTAGGAACAGTTACTGAGATTTAAAACCCTAATCGGAACTTTGAATTCATCAAACACAAAGAGTAGGATTAGGTCTATTACTTGCAAATGACAGATCATGATTCCAACGGTCGGTTTGTCCGCTACGATCGCCACAAGATTTAGGGCCTTCTCTCCTCTCCACATTCACCACAGCTACACAAGAAAATGAATGATTTTGGAGGGAAAATGCCTTATTAGAAGAAAAACCCCTGTTTTTTCTTTCACCTGCTACGACCCAACCGTAGCCCCGTTTGACACCCTTTCTACACCGTTGGAAAGCTCTCATCGAGCATTCAAATGGGTATCTGTTATTTTTTCATGTTTTGACACTTTACCAGGACACATTTTTTCCATGAAGGGTCCATTTACCTCTCCTCCAAATCGAATGTCTCCACTTACAACACTTTTACTTGGGGCACCACTTTGCCTCCTTACTTGTCTTTGTTCGTGTTGATTTTCGTCATGAGATACCCTATTATACTCATTTTTTTATGGTTCCCCATTGGACCTTTTCTGTGTGGCAGCACCATCGAGTCGCCCTTGTTTAGAGAATCCGAGTTAAGTCATCATCCATGGAGTCTATATCATGCCCATTTCATTCCCATTATAGTCTTCCATCCTTCGTCGCTTGGTCCCTCTCTCATGTTGCACATTATGGCCTTCCGTATCATTTTCACCTATCCTCCCTGATATTGTGTCAGTTGCTGCCAAGCCATTCATGCCCCTTATGCTCTAACAAGGGAAGTCGTCCATCCACTACTCAGTATCCCTCATTTCATTGTCATCATTAGTGTCTATCTGTTAGTCGCTCTACTATTTTCTCCCGTGCCTTAGTTGAGCTTCCCTCATTAGCTCACCTATGGCGGACCTACTTCTGTCGACATCAGCTCATTTAATCCAGAAGCGAGGTATAGGGGGCAGTGTACCTTGGTTTGATCTCCTTTCAGCATGATCGTGATTCGTATACTTGATGGTCCAGTGATACAACAGCAACTATTGGTGATTCCCGGGTGTG